>OW569406.1:37200880-37800880 GCA_937654795.1 Cistogaster globosa
TGTTATGTTCCCTTTACCAAGTCTGTTATATTAATAGACAGAGATCGGTACTGGTGAAATTTAACAGTATTTCTATTCGGGATTGTATCATGCGTGAATACTTCAAAACTAGATCTTTAAAGGTTCGTGATCTGGTTGATGGTGATGTAGACCTCAGAGTGTACCTGAATGATCATTATTCGCCTGCTGCTAGCAGACTGAACATGATTTGTAAAAAGCTGTCGGTCAAAAATCTTATTAAGAAATTCAGGTTATTAAATGGAGACCGATTGAAGGTGAAGTTGACTCTTAATGATGATAACGTGGCTATCTATACTGCATCAGAATGTTCGGACATGCTGCGTGATGCTTCGTAGATTGAAGTTTGGTATCTTCTATATTGATCTCTTCTTTTTTTTTCTAATTTAAGCTTTTACATTTTTTGTAAGTTTCTTAGACTGCTTTTAGATTTTTCAAGTTTGTCTTTTTCTTCAATTTTCTTTTCGAATTAAAATTAAATTTAAATTTCAAGTTTCCTTTCTCTCAATTTTTCTTCGCCTTCAAGCAACAACTCAGCTTGCTAGTTGTTGTTTGCTTGGAAAGCTACATAAAGGGCAGAAAAGTAAATTGAAGAACTATTAATTTACTTCAACTGTGCTTGAAGAACTATAACTTTAACTCTTTAAGCTCATCCTTGCCTTAATACTTGAATGTCTAAGGGCAGTGCATAGCAGTAATTATTTACATACTTTAATTTCTGTATTATTGTTGTTGAATATTGATTGTTGGATTATTTCTTAATTACTTCTATTCGATAATACGCACTGTTAAGAAAATATTGATTGTCGGATTATTTTTTAATTACTTCTATTCAATAATATGCGCTGTAAGTGATTGCCGAAGGAACAGGCGACCATTTGCTTCGAAGTGCTTCTTTCACAAACAACTTTCGTTGGATTTTGCTCGTCTTTGAAGACCCACACGGTCGATCGTTGTTTCTTTTCGGGCTCATACGCATAGATCCATGATTCGTCACCTGTGACGATCTTATAAACATCTTTTGAAGCACCGCAGTCGTATTTTTGCAACATTTCTTTGCAACAATCAACACGAGCCTTTTTTTGAGCGACTTTCAAATTGTGCGGGATCCAACGAAAACAAACCTTTTTTACGGCCAGGTGTTCATGCAGTATCGAATGTATGCTGGTGGAAGAAATGTCCAAGGATGTCTCTATCTCTCGGTATGTCGCATGTCGATCTTGCATTATGATTTCACGCACGGCATCAATGTTCTCTGGCACAGCAGCCGTTTTTGGACAACCTTCACGGAATTCGTCTTTGAGCGAGCCTCGGCAACGATTAAATTCATTATACCAATTTTTCACAGTGCTATAGGATGGTGCTTCATCGCCATACAAAGATTTAAGTTCATCAATGCACTCTTGTCGTGATAATCCACGTCGAAAGTTGTGAAAAATGATGGCACGAAAATGTTCACGAGTTAATTCTATTTTTTTCTATATTAATTTTTCAAGTCACTGTAAACAACACAAATAATGGTCGTACGTCAAAACGTTTTGAGTATGATTATGCTAAAAAATGACAAACTTTCCAATGGAAATGTCAGATTGCATTTGGCAGCACTCAGTGTTGCCAGGCCAGAAATATATATAGCAGCCCTCGTATGCTTTGTTTGTACTAAAATGAAGATTTTGTTTTTGTTCTGTGTTGTCTTTCACTTTTTTACGCGTCTTGCTGAATAGAGGCTGGTATTATCACTTGGTATTTTCTATTGTTTATCTTTATTTTATTTTATTTTATTTTAATTCCTATTACCGTTTTCTCTTTTTATCTTTTTTTATAAATTTATTTTTTAATAATCAGTAGTTAAAATGAGTTTGATTATTGATTTTTTGGTATATATGTGATTTAATTTTTATTTTTATATGTACAATTTTTATATATATATATTTTTTTTTGTTTCCCCACTGTAGTAGTCTTCTTTTTATTGATGTCTCTTAACCTAAGCAATGGTCCAGTTGTCGTTGGCGCTTCATATGTTAAGAATACTTTACAATCTCTCTCTGGTAACTTTAATATCTGTCATTTAAATTGTCAAAGTATTAGACCATCCAAAAATATTTCTAAGTTTGATGAATTTAAATTAATCTTAAAAAATGTTCGTTCCAGTTGATATTTTTGCGGTTACTGAAACATTGCTACAACCATATGTTTCTGACAGAACTGTTGAGGTTCCTGGCTTTAATTTATGTAGAAATGACCGGTTGAATTCTAGAGCAGGTGGAGTTGGTCTCTTTATCTCAAAAAATTACAGGTATAAGAGAATACTTCAGGTCTCTGAGTTGGGTGCATGTGAGTCACTTTTTATTGAACTTTGCCTTAATGATACGTTGTTTCTAGTTGGTGTTGTTTATTTACCAGATGGTAATATTGATTCTTCTGAACTGTCTCATCATAATTTATTTTTTAGCTATTCTAACATTACATTGTAGGAGACTTTAATTACAATTTATTCGATTTGTCCAAGTCTTATAATATGCGGTCTTTATGCACTAGGTGCAATTTGTCGATTATTCACAACTCTAAACCTACACACTTTGATATTGCCCGTGACTCATCATCCTTAATTGATTTTTGGTTGGTAAGTAACCCAACTACTGTTTGCCTTTCTTATCAAGTTCATGTTTCGCCCATATCCCATCATGCTTTAATTTTTTCATCGTTTTTGATTCAAGTTAGTCGAGCAGTAGACTGTGGAATTTCATGATCTTAGATCTATTGATTGGGATAGCTTACATTTATGTTTGTCTGCTTTTGATTTTTCCCACTTTTATATTGGTGATGTTGATTACCAATTTAATAATATTAATACACTTTTTACTCGACTTTTTACATTTGTTCCAGTTGTTAAGAGGAAAGTTTTTCGTAATGACAATAGTTGGATGTGCTGCAATGAGATTATATTTGCTCAGTCGCTTAGGAATCTTGCTTATTATGCATTTCTAAATAATCGTTCTGGTAAAAACTAGAACATTTTTTGCAGACTTCGTAATAAAGCTAAAAATGTAATTCGTAAGATTAAAAGAACACATTTTTCTAATATACTTTGGGGATTACATTCAGCAAGTCTTTGGAAAATACTTAAGGGTGCGGGTTGTGTGGATTATGATTCTGTATCCTATTGTGGTAATATTGATGCTTTAAATGATTTTTTTGTCTCGGGGTGTAATGCTGTTGACGGTGGTGATTCAGATTTGGATATAGGGAGTTTTGAGGATTCTTTGAGTTCATTTTCTTTTCGTTGTGTCTCTGGTGTTGAAGTGGGTGATGCTTTGAATAAGGTGAAATCCAAGTCTGTAGGTACTCTATATTGACTACATCTACATTTCCCTCATGCTGGAAAACTGCTAGAGTAGTACCCATTCCTAAGTCTAGGGTGATACATGGGCCGGAGGATCTTAGACCTTTTTCTACTCTTCCAGCTTTGTCCAAAGTTGTTGAGCATATTCTCAAGGAACAAATAATCGAATTTGCATCTGAAAGACTATTTAGAGCACAATATGCATTTAGAAAAGGCCACAATACCACGTCATTGCTTTTGAGTCTCACAGATACAATTCGTCAACATGTGAATAATAATCAATTTAATGTTCTTGTCTCCCTTGACCTCTCTAAAGCATTTAATTCTATTAACCACAATCGGCTTATTCAACTACTTCGTGATGACTTTAATTTTTCTAAAACCTCGTGTAGCCTTATTCTTTCATACATAAATGGTAGATTTCAATTTGTTCACTTTAATGGCTTATTATCTAGCGTTAAATCTCTGTCATCGAAAGTTCCTCAGGGATCCGTTCTTGGACCGCTATTGTTCATCTTATATATTAACAATCTTCCTGCTAATATTGATTCTACTTTATGTCAAACATTTTTATATGCTGAAGATGTTTTTCTTTTGTTTACTAGTCGCATGGACTGTGTTGATGATTTGGTAAGCAACATTAACTTTTGTCTTCAGCGTATTCTTGAGTGGACTTTGGATTATTCTCTTAGTATTAACCCTTCTAAAACCAAAGCTATAAGGTTTGGACCAACTAATCGCTTCTTTCCTAATCTTGATATTTATTTGGCGGGTGTTAGTATTGACTTCGTTGAAAGCATTAAATGCCTGGGGGTTATGCTTAATTCTAAGCTTTCTTTTTTATCTCATATTAATATTCTTAGCTCAAGAGTTTTTGGTATTCTGCGAAGGATATATACAAGCAATTTATACTTACCTTTCCATGTTAGGAAGGTGTTGACTCATTCTTTAATAATATCTCAACTTTTATATGGACTTGGACTGGTACCTGTTCTACAATTCTAAATAAGCTTAAACTTATTTTTAATGTTGTGATACGTTTTGTTTACAATGTTCGACGTCGTGAGCATATTTCTGCTCATTTTCATCGTTTCCTTGGTTGCTCATTCGATGAGTTTGTCATATGTCGGAATTTACTTCTTTTCTATAAGATTATAAGAGCTGGTAGACCACTTCCTCTTTATAAATCGTTTTCATTTATGCACTCTACAAGGAACCCTCAAATTCTTATACCTCTTATCTCATGCTCCTTTTTTGAAAAATCTTTTTTAGTTAGAGTAGCACGTTGGTGGAACCGACTACCTCATGATCTTCGCATTTTTTCTCAATCTAATAATGTTTTCAAATTAAAAATCATCCATTCTGGTTTCAATATTTGTAACTCAGTTTATTTATAATTCTTTTGTACTGCTACTGATTGGACTAAGTTTGGATTTTCATTTTCAATATTTTACGGCTGGGGAGCCAATAATAATAATAACTAATATTAATTAATATAATTATATATTATTAAGTTCTTATTTTGAATTAAATGATCTCGGACACGATTTTTGCTATGTAATATTTTTATTTTGGCTACTGGAGGCTTTATATATTACATTTTTTTTAATAAATAAATAAATAAATAATAATGATAATAATGATAATAATAATGATAATAATAATGATAAATAATAATAATGATAATCACAACGATAATGATAATCATAATGATAATGATAATCATAATGATAATGATAATCATAATGATAATTATACTGATTATGATTATTATTATGATTATGATAATGGTAATGATAAGGATAACGATAATGATAGCGATAATGATGATGTTAATGATGATAATGATAATCGTAAAAGCAATTTTTTTTTAATTTTGTATATACCTTCAAAATTTTGTCAATTTTCATTCTTATTACAGTAGTTTTCCGATTTAACGAACCTAATTGTTGTCGGGCTTGTTCGTTAAAGTGAATTGTTCGTTATATCCAGTACTAAGTTTAAAAGTTATTAAAACTAAAAAGCATATATGTATGCATTTTAGTATTTTAATGTTTTAATTAAACAACATATTTCATTAAAAACATAAAAAAAATCATAAAACACTTAAGTACAGCCTGTTTTTGGAATTGAGAACTTCCTCTTAATGGCGTCTTCCTGTAGCTCTCTCAAAAGCATTACATTTGAGCTACTAATATTGTTTTGTTTGCCAGAGAATACTGAGAAACTGATTTTCACGCTGATGCTAATGCTATCGCTGCTTCGTATAAGCTAAATTGCTCTACAAATGTTCTTACGTTTTGCCCAGGTGCTGAAAAGAGTCAGGACAAAAGGCTGTTTTTGTAATGCAATTTTAGCAAGCGAATGTCATTTTAATCCATCGGGTGTTACATTTGGTGGCATGTAAAGCACTTATATTCTTCCAGAGCTTGTGTTTTTTATCATTTCTTCCGCCGGAGGATGAGAAGGCGCATTGTCCAAAAGTAAAATGGAATTTATAGGTTATGTTTTTTTCGGTAAAAAACAATTCCACCTATAACAATAAACAATGTTGTAAGATTTTAATCCAGTCAGAGTCTTTTAATCTTACTTGTGGAACGAACTTGTCAAAGAACCAATTTTTAAAAAGCGTGCTTGTCATCTAAGCAATTTTTGAGTAGTATAGTCAACGGCTAATGTTTTATTGTGGAACGAATGTGGTTTTTGAGATTTTCCGATCAATAAAGGTGTAATATTTTATGAACCGCTTGCATTACTGTTCACAGTAGCATCCTTTCCTTTGAAATTTTTCTCCCCGGAGCACATCTTATCCCTGAATGGACATAGGTTTTATCTGGAAGTGACTTCCAATAAATACCGGTTTCGTCCGCATTTAATAGCTTTCTTTGGTAGTTTATTTTTTATAATAACTGCTGGAATTTTTTTTATGGTTCTACTTCTTCTGCTTTTGATGAAAGCATTTCTCCGCTCTGCTTTAAAATTCGTATGCCAAATCTTATTTAAATCTAGTCAGCCAACCATGGCTTGCATTAAACCCTCCTTCATTTTTTTATGGACTTCTTTGGCCTTGTATTGCAAAACTGTTCCAGATACAGGCAATTGCGTTGCATGAGGAACCATTGAAAGTGTTTTTCTATTCTAGGAAACTCTCCTTGCTTTATAGCCCCTTTATTGCGATATTCAAAATTACTGTTTTCAATATTCGTTAAAAGATTTTCATTAGATTTAAGTATTGTACTAATGGTGGATTTATGAAGTCCATATTTTTTACATAAATTTGTCACCCGCAAACCACTTCGATGATCATTGATAATTTTAAGTTTTTGTTTTAAGAACAATCTTTTTCTTTTGCCCATATTAATGTTTGCTGCACAAAATACTTCAAACAACTGACTTTCAAATGACGTCAAACGAAAACATAAGAAAAAGGAAACTAACAGTACATTTTTATTTGCATTCCTTCCTAGTAATTGTTTGTAAGCAATTATATTTTTTATTAATCATTAAACGGATTTGTTAAATCGAGTACAAAATAAAATGTTTGTTCGTTATATAAGGTACTCAGTAGAAAAAACTTGGGCGTTCGTTATATGCGATGTTCACTAAATCGAATGTTCGTTAAATCGGAAAACTACTGTATTTTGTTTACCTTCTTGGGCTGTTATGATCCGTCATTTATTTCCGAATGTAAATAAAAATCAAAACATTTCAATATCATTTCCCTTTTTTTTAAACTTCTTCAGGAGATATTTTATTAAAAAAAATTACTTTGTCAACATTGTAGAAAGAGTGTTTTATTTAAAATTTATTTAATACTAAAAACAGGACTTTCACAACACATCAATTAAATAATAAATAAATAAAGTAATTCAAAAATTCTTAACACAATACAAACACAGAATTATAAGTTAGTCATAAAAATAACATCACAGAACTCAACTTGTTATTTTTCTTTTAATAGATGACAAAAATACTCAATACGAAAGTGTTCATAATACACCAAGTACCACATTATCCACAGCTTTAAAAAAAGTGAATGCCACTCGATCGACGGTAACATCAATTATTGTGCCTTATGTGAATCAGCATCTTTTGGGTGTTAACGAAACAGGACAGCATAATAATATGACTTATAAAACAAAAAACAGCAGTGTTACAATACGACCGGAAACTTTAAAGGTCAATGATGAAAGCTTTGACACAAAGAATAATTTTAAACAGTATCCAAAAACAGCTTTAGAAGAAAAAGACAGTCCGTCAGTTATATTAACGAAAGCAAGTAAAATAGTTGTTGGCCATGCAGCTGGTGTCCAAACGGATGACAATACTGAAGAAGAAAAACTTATTGATAAAATTGATGTCCCAGAAAATGAAACACTAGATGCTTTAAAAAAGAACTACATAAAGGTGAATCAAACCGAGGTAATAAAAATGACTTCTTTATAGTATCTGATTTTTTCGACCCAGTACGGATTTTCAGCACCTCCTTTCCTTAAAATTCAAGAAATAATCTGCCCTTCATGTGCTTATCATATGATATCAAAATCAGTCAGATACCGTTTATGTGTGTGAAGATAAATTTTAAAATTTTTAGCTTTGCCACAAACCTTTTAATCTAACAGAGCTCTGTTACAAAGATAACATAGTCCTGTTAAAGGAATAAAATGCGGTCTATGCATCCAAACTGTAAATTTTATGGAAACAACGAAATATGGCAAAACCAAAATGATTGGGATTTCCTCGCGAGGTGTCCTTCTATAGTTCTCCATACTTAAAATATTTAAAAGCGCGTGTTGGAACGGGTTTGGGCACTTATATTTTTAATACTTGTATTTCTCTAAGGGATGAGCCCATTGTTATGGAAACAACAAAAGATGGAAAAATCTTAATAATACAGAAATGTGTGTGAGGTATTCCTCTTTAATTGTGCATACTTGGAATTTTTAACAGCGCGAGTTGGAACGGGTTTTGGGCATTTTTTAATTTTTAAAATTTGGGTTTCTCTAAGGGATGAGCCCATTTTTATGGAAATGTGTGTGAGGTATTCCTCTTTAATTGTGCATACTTGGCATTTCTAACGGCGCGACTTGAAACGGGTTTTGGGCATTTTTTATTTTTAAAATTTGGGTTTCTCTAAGGGATGAGCCCATTTTTATCGAAACAACAAAAGATGGCAAAATCTTAATAATACGGAAATGTGTGTGAGGTATTCCTCTTTAATTGTGCATACTTGGAATTTATAACAGCGCGAGTTGGAACGGTTTTTGGGCATTTTTTAATTTTTAAAATTTGGGTTTCTCTAAGGGATGAGCCCATTTTTATGGAAACAACAAAAGATGGCAAAATCTTAATAATACAGAAATGTGTGTGAGGTATTCCTCTTTAATTGTGCATACTTGGAATTTTTAACAGCGCGAGTTGGAACGGGTTTTGATCATTTTTTTATTTTTAAAATTTGGGTTTCTCTAAGGGATGAGCCCATTTTTATGGAAACAACAAAAGATGGCAAAATCTTAATAATACAGAAATGTGTGTGAGGTATTCCTCTTTAATTGTGCATACTTGGAATTTTGAACAGCGCGAGTTGGAACGGTTTTTGGGCATTTTTTAATTTTTAAAATTTGGGTTTCTCTAAGGGATGAGCCCATTTTTATGGAAATGTGTGTGAGGTATTCCTCTTTAATTGTGCATACTTGGCATTTCTAACAGCGCGACTTGAAACGGGTTTTGGGCATTTTTTAATTTTTAAAATTTGGGTTTCTCTTAGGCATTTTTTAATTTTTAAAATTTTGGTTTCTCTAAGGGATGAGTCCATTTTGATGGAAACAACAAAAGATGGCAAAATCTGTTAAAATTCCAAGTATGCATAATTAAAGAGGAATACCTCACACACATTTCTGTGTTATTAAGATTTTGCTATCTTTTGTTGTTTCCATAAAAATGGGCTCATCCCTTAGAGAAACCCAAATTTTAAAAATTAAAAAATGCCCAAAACCCGTTCTAACTCGCGCTGTTAAAAATTCCAAGTATGCACAATTAAAAAGGAATACCTTACACACATTTCTGTATTATTAAGATTTTGCCATCTTTTGTTGTTTACATAAAAATGGACTCATCCCTTAGAGAAAACCAAATTTTAAAAATTAAAAAGTACGCAAAACCCGTTTCAACTCGCGCTGTTAAAAATTCCAAGTATGCACAATTAAAGAGGAATACCTCACACACATTTCTGTATTATTACGATTTTGTCATCTTTTGTTGTTTCCACAAAAATGGGCTCATCCCTTAGAGATATACAAATATTAAAAATATAAGTGCCCAAACCCGTTCCAACACGCGCTTTTAAATATTTAAAGTATGGAGAACTATAGAAGGACCCCTCGCAAGCAAATCCCAATCATTTTGGTTTTGCCATATTTCGTTGTTTCCATAAAGTTAACAGTTTGGATGCATAGACCGCATTTTATTCCTTTAACAGGGCTATGTTATCTTTCTAACAGAGCTCTGTTAAATTAAAAGGTTTGTGGCAAAGCTAAAAATTTTAAAATTTATCTTCACACACATATACCGTTTTTGGTTCTCATTTTTGGCCCTTAGTGCAATTTTGTGAAAATATAGTAATATTAACTTAGGAATGAGGTAACAGTTTTTAAAACGATTTTATTTTAGCCTTTAAAATTTTTATAGAAAAAGCGCCTCGTCTGCTTTCTTATTTATTTTTACAGACAGCCATCATGTCATATTGGCTAAAAATTCTAAAATGGATTCTAATGTCGTGTTAGTTTTCCTTAATTGATGGTCATTTAAATTATACTAAAAATATTTTTTATAGAATTTTTGCTTATTGTATGTTCTTAATATCAAAAAAACTGTTTTTTTATCTATGGTTTTTACAAATAGCATATTCCGATTTTTTTGTTAAAAATATCACAGAACCGTATAGAGATTTTTGTAAAAAGAAATCAAGTACTAGTTAAAATACGGGGCTGTACACGATGGAAAATATGCTACTCCCGTTTCCCATAAATAATAAAGATGTTGTAGTCATGTTCTTAAGTTTGTGTCTTTAGCTACTTTTATTCCATTTAAAAAACACTTAAGTCTATAAAGTAATTAAAACCAAAAGCGCGTACATGCTGTGTGGTATAGAGGGCATTAAAATATTCCATTAATATATGTATTAAGTTTCTCCATATCAAAAAATAAGTAAAATTATCTAGCATGTTTTTATACTTAAAATTAACAAAAAGCAAGATTTTATCGTACAGATAGACACTTAAATATTACAATACAAGCTTTCGGATAGATAATCTTGCCTTCAATTTTAACGTAAAGTTTTTTATTTGGAGTTGTCATATTTTTCTCACTAGAAAGAAATGAAAATACAAGTGGAGACATGCTTTCAATATTCTCAGCTTCAAAGAAAAGCGTTTAACAAACTGGACTGACTAAAAGTTGCCATTACGTTCGATGTTGTTTTATTGTGGCATTGCTATAATTATATAATAAATTATAAAATGTAATTTTAAGGAAGGTAGTGCTGACTTGGTTCTCTTAAGTTAGGGTTTACTTTTAGTAAAGTACAGGTAATGAAAACGGCTCTTAAAGGAATAACGAATAACAGATTTTAAATGTCTCTCCAATCATGTCTATATATAGTTTAAGCAATAACTAATTCGTATATTGGGTACTACGCCTACCGCTTCAATTCCTTAAATTTTTACGGTTCAGTACCCAAAGGGGAAAAAAATAAAGAATATCCTTGAGAGACTTGATTTAAGGGCAAGTGTTTAAAGTTACATGAAAAATAGAGTGAGTTTCCATAGAAATTCAATTTTATATTACGTTTTTAACAATACCTAATTTTGAACACTTTTATAGTTTTCTTCAAAATAACAAAAATTGTACAAATAAAGTAGGCTTAATTATTACATCAAGATTTTACTAAGGCACGATAAATCGTGTATGTGATAGAAATCGATTTCGAAATCGGAACGATCTAAAATCTAGAATGATGCTAATATAATTATTATTTTCGTGTTTCAAATACTTTCAACATAGTTTTCTATACCTTTCCACTCAATTTGTGCGGAACTTTGGGGTTACTTTTTTATTATTTTTTAAAATATATCCCAAAACGAATCGTTTTCAAATCAATAGATTTCCATCACATACCCGATTACTCGTTGATCTGCGCTCCGAAACGACCCGAATCTGAGTAGGACCAAGAAACAAAGGCAACAGCTCTGTATATGAACCGCTTTTTAGGTAATTTTTTTACCACAAATCTTTAAAGGGTTTTTATAATATTTAAAATTTAAAAATATGAATATTCCATTTTTGTGTTGTCCCCTCTACAGCCTTTTACATAAAATGAAGTGTCAAGGACGCAGCTAATAATACCAATTCATAAAACTGTTTTTTTAAGTATTAGAAATTCAGGCAAAAATGTCTATCTAGTTATTTTAGTAACAGTGCCACATTCATTGGGATAATACTCCTCGTATTCTTATGTACAAAGTTGGTTAAATATGTATATGATGTTTACAATGTACACAACTAAAAGTAAATAGATGCAAAGAATGCTGAAAATGCTGTATTACATTATCTTTGTACAAAATTTGTAAATAATTTCTCTTTCTTATGATTAAAATACAGATGCAATTAAGCCGAGTTAATTAAATAATTTCTTATAATGTCTCTATGTTCAAACATTAATTTCAGTAAAAAAATTAATACTTCTTTTTATTTATAATTTTTGGCGTATTAAAAAGCTGTTTATTTTCCAATGTTAATAAATTTTTTTCACAAAAATGCTTAAGGTGTCCAGTTTTGGAGGATTATAAAATAAAAACCGTAAATTTAAGCACCATGTGTCGCCCAGAAAATAACACAAAACATGTTCCAAATATTATTAAAATAAAAAGGTGAAAGATCTCAACTTGTGTTTTTGGGTCGAAGAAATTAGAATTACCCAATAGTATGTTTCTGTTGTTTACAGTATTCCCTTTTGTTCTAAAGGATCATCACCATTACTATAATAGCACAATTGTTGTGGACAAAGAAAAGGTTGAGACGTATTGGAATAAATTTAAAAATATTTCACCAAATTGGCTGTTGTCGCGTTCTCATCGAAGAGCTATGGTAAGTGTGTAACTGATTTAGCACGCGATTTACTATTTAAATAGAAATGGAATGAAAATATAACTTTTTAAATAAATTAATATATTCCCTGACCTTTTTACCGACTTAAAAGAAGTAGGAGGCTATCAATTCGTCTGTATGTTGCTTTTTTCTATGTTTGTGCTGCAGAAATCAGTAATTTCTAAACCGAATTAAATATTTGAAAGGTAATGCTTACAGATTTGTCCCGTTTTAAAACCAGTTCATAATTTAAAATTAAAGGATGTCCCCATACAACATACATGTTTTTTCCGTGTATTGTGAACCGTAAGGTGCGTATCCTGTAGGACCCAATAACACATAGTTATGCAAAAAAAAAAAAAAAAAAATCTTAAAACTAAAGGATGTCCCTGTAGGTGACGTAAATTGACCTATGTGAGCCCGTCTTTTGAACCCTTGTAGACACGCTTTAAAATTGGACAGAGTGTCAGTTACTATGATCAACAATAGCAAGTATAAATATTTAAAATTATAAATTAAAGCAATTCTGCTAAGGCAGTTGACGCGTTCAGACGTTTTTAATACAAATTTGTGAATACTGCAATATAATATAACGATGTTCTTTTTTTGTTTTTGTTTTGTTTAATACAAACTAAGTACCTCAATATACACTTGTTTAACTTTCCATTTTTACAGTGAAAATTAATATTAGTTCTTAGTCTTAATTTGTCCAGAAATTGATAATCCCGAACCATATCCGACTTAGGGGATTTGGTTTTACCGAGGACAGAGAAAGCAATAATAATGATAATAATGATAATAATGAAAATAATGATAATAATGATAATAATGATAATAATGATAATAATGATAATAATGATAATGATAATAATGATAATAATGATAATAATGATAATAATGATAATAATGATAATAATGATAATGATAATAATGATAATAATGATAATAATGATAATAATGATAATAATGAAAATAATGATGATAATGATGATAATGATAATAATGATAATAATGATAATAATGATAATAATGATAATAATGATAATAATGATGATAATGATGATAATGATGATAATGATGATAATGACGATAATGATGATAATGATGATAATGATAATAATGATAATGATAATAATGATAATAATGATAATAATGATAATGATAATGATAATAATGATAATGATAATGATAATAATGATAATGATAATAATGATAATGATAATAATGATAATGATAATGATAATAATGATAATAATGATAATGATAATAATGATAATGATAATAATGATAATGATAATAATGATAATAATGATAATGATAATAATGATAATGATAATCATAATAATGATAATGATAATGATAATAATGATAATGATAATAATGATAATGATAATAATGATAATGATAATAATGATAATGATAATAATGATAATGATAATGATAATAATGATAATAATGATGATAATGATGATAATGATGATAATGATAATAATGATAATAATGATAATAATGATAATAATGATAATAATGATAATAATGATAATAATAATAATAATGATAATAATGATAATGATAATAATGATAATAATGATAATAATGATAATAATGATAATAATGATGATAATGATGATAATGATGATAATGATAATAATGATAATAATGATAATAATGATAATAATGATAATAATGATAATAATGATGATAATGATGATAATGATGATAATGATGATAATGATGTTAATGATGATAATGATGATAATGATGATAATGATAATAATGATAATGATGATAATGATAATGATAATAATGATAATGATAATGATAATAATGATAATGATAATGATAATAATGATAATGATAATAATGATAATGATAATAATAATGATAATGATAATAATGATAATGATAATAATGATAATGATAATGATAATAATGATAATGATAATAATGATAATGATAATAATGATAATGATAATAATGATAATGATAATGATAATAATGATAATGATAATAATGATAATGATAATAACGATAATGATAATAATGGTAATAATGATAATAATGTTAATAACGATAATTATGATAATAATGATAATAATGATAATAATGATAATAATGATAATAACGATAATTATGATAATAATGATAATAATGATAGTAATGATAATAATGATAATGATAATGATAATAATGATAATGATAATAATGATAATGATAATGATAATAACGATAATGATAATAATGATAATAATGGTAATAATGATAATAATGATAATAACGATAATTATGATAATAATGATAATAATGATAATAATGATAATAATGATAATAATGATAATAATGATAATAATGATAATAATGATAATGATAATAATGATAATGATAATAACGATAATGATAATAATGATAATGATAATAATGATAATAATGGTAATAATGATAATAATGTTAATAACGATAATTATGATAATAATGATAATAATGATAATAATGATAATAATGATAATAATGATAATAATGATAATAATGATAGTAATGTTAATAATGATAGTAATGATAATAATAATGATAATGATAATAATGATAATGATAATAATGATAATGATAATAATGATAATGATAATAATGATAATGATGATAATGGTAATGATAATGATAATAATGATAATGATACTGATAATAATGTTAATGATAATGATAATAATGATAATGATAATAATGATAATGATAATGATAATGATAATAATGATAGTGATAATGATAATAATGATAATATTGATAATAATGATAATAATGATAATAATGATAAAAATGATAATAATGATAATAATGATAATGATAATGATAATGATAATAATGATAATGATAATAATGATAATAATGATAATGATAATAATGATAATGATAATAATGATAATGATAATGATAATGATAATAAGGATAATGTTAATAATGATAATGATAATGATAATGATAATAATGATAATAATGATAATGATAATGATAATAATGATGATGATAATAATGATAATGTTAATAATGATAATGATAATGATAATGATATGGATAATGATAATAATGATAATGATAATAATGATAATGATAATAATGATAATGATAATAATGATAATGATAATAATGATAATGATAATGATAATAATGATAATGATAATAATGATAATAATGATAATGATAATAATGATAATAATGATAATAATGAAAATAATGATAATAATGATAATAATGATAATAATGATAATGATAATGATAATAATGATAATAATGATAATAATGATAATAATGATAATAATGATAATAATGATAATAATGATAATAATGATAATAATGATAATAATGATAATAATGATAATAATGATAATAATGATAATAATGATAATAATGATAATAATGATAATGATAATAATGATAATGATAATAATGATAATAATGATAATGATAATAATGATAATGATAATGATAATAATGATAATGATAATAATGATAATGATAATGATATGGATAATGAAAATAATGATAATGATAATGATAATAATGATAATGATAGTAATGATAATGATAATAATGATAATGATAATGATGATAATGATAATGATAATGATGATAATGATGATAATGATAATGATGATAATGATAATGATAATAATGATAATAATGATAATAATGATAATGATAATTATAATAATGATAATAATGATAATAATGATAATGATAATAATGATAATAATGATAATGATAATGATAATGATAATAATGATAATAATGATAATGATAATAATGATAATAATGATAATAATGATAATAATGATAATAATGATAATTATGATAATGATAATGATAATAATGATAATAATGATAATAATGATAATAATGATAATGATAATAATGATAATGATAATAATGATAATGATAATGATATGGATAATGATAATAAAGATAATGATAATAATGATAATGATAATAATGATAATGATAATAATGATAATGATAATGATAATGATGATAATGATAATGATGATAATGATAATGATAATAATGATAATAATGATAATGATAATGATAATAATGATAATAATGATAATGATAATAATGATAATAATGATAATAATGATAATGATAATGATAATAATGATAATAATGATAATAATGATAATGATAATAATGATAATAATGATAATAATGATAATAATGATAATAATGATAATAATGATAATAATGATAATAATGATAATAATGATAATAATGATAATGATGATAATAATGATAATAATGATAATAATGATAATAATGATAATAATGATAATAATGATAATAATGATAATAATGATAATAATGATAATAATGATAATAATGATGATAATGATGATAATGATGATAATGATAATGATTATAATGATAATAATGATAATAATGATAATGATAATGATAATGATAATAATGATAATAATGATAATAATGATAATAATGATAATAATGATAATAATGATAATAATAATGATAATAATAATGATAATAATAATGATAATAATAATGATAATTATAATGATGATAATAATGATAATAATAATGATAATAATAATGATAATAATAATGATAATAATAATGATAATAATAATGATAATAATAATGATAATAATAATGATAATAATAATGATAATAATAATGATAATAATAATGATAATAATAATGATAATAATA
This sequence comes from Cistogaster globosa, assembly GCA_937654795.1. NCBI lineage: Eukaryota > Metazoa > Arthropoda > Insecta > Diptera > Tachinidae > Cistogaster > Cistogaster globosa. Next base: position 37,218,102 of record OW569406.1, read on the forward strand.
ATGATAATAATAATGATAATAATAATGATAATAATAATGATAATAATAATGATAATAATTATGATAATAATAATGATAATAATAATGATAATAATAATAATAATGATAATAATAATGATAATAATAATGATAATAATAATGATAATAATAATGATAATAATAATGATAATAATAATGATAATAATAATGATAATAATAATGATAATAATAATGATAATAATAATGATAATAATAATGATAATAATAATGATAATAATAATGATAATAATAATGATAATAATAATGATAATAATAATGATAATAATAATGATAATAATAATGATAATAATAATGATAATAATAGTGATAATAATAATGATAATAATAATGATAATAATAATGATAATAATAATGATAATAATAATGATAATAATAATGATAATAATAATGATAATAATAATGATAATAATAATGATAATAATAATGATAATAATAATGATAATAATGATAATAATAATGATAATAACAATAATAATAAATTCTTCTAAACACAGTAAACGAATCATAATAAATTTAGCTAAAAAATAAATATAAGGGATACTTACGATAAGTGAGAAATAATTTTGTACTTTGCATTTCTTTTATGAATTTTTATATGACGAAATAATTTTTTGATTTTTGAAATATGTATGTTCGCTTAAAAAATTTTTCATAACTTTTTATTTATTGTTTTGCTTTATGTTAAAATAAAAATTTGTTTTACGTGATTATGCTAGACAGTGGAGTAGCTTTATATCGATAAAATATATATAAAAAACAAAGACCTAGTGTTTGAAAATTAAATAAAATATGTATAATTAATAAAAAAGGTCAAATAAAAACTTTATTTCAATGTTTAATAAATATTTCAGACTATTGCTTTAAGTTTTGATTTTCCCTTCTATGGTCATCCGATAAACAATGTTACTGTAGCCACGGGTGGTTTCATATACACAGGCGACTATGTTCATTCTTGGTTAGCGGCAACACAATACATTGCACCTCTTATGGCAAACTTCGATACTAGTATATCAAATAATTCTTTTGTGCGTCTAAATGATACAGGTAAGCCCTAGTTATAAGAGTAGAAAACCAATAATAAATTTATCAATTAATATAAGGTACCAGTTTTACCGTCATCTGGGAAAGTGTTTACCTACAAGATAAACAAGATGTGGGAAAATTCACTTTTAGTACCACGCTCCATAAAAATGGTGATATTGTGTTTACATATTTCTCTGTACCAATTTTTGTGAACGCCATACAAGATGACAAACATCCCGTCAAAGTTGGTCTTTCAGATGCCTATATTATTGACAAAGTTGTGTACCGTAAGTAGTTTTATTTCATTTTGATTTCGTGTTTTATATTTTAACAAACAAAGCACAGAGGTTTGAAATAAAAACTGGTAATAAATATAGTAATAATATGGGAGGACCCGGGCTGTTACATTTACAGGTTGTTATGCAGTACGCTAGAGTTAACCATACAATTTTATGTATGTCAGAACTTTTGTTCAATATTACTGTGTAGTTACTGCTTCTTACAGAAGCAACTAACACTCAAAAGAAATTTGTTTTATATTTTTATATCGTAATTTCTGTATAATAGCGTAATTCACGGTTCATTTAAAACTTAAAATCTTTTTAAATTCTTTTAAACTTCTATTTAAAACATGTAAATGGAAGCGTCTGTTTTCTATATTGTAAAGCAATCGAGGAGCAAAATCACCTGTAAATAAATGCATTTACATTGTAGATAGTGCAAACATAAGCGAAATTCACGGTTCGCGTTAAACTTTAAATCCTTTTAAGTACATAAATAAATTAAATAATAATAAATTTAATAAATAAAAAAGATCTGTATTGTAAAAAAATCGAACTTTGTAGATTATGCAAACATAATGAATTAAGATTGTATGCATTTTGTTGTCGTGTTTTAAATTTATAAAGATTTATTAAATAAAATTGTTTTTTAATTTATTTTGCATTCTATCGCGAATTATTTATCACATGAATTTTTTTCACATTTCACTGAAAACCAAATTCAGCTTATCATGAATGTTTTATTTTTGCGTGAAGTGTGGAATTTTGTCATTGTTTTGTTCACTTTGATTTTGATAGTGGAATTTATACATAAGTAAGTATTTTTCATCTAATAAGAAGTTTTAGGTTGATAAAACAGTAACTTTAGGGTAAAATCGGTAAATAAATTTCAAAGAGACATTCTTCTTAACAAGATGCAAGGTAGCAAGTTAATTGCCTCGGTATATGCCTTATTATACATACAAGCTTTGGATGTTCGTAACGCCGAATCTAAGGGTCAGTCCAAAATTTTTCACTTGACATTTTTTGCTTAAGTTTGCATTTTATACCCCGTTAATAACTTTTTGTCATTTTTACAAATGCAATATTTAAGTTGTAGAAAAAATTGTTCACGTGAAATTCTCGATACCAATTTTTAGTTCGAGTGGAATAAAGAATTCACATGAACAAAAAATTCACTTTTTATTCACTATAGGGGTGATAATTTTTTTCTGTTAGTTAATTTCCATTAACCAACAAAATTTTTTCGTTTCCATGAAAATTAGATGTTTGCTGCGGAACGACCCAAGTTAATTTCAGCCAAAGATTGTCAACTCAGCAACAACTGCACCGAATGCTTTTCCTCAGGTGAGCAGAATGTGCAAGCATTTTTGCTCAGACGAATGAACATCTTTGTAAAAATGCAAGGACACCTCAACCAAAGTACAGTCAGCTCGTAAAAGCTCAGATATACTATTAAAATCTTGGTTCAAATTACGACATGTTCGCAGGTATTGGATTTATCAGTAACATTCTGCCGGCAGTTTGTCGAACACTCCAACTCGCAGAAAAGGACAAAATAGCCGTAATCCAAAAAAAAAAAACAACAACAATCTAACACGTGTTGCGGTTCCCATTTCGTTCACCCTGTATAAAGTGAAAAATATATCCAAGTTAAATCTCTCAATAGCTACCCAGGTTGCTAACGGCTTAAATCAACACGAATCATGTCAATATACAGAATATACAGTTGTGGCTGCCTTGGATCCGTCTAATGGCTCTGACACGGTTGATCACTCTAAACGCTGGATTGCGAACTTCCTAAGCGTTTAAATACTGCAGAATAAGAATGTTAGAAGATAAAATACCACTAGATAAGAACGTGCGTGCCACGAGGAAGGTGTCAATATGCACAATATTTGGCCATCGTCTCAGAATTTTTGCAAGAACGCAGGCTTCAGCTATCGTCTTTAAAGTCACATTTACTTCGTGCACTAAAGAAGTAAGGATGGAACTTAAAAACTTAGGCGTGGCCGTTAGCAGCCTCCTTCGCTTTTCATTGCATGGCACCTATGTCAGCCACAAAGTGAAAACTCAGGACGAGATCCTCAAAGCAATCGCCGGCAACTATTGGCGAATAACTGAGGAAACTGTTGTGACAACTAATTATGCAATTAGTCGCTCGCACCTAAACTAGACTGCCCCCGGTATAAAACTTTTTTTTATTAGGACCAGCACTCAGGGGATTTCCCCTACTTAAGCAATGCATTGTGCCAGAACTAAGAAACTAGGTTGTTAGAAGGGGGATGGATTTTTATTTTTTGGATGTCCCAGGGGTTGAACCGAGGCCAACCAGGCTTGTAGTTGCTTAGCACCTTGAATACCTGAATTAGAATAATTAGAAGAATATGATTTTAAGGTTAAGTTTCTTAGAGGAAGTTGAAGACGTTTTATCGCCCATTACAATTACGATATAAGAGAATTTAACTTAAAAATGTATTAAAAATGTGTATTTCGATTCGAAAAGAAAATCATTCGAATTTCTATGGCTCATACATTGGGTTTTGAAAGTGTTTTCATTTGAATCAAAATACGGAGCAACCCCCGGATCATTGACTAATAAGACACTTAATACGGCAATATATTTGTGCCACTAAACGCTGCAGCTTCTGGATCGGAAAAAAATCTACTTGCTGTGTTTCCATCCTTAGAATTTCCTTCTACTTGCTTTGGCTGGTCAATTATAAGGCCTTTTTTTGCTTTCTTTTTTCCAAGTTTTCTTTGTTGTTTCTCACTGTTTCGCCTAACGGGCCAAATTCCAAATCGTATCCCAATTTAAGAATATGCTCCATAAAACGAATTCTAGCATGAAGAGGTGACATTCCAAATTCATATGCTTTATTAAAACTATCGTCTTGTGTTGGTGGTTGGCTCAATTGACTTGATGTTTTTTGGCATATGGTGCAGCTTGACGAAGATTTTGTTTCGGTTAAAGCTTGTGCAACTTTATCATCGATCATTGTGAGTGACATTTTAAAGTTAACATTAAATTCATTATTCATTAAGTTCATCATTAAATTCAAATATCACTGGTTGATGTTCTTTAATTTCATGTGTTATTTTGCCAACTTCTTCAGTTATGACATCCTTAGTTTCTTTTTTGTAAGCACACTTTATTGGTATACAAAATTATTTTGACGAGTGAATTTCATTCTTCCATACATCTATCTCTGCAGCTCTACTAGTTGATGGCTCTGAACCAATATAAGTTTTTGTTAAACGTAATAGAACGAAAGAATTCATGAATAAATTGGCATCTGATGAATTTTCCGCATTACATTGTTTGTATTGTTTCTAGACAGAGGACCAATCACATCCCCATTTAGAAATTAAAGTCATGCTGAAATTTTTAAACTTCTTTAAATAGTCAGCATCAAATGTCTTTAATAATCGTTCTGCAGTGTGTTCAAGAAGATCCTGCAATTTTATTTCTGCTGAACTTGAAGTTACACTAATAGCAGTTGGTGAAGGTAAGCAATCTTTTTTGGCAGAAACTATATCTCGATATGATGGAAAAATTCCACAATTTTTTTCACTGGTTCGCTTCCGCAATTCTGTATATTGGTTTTTAGTCATTTTCAAATCCAAAACTAGTGCAAATGCTTCTTCTAAAGTAAATTTATTTTCTTTAGTTGGTGTCGATATACTTTCTAAAATCCTTTTTGTGCGTCTAGGGCTTGCTTCCACTATTTTTTCAATGATAGCAATTTCACTCTTTTTAGTTTTCGATGGTTGAATTTGATGCAGAAATGAATCCTTTATGATGCTACAAGAAATTTCTTCATTGATATGTTTAAGCTTGCGTCTTCGTGATCTTTCACTACAATTATCAATTGGCTTTGCTGGTCGACCGCCTTTTCTAGTTGCCGTGGTAGTTACTGATGGCTTTTTAAAAATAAGTTTATTTCTTAGCCATTCTTGGTTGCGTGAGTAAAACAATTTCTTGTTTCTGGAACATTGATTGTATTGTTTTCTTTAAGTATTTAAAAAGTTTTTTATTTTTAAGTTATGAATTTTAATTTCTTGTTTGTCATATATTTTGAAGAATGGATTATTCATTATATGTAAAATAATGTCGTTTTTATCTTTCCGTTCAAAATATATATCAGATAGAACACTATAACTTAATTTAGCCATTGTTTAAACAATAATAAAGAAAACATGAATGCATGGATTAATATACTATTGCTCGAAGTTTCAACATAATCTTTTTTACCTCTTTGAAACATAATATAACAGGTACTTGGTTTTACCAGTTATTTCCATTGGTTTTAAATTTATTTGTAATTTTCAGGTATTTAAGCTGTGTAATATTAGATGGCAATAAAATCATTTTTTACCTTTTCCACATGAATTGCCAGATACCACATAATTTGAGAGTTCTATTGTCATTTTAGTCAAAATTTTGATATATCCTTCTATGTGGACTAGGTTTAATATGGGCCAACTTCTAATTTCAACAGAATTATGTTTTGGGTCAATAAGAACTCTTGTACAAAATTTCATCAAAATATATGCATAATAGCCACTTTCACATACAAATAACTTCTCAAAAAATATGACGTGCATTTGTACCGAATATCTTACCTTGGGTCAGAAAAATTGCTGTAGCGCAAAAAGTGCAGTCCCGATGCATGGACATGTATATATAGGAATGTAGGGAAGAGTTAGGACTACAAAATAGTAATAGTGTGCTCTATGAAGTAGGAAATTTCCGAGAAATTTGACCTTTTTTAAAAAAAATATAAATAAATTGTTCTGAAAACAGTAGAGCTTCAGTTTTTTTTACCAGTAATAAAAGTTAAGTTACAACAAAAAATTAATTCGCCCAAAAATCTTGAAAAGCAAAAAAGTTATGATCATTTAAACTTTAAAAATTAACTAAAAATATCATAAATTTACTAAATTCTAAAAAAGCCCATTTTGGACCACCCTGTTCTCAGTGAAATAGTTGAAATAGAGTTCTAATTTTTTTGGCTCCCGAGGTTTACTACTGTCTACTTTCATACGAGTCTAATAACTTTAAAATCGGAGAACAAAAACCAAAAGGAGTTTTGGCCGCTATCTCAAAATATTGACCACAGTGCGTCGGCTGAAAGAATCATTTAATATTATTCTGAACACAGTAACCGAATTACAATAAATGCAGCAAAAAAAAAAGATAGAATAGTCTTAAATTTTCATGATTTATAGGTTTGAAACTTTTTAACGAAAAACGTTATTAAGTTATAGCAAATGTCTTAACGTAATAACCCGATCATTAATAAGTGTACTTCGCCAAAATTGAAAAAAAAGTGTATGCCATTTTTCTCCCAAACTAAAAGAGATATAGGTTATCTCATGTGGGCACATTTGTTATAGATATTATATGGTCGAATTAAATATAAATTTGAGTTAAAAATAAACTTTTTTTTAACATTTGGTGGCCTACTTTACTAAAAAACACCTCTTCTTTGCTTCTGTCCACTTTCATTAAGATATTTTAAGTGGTTCATGAAATACGGAATTTTGTCCAAAATAAATCGTTTTCTAACCACTTCATTAGTACAAAATTGTATTAAAACTTATTTTTTTCATAAAAGAATGTTCATAAAACTATCGCTATATGAACATTCTTGCGAAAAGTGGAGGCGTAGCGTTGTCTAACGATAACTATAATCAACAGTGTGTTGCGAACATTAATAGTCTTTATAACCACTGTATACATTAATTGGTACAAAAAATAAATTCATACAACTATTTTATCTGCCAGTCGACTATTTTATCGGTCACTTCACACTTTGCATTAGGATTGGCGGCTGTTGCACAAAGCACTAAACAATGGCAATGTACTCGTATTTAGTAATTGTGTTTTTATTTATGACTATAAACATGTTAAGAAGAATTAATTACGTTGCAGCTTAGTAGCTCTAAACTCTTTGCTATATAAATAAAAAAGCAAATATACAAATTCTATGGGCATATAAAAATAAAGAATGCTATTGAATTTTTTAATTACAACTTAATTTAATATTTGTAATTGAAACTGAATTACACATCACATATAATTTATAGCTGAAAAATTACAATTATTTGTAATTTGTAAATAAAAAATCCAATTACACATTATATGCAACTATTTTTAGGTGCTTTAAATAAAACTATTTTTTGAATTAATTTAATTTTTATCTGTTATGCCTTGTCGCCTAGGTGTTAAAATAATACTAACGAATAAAAATAACCTTTCAAGTTTTTTTTATTTATTTAAGAAACTCTAATTTATTTACAAAAATTACAAGTGCTCGTCTCAGCGCCAAGTATGGCATCTTAGAGGCTACCAATTTGGGAACATAATAAATAATACTAAAGAGCAAAAAAAGCAAAAATAATAATAATAATAATAAACTATTTTTCACATTTGTAAGTATCAAATATTTATTTAAAGAACATATAATAATTATAACAGTAATTCATATTAAAAATAACCAAAAAAGTCGAACAGATTTTATTCGGTGGTAGAAAAATAACGAAAAGGTTTAAAAAACTTGATTTTCTGTGGGACAAAAGTATAGGCACATTCTTTGTTAACGGAATCAAAACTAGTCAGAAACTCAAATTAGTATTTTGTTGGCAGTCCATTCTGCTTAATAACGGCTTTAAGTCTATTAGGCATAGAGTGTACTAATTTTTTTGTAAAATTTTTATCAATTTTAAGCCATTCTTCGGTTAACGCTGTTTTAAGCTCACATTTGTTTGAAATATTGCGTTTCCGAATTCTTCGGTCTAGCTCCTCCCACAAATGCTCAATGGGATTTAGGTCTGGGGACTGCGGATGATGTGGCAATACATGTGCGGTGTTATATGCAAGCCACATCTTGACGTCGTGAGCAGAATGTTTGGGGTCATTGTCATGCTGGAATGTAAATGACTCTGACAAACCCAATTTAATGGCGCTTTTCTTAACATTTTCCTTCAAAATATTTAAGTAAACAGTCTTGTTCATTATTTCATCAATGAAGAATAGTTCTCCGACACCCGCTGCAGACATACAGCCCCAGACCATAACTCCTCCGCCACCATACTTTACTGTTGGTGTAAGATTTTTTTCGTCATATGCAGTATTACGTTTTAACCATACTCGTGAATGTCCATCAGGCTTAAAAATATTAAATTTGCTTTCGTCTGAGAAGAGAACCTGTTCCCAGAAACTGCATGGCTGATTTTCAAATTGTTTTGCATAATCCATACGTCTTTTTTTATTAACTGCAGATATTAATGGTTTTCGTTCAGCAACACGTGATTTATAACCGGCTTCATGTAGTAATCTCTGAACAGTTTTAGAGTGCACGTCCTTACCGAAATTTTCCTTGACGTCCGCTGCCACTTGTGTAGATGTTGTTTTCGGATCAATTTTAACTTTCCGTATTATTTGGACACGTTCTCTCTCACTTAATTTTCTGGGACAACCACAGCGTTTAGCACTTTCAAAGTTAGTTTTACCTTTAAAACGATTAGTTATTGTCCGAATAGAAAAACGGCTTCGATCCATTGATTCGCCAATCTCAGCAAAAGATTTGCCTTGGTTATGCAGATGGAGAATTATTTTTCGCTGTGATTCTGTAGTTTCACTAAATTTAGGACACATTTTTTAGAAAACGACAAAGAAATTATTATTTTTAACAAATTTTTCTTACTTTTCACCAACTGAAACAAATTGAAAATAATAACGGAACATTCCATTCTGTCAAAAAATACAGTATTGCCAGATTGGCGAATTTATAATAGTCTTTTATTTCCGTTAACAATGAATGTGCCTATACTTTTGTCCCATAAAAAATCGATATTTTTAAATTTTTTTTGTTATTATTATATCGGCGAATGAAATCTGTTCAAATTTTTTGATTACTTCTTATATGAAGCTTTGTAAAAACCATTTTACGTTCTAAATATAAACATTTGATGATAATCAATATCAAAAAAATTACTGTTTGCTTCATTTTGAACCTTGTGCCTATACTTAAGTCCATCACTGTATATTGAGAATCATCTTAAATTTATAAGTTCGTTTGTAAGTAGCATTTCAACATTTTGAAGTAAATATTGTATCTAATTTATTTCTATATTTGTAAAGTATACTGATTCCCGAGGATATTCTCGATTTCAGATTGGTTATATGATTCTCCGACGTAAGATTTCGATTTATATTAATTCCCAAGTACTTAACAAATTCAGATTCATGTATCACTTCTCCATCAATATGTACGCTTATAACTTCATAATTTTTTAACACATATGGTTTAAAACATATAAATTTCGTTTTCTTACTATTTAATATTAATTTATTGAACCGCAAAAATTCCGCCAAATCGCAGCATCATATTCAATATGTGTCTTCAATGGCTTGTCATCTTTATAGTTATATAAAAGGCAAACGTCATTCATAAACATAAATAACTTATGTTTTTTACATCATTATTATAAATCTTTAACAATAGTAGGCCAAGACCGCTACCTTGTGGCCTTCGGAATTAATATTTTTTAAATTATAATTGAATTTTGTTCAATTACAAGCAATGATTATTGTCTTATTACAATTACTTTTAATTAAATTAAATTACAATTACATGTAATGTGTAGTTAAAAATGTTGAATTAAAAATTTGAAGTAATTGTAGTTAAAATTTTCTCAATAATAATTACATATTTAAATTTTCTCGCCATTTAAAGTAATTTCGCCTGGAATGGAGGGGCTTAAGTTTATTTTAAATATTACTATGCACTTGGACTTGCTTGGAAATAACCAAAGCTTGTTTACACTTGCTTATACATAGATTTTGTTTAACTCTTTGTTTAAAGTATGCTCAAAGATATGTTTCAAACTGAGTAACCTAAACTAACATGTATATCGTCCGCATACAAGTTAGTATTGCACTAAGAGCGCTACATTCGGCTATGCCTAATCTTATACACCCTTCACCTGCGTAAATCTAGTTTAGTGATGTAATAGAGAAATTAAAAATTAAAAAATAAAAATTTAAGTACTACATATATATAATTTTACATAATGCACTTAACTTTAAAAAAATTTTAATATTTCCTTGAAGATCTCTTTAAAAGCTTTAAAATGATACCCATATTGATAATTTAAAAAATTCGAAAATTTCAGAGGCCCGTAACTCGGAATATATGGGCGAGCGCCAATTTTTTTTAGGCACTTTTTCTTATTTTTTTAATACTCTATCGCCTCATATATTTGTTTTTTTGATTGGAGTTACTTCATTGTTCCAACTGTTATGAAAAAGTTAGAGGTAGCCGTGGTGTTTTACCCGCTGCCTCAAAGCACATGGACCGATCGTGCTGATTTCCATCTCTTTCGGCGTCCTTAAATTTTCTCTAGATGATCTAGTGCCTCGGCAAACATATTTTCAATACTAACACGAACGAACAGACGGACATCGCTCAATCGACTTCGCTATGTATAAGAAGTCAGTATGTATATACTTTATGGGGTAGAAATTACAAACGGAATGACAAACTTAATTATATCCTTTTTCCACTTTTGTGGTGAAGGGTATAAAAATAAAACGTTGCGGAACTTTCATAGGTATTGATAAGGAAAGAGACAATCCTATGAATAGTTTTATAATTTTTAAATGAATATTATCAACTCCCACTGTGTACAACTTTATTAAATTTCTGGTTAAAATAACATCATACCGGGTAATGCCTAAATATTAAAACTATTCGCCCGTTATTCCGATACTTTTATCCTATGCAGAAGAGGAATAACTGTAAAAGATAATATCTGTTTGAATCTATTTGGCATTCATTATTGTTGTTATCTTTTGTAATACCGATTTGTTAAGAACTTATTGTATAACTAAGGCGCTTAGAATAATATTCAGTCTTAATTTTCTGATTAACAGCTCAGATGTTTTAAATAGCTTGTATCTACCGTATGTTTGATCTCTTAAATTAAAAGCATTTTTGTTAACATTTGAAAAGCAGGGTTGTTTTATATGAAGCCGAACTTAAATTATTCCTTTGGTTATCTTTTATTACTATCTAACGAGAATCGTAAGCACGGAATCACTTCAAGGCCAATTAAAAGAAACAGTGGACTAAAAATAAAAAGGATTATTTGGTAACCGGCGGTGGATCTTCGCAAGATCAAGTTGAAGCAATACGGAGAAAAGAATGTTTAATCTGACTTGGGTCAGCTCCCCCAAATGCGTTTGGGTTAGACGTTAATGCATCTATGAAATCGCCAGTTTGTTGAAGCTACAACATCCACTCTTTAACAAAAAAGGACCAAGGAACGCAAGAAAAGCTAAATTATTTTGATTGAAAACAAGGCAGAAACACAACCTGAAGTTATCCGAACCTTACAAAAGATTAAAAACACAAAGTACAACCCCTACATATATAACAAGGAAAAAATAAAATTTATTAATAAAGTGAAGAGAGGAAAATTATTCTTATAAAACAAACTTAACAATAACACAAGCAAAACTGAAAACAAGCAAGAGTGCTATATTCGCCTATGCCGAATCTTATATTCCCTTTACCATCTATGTAAATATTGTTTAGTACTTCCAATCAAAAAAGCAAATATTGGGGTGAAAGAATTAAAAAGCATGAAAAAAATTTTAAGTACCACAAATATATAATTTGTATAATATAAAAAATTTAAAAATTTCAGAGGCCCGTAACTCTGGAAATATGGGCGAGCGTAAACTTTTTCAATTGATGTTTTTTTCTTATTTTTTAATTCTCTAACGCCCCATATATTTGTTTTTTTGATTGAAGTTACTTTATTGTTCTGAATGATATAGAAATATTAGAGGTAGGCGTGGTGTTTTGCGCGCTGCGTCGAAGAACATGAACCGATCTTGCTGATTTACAATAGCACCTCTTTTGACACTATGTCTGATTGATTGGCGTATTTAAATTTTTTTAGCTGATGTAGTGGCTCGGCAAGCTTGATTTCAACGCTAACGCGGACAAACAGACGGACATCGCTTAATCGAATTCGCTGTGCATAAGAAATCAGAATATATATACTTTATGGGTCGGAAATGGTTATTGTAGAAATAACAAACGAAATGAAAAAAAGTTATACCCTTCTTCCTTTTTCTCGTGTTTAAGGTATAAAAAAACGGAAATAGGTTAGGGTAACAAATATCTTTATTTGGTAAAACAATTTTTATTTGAAATCGAACACCTTTTTTAAAAATGTAACTTTTCAGTATTTTTAGTGATAATTACTTGTATTTTTTATTTTTTTACCTTTAAAGTAATGAAAAAGAAAAATTAAATTTGTTTATAAATTGTTTTTTAAAATAATAATAAATGAATAAATAATTAAAAATTAAAAATTAAAACAGGGATATTAAATTAAATTAATTAAACTTTAAATTTTTTGTGCTGTTTTCCCGATATTGATTATTGGAGATGAAAGCACTTTCTTAGCTCTTCAGGAAACTTCTCACAATTATTTTAAATGAACTAAAGATTTCCGTCTAAACAATAAAGACAAAAATCAAAGTTCAAGCAAAAACAACAATAATCAACTTTGATTTTACTTTTCATTAACCACTGTATACAGCCGACTTTTTTTCGGCTCTTTTTTGGACAGTTTTAAAGATGTTGAAAAATAAAAACAACATATAACACATCACAAAACACTATGATATTTTATTTCTCCTTAATGCACAGGCACTTCCAATAATTTAATATTCTTCTAATATTTAATTATTTTTAATTATTAGCATTTTAGTTCATTTTAAATAATTGTGAGAAGTTTCCTGAGGAGATAAGTAAGCGGTAGAGAAATGGCCATCGAGAAGTGCTTTCAGCTCCAATAATCAATATCAGGAAAATAGCACAAAAAATTTTAAGTTTAATAATAAATAAATTTATATAAAAAATAAAAATTTCGTTTTTACAGACGATTCGTTGATAAAAACTTAATGAAGACAAATAAAAATTGGTTGTGTATTATAATAACGGAATTCAATCTTCATAGTAAACTTAAAATACTTTTAAATATACTACGACTTTAAACAATTTTTTATGTATTGTAATCATATATTGTTAACTATTACATATAAGTTGCTTAATTTTTTTTTTTTGCCGAATTTTAGCCATTAAGACTAAATTGATTGTTTTATTTAATATTTTACAATTTAAACTAATCATTTTAGCGAATTCGGTTAAAAAATATAACAACCCTGTAAATGATTTCAACATATTTCTTGAGTTCAGATAAGTTACTTTAGAAAATCTATTTATTACCACTTTTTTATGCCAAGCCTTGTGCAAATTCACTAATTTAATTCGACTGATTTACTGTTTATTTTTACAAATTTATAGTCGCTCGTAGAAAAACAATTTATGAATATCATAGAGTTAATTTTGCCCAAGCCGAGATTACAAACTTTACAATAATAACTTTAAAAGCTTTACCTACTTGTCTTGAGTATACCGATTGTGGCTCATGTGTAAATCATGTCACTGCATTTAATGTAAGTATTCTTTTAACATGCAATTTGTTTTAACATATTTATTTAATACTTAATTATTTTCTATATTATATTATAAAATGTAACAATTTATAAGTTCTAAAAGATGTCTAACCAACACTTTAAAACACTAAAAATTAAAGTTTGCGGCTTTAATAAACTGTTTTAGAATAAATTATTATTTTGTTCTTCATACCCAAACTATATGCAAGTTAGAAAGAACTCTATCGTTTTCTTTATCGTGTTAAAATACATTGACTTTTAAATATTATAATAATTATATTTAGATATATATGTAAAGTAAAAAAGCTTGATTAAGAAGCCCGTAGACAAAAACGAGTGCCCTTCAAAGTTGACGCTGACTTACTTAGATATTAACAGTTCGGCCTGTCCTGGACAATATCTTGGCTGCTTTCGTTTGCGTTTTATCAGGTGCTTCGTTTAATTTACTATTAAGTTAAATGAGGTCCCCAGTAAATAAAATCGAAATCAATATGAAATTTTATTCTTACTATTTTAAGATTTTCTTGTATATCTTATTGGGCTGTTATGGTGAGTTATTTGTTTTCAAATGTACAAAAAATCATACTATTTTTATATTTATTTTTTTTCAACGTTTCGTTTTTTTTTAAATTTCTTTAGGGGGTAAAAATAAAACAATATGAAAATACATAATTGAAGCTATGGTATATTATCAAAGATTTTTTACTTACGAGCTAATGATGCTGCATTTGATATTGGAAACACAATAAAGCGAATTCTTCTACATTTCCCTGAAGATAAAGTATTTCCTAATACAGACATGGAGGTAGTAGCTAAAAGTTTAGCTTTAATATATTGTATATCAAAATTTGTTTAGGTTCCACATGTTTTTCTGTCAGACGATGCATTTCGTTTAAGTTCGCGCATTTTAAAACCTTACAGTCAAAGACAAACGATTGAAAACAAAATTTTCAACTACCGCTTGTCAAGATCTCGGCGTGTAGTTGAAAAGGCATTTGGGATATTAGCGTCAAGATTTCAAGTTTTCCAAAAGGAAATTAAAACAAGTGATGTAAAAAAAGTTGAGCTTATTACATTAACTGCATGCGTTCTTCATAACTTTCTTTTAAAAAAAATGAAGTGCATGAAGTGGGCCATGAGAACGTAGAACTTGTTGGTTTAGATAAAAGCAATGGAAACCGGTATGCTGAAAACGCCTCGGAAGTAAGGGACAAATTCAGAAATTCAACAAAGTTGACGTCTTAGAATGGCAGAATGAATCTATTAACAGATTTATTTTTTAATATTAAATATTTTTATTATACCAATTTTTTATTTTAAAATTATATATTTTTTCTTTTGTTAATTTTCATGAAAAGGCCTTTAAAGCTAAATTAATAAATATAAAAAGCAAATAAGTAATTTGCTCTGTATGTTTAATAAAAATATACAGTGAATCAATAAAGTTTTGGCACATCATGATTTTCAAGAGTAATTGCTCAATTATCTTGGATCTGCTCAACTTGATAAAATAATAATGATTCCGTATTAAAGATAGATGTGTTTATTTACGATTTAACATAAAACATAATTCATATCTTATTATTTTTACTATACAACGCTATAAAACTAAAAAACAAAGTAAGTCTATGTAAAAAAAGTTTAGGCACACAAATGAAAATTTTCAGTTTATTCTTGGTTTTTGCGCGTCTAGTACTTGGTTGAACCTCCTTTAGCTTGGATAATTACTTCTAATCGTCGACTCATACTTTTAACTAGGTTAGACGTTTCATCAGGAGTAATGTTTTCCCACTCTAAGCGAAGCGCTGCTTTAAGCTATTCTTTGGATGTAATGTTATGTTTCCGTATCTTTTTTTCCAGTAGATGCCAAATATGCTCTATAGGATTCGTGTCGGGCGATTGCGAAGGGGTTTTCAACTGTTTGCAGTGGTATATATGTCATTCCTGCACAAGATATGAAGAATGTTTTGGGTCATTATCTTGTTGAAACAATAACTTCCCATATAAGCCCAGCTTAACAATACTTGGAAATAAATTTTCTTTTAAAATATTTAAATAAGAGTGCTTGTCCATTTTATTATTTATAAAGACAAGATTTCCCACTTCAGATGCCGCCATGCAACCCCAGACCATAACATTGCCGCCACCGTGCTTAACAGTCTTAATAAGATTATTTTCTTGGAGCTCTTTGTTTGCTTTTCGCCCAATTTTTTGTGGACCATCTGAGCCAAAAATGTTAAACTTTTACTCATCGCTAAATATCACGCTGTTCCAAAAGGTTTGAGGCTGATTAATGTGGAGTTTTGCGAACGCTAACCTCTTTTTCTTGTTGATATACGGTTTACGACAGGGAACTCTTCCGTGATAGCCAGCTCTGTGCAGCGTATTTCTTATTGTTTGTGGATGAAAGTTTTCATTGAAACTTTGCTTCATTTCCTGGCACAATTTTACAGTCGAAATCTTTGGATTTTGAGCCACTGCAGCAACAATCATCCGCTCCTGGCGTGGTGTAAATTTTTTTGGGCGTCCACTTCTACTCTCCCGCTCTAAATTGCTGTAAATCTGCTATTTTTATGAATTTTTTTCACAAAATTATGATGTGACTGACAATTTTTATAGAAAATAATGAAAAATAATATTTCTTTCAGCCGTTGTTGCAAATATTGTTTTTTTTTTGCTGTTGGACATACAATTTTAAAAATTTGATGTTTGTATGTTGGGTGTGCATATGCATAGAAGGTTTAGAAATAACACTTCCATACTGGAAGCTCGAGATAAAAATATAAAGTAAATTAATTATACTATGAACTTAAAGCTTTATAAAATTAGCCAAATTTGTATTATGAACTAACAAAAAGTTCAGTAAAAATACACATGCTGATTAATTAATTTTATTTAGTATACAAGTACAATTTTTTGTGTGTTTTTGGCAGTACCGTACTACATATTTTATGCTTTCACTTATCAAAACTCATTTGTTTTCTTGGACTGAGCGAAATTGTTAGGTTACTTATAAGAAAATTTGTCATTATTCGGTGGATATGCTTGAAATTGTTTTTGTTTAACATATTTGCACTGATTGTTTCGTATCAGCACATCGTTAAATTAGTTCGGAAATTAGAAAAACATTTAAAGTTTTTAATTACCTCTAAATGTCCGGTTGGTATTTTTTAGCCGGCGCTAGACAAAAATCAACTGCGGATAAGCAATGATTATGCACCAATTGGCTTCGGTCCCTGAAAAGCAGCTGTTTGTTTAATTGCCTTCCTTTTTTGTTGCAAAAAAACTGCACTTATAATATGAAATGTCTCAGCTTTTAGAAAAAATTCAAAAAATAGAGAGAACCATCGGTGTGTCAAATTTTACTTCTCAATCTATGAGATTTTATCGTTTTCACACTATTAGATTTTTCATATTATTTCAAATTTTTGACAAATCTTAATAGTCAGTCTTATAATGTGAAAGCCGCTTTATTAGTTAGTTCGACTAGACGGTAATACAGGTACAAAAATATTCAAAATCTCAATTCAATGCATGTAAATCAAACAAGTATCGATAATGAAAAAATATTAAATTGAAAAATCCCCAAATCCTTTCCCACCAATTTCTTTCCTAATTTAGGGAGAAATCCCCTTATCTGGCTACATTGGTTGTGATAATGCTAGCAAATTTTTTCCTTTGGTTGTGTCTGTCTTGTGCTTTTTATGCGTGTTTTGTTTTGTTTTATTGTTTGTATTTTTAGTTATTTCCCTGTCATTTTCCATATCATTTAGCGATTTGTTTATTAAATTGTTTATAACATATGTAGAGTAGTTATTCATTACAAGTAATTTTCTAATCTTATATATGTTATTTTCCTCATTTGTTTTGTCACTTATTTGCAAAACTTTTTTAATTTTGTGTTGACCTTTCTACTCATTGGTTGCGTTGAACTGTAGTTTATCATCCTGCGTGTTGACGTTGGTTTTGTGTACCAATTTGTTTTTATCATTCCATGATCTTTTATTATGAGTATGTGTCTAAATATGGTATTTTTTCATTCTCTTTGGTGAATGTTTTTTGGTGTGGTATGCGCTTTGTGCTTTTAATATTATTTACTCATTCGAAAATTTTTTATTTGAAATCTTTTTTATGTTATTCGGCTTTAATTGTGCTTGATTGCTTCAAATATAAATATTTCATAATATTCTCCTGAAATATTTAAAAACCACAAAATGAAATGCTTGACTGCACGGAAAGCATATCCATATGGCTATTTTGCTAGTGCTCAGTGAATTCTACACAAATTTTGTTTGAAAAACTTAAGAGTCATATCAAAAGCCAAACAAATTAAATGCGAACTACATTGAACGATGCAAAAAGACAAATTGGAACATAAATCGTGACACGAACTTAGTCAGTCGAGTCTTTTTATTAGCTTTATCTGTTTCAGCGAAAATGGTAAGTATCAAAAACTTTTTTAATGGACAATACGCAGAAAAGGCAAACGAAGTAAGGTACTGTTATTATAATGTTGACATTCTGCAAGTTCAAGCCTGGACATAACTACATAAATTAAATTTGAATAAGAAATTTATTGAGAACCATATAGAGACAGTAAAGAACAACGCCCTTGTCGAACGTAACAAGAGAGCTTAATATCGCATATAGACCAAGATCTCTAACTACATCGAAATGCAGAGAGTGCATCACTGCGCTGCATGATGCGCAGTACGTTGGTAAATCCAAAAAGTGGCAACACTGCAAATGTCATCTGTTCGTAAATGCATCACTAAAGTATATTATGCGCAAATAGAAGCAAAAAACTAATCATAAAAATGGCTGATGCAATGAAATGAATGATGAATGAAGTATAACTTCTGTTAAGTTTTTATTATTTATGTCTTTGTTTATTTTTTTTATTTCTTTTTTTTCTATTATTATTATTTTACACAAAGTTGTATCATTTTTTTATCATGTAGTTCACAAATCGAGTTTATTATTAATTTTTCCATTTTCAAAGTATTTCTGCGTTCGTAAATGCAAACTAAAAAAAAAACAAAGCATACGTAACAGCTGTTCAGCAGCGGCAGTGTAGAATAATCATACTATCCAGCGCGGTTATGCGTTTACGAACAGGTTCTAATTTTAGACAAAGGAGCATACTTGTGTAAAGCAATGAAGAAGCTGTATCTACAGACAAAAACTCTTAGACTAGAAAAGAGATCTTATTATATCATAAAGGCAAGGAGTCAAAGAACCCACAAGCCGATTGGTAGGCTTATAGAAGGGGGTTACTTAATGAAGTAAAATGTATTGCGGCGAATGAATGAAGCGATGTGAAATGTAGGCAAAGCATAATAAAAGATTTTGGGAGATAGGCGGTAAAAAATGTTATTAAAGTTCTGAGGTATCAGGCATTTAGAATAAGGTTTGCGGGCGATGAGAACAAGGATTTGCAAGTAACGGCGCAAGTGAGGGAAGATGCGGAGCAGCTTTTTGGAGATCGGGATAAATACTGTGACCGCGACAATACCATGCAGCTTCTATAATCAGGAAGGCAACTGCGTAAAATGTGTGCATGGATAGAAGGTAGGTCCATCAAGTGGGGTAAACGTAAATGAAAAATAGTACTGAAAACCCATTTTGCCAGCAGCCGCAGCAAGGATATTTTAGAAACCAAGTACAAGGCCAAAAGACGTAGCCGAGTACAAATTGGCAACCGGTTAATAATTGAAGCTTCAGAGAAAGTAAAAATATGCCACGGAATCAGCAAATCAATGCACAAAATGGAAAACAGCCTGTTAGAGATCAATTCCTTCAGGGTAGGATAAGGGGCGAACCGGAGAAATATTACGACTGTAGTAGGGTGGGTCATATGAAAACCAATCGCCCATTAAACAATCTTGAAAACTCCAAGCAAAAACTTTAAGGCTTGGAGTAAAACCTATACCAGGAAACTACGTTGAAGTGAAAAGATATGCACATACACTCCAGAGTACAACGGAAAATTTTTAAATTTTTTTATTATAAATCGGAGTCAAAATAGAATCAGATACTAAAAATAATAGGTCAAGAAACGAAAAGAAGGGATAACGCTTTCATACAATTTCCTTGTTTAGAGGGGCAGGGCAAAAGTTTTTCCTTGTTTGTAGATACGGGAGCAGATACTACATTGGTAAAAGCGGAAGCCATAGCACCACATGTTCAAATAGATGCCAGCAGACAAAAAATCTGTCAAGAGCATTTGGGGGAAATATAACAACCAAGGAACAATAACGGCACTACACGCAAGCATAAGTAATTCCTCACTACAGATGCATGTCGTACCAGAAGAAAGCCAACTTTCGGTAGATGGCTTACTAGGTAGAGATATGAAGTTAAACGGATCTGTAACGGATGCGGTTAATAAAAACATCAGATTTTTTAAAAATAAACATGAACTGATTTGCCTACCACTTGTTTAAAAGAAGAGCCAACCCTAATTGTATATAGCTGAGGAATTCACTATAGAAGGGCGTTACCAAATCTTTGCATCAGTGGTAGTAACATTAGCTAGAGGGGACATTGTCGAAAACTAATCGAAAATTTCATCTGGCATTTTGTGGGGGAAACCTTATAATCAGTAAGAGCGGGAACATCACTTGATCCTATTCTGTACTCCAACAATTTGCCAATAAACATAAGTGGCAAAATAATCCTGAGCTGTGCAGACTACAAAAATTGCAGAGTGGTATCAGCTGCAACAATAATTGCGATTGGTATGCAGGGAAAATCAAACCGAAACAAGCTACTTGTGGAAACAGTAAAACTCAGCCCAGATTTGAATTCGGAAGAAGAATCTTCGATCGTAAACATCTTGAATTCATACAATGATATTTTCCAACTGCCAGGAGATGGTCTGTCTCACACTACTGTATTAAAGCATCAAATACCAACGGACCCAAGTCAACCCCCTATAAATACAAAACAATACAGATTGCCTGTAGTCCATAGAAATGAAATCAATAGACAAGTGGATTAAATGCTGAAGAGAAAAGTAATATGGCCTAGTTATTCTCCCTGGAACTCTCAAATTCTACTAGCCGGGTAAAACAATGAGAAGAAGTGGAGATTGATTGGACGCAATAGAAAACCAAGTTTTTCCAATACCAAAGAGTGGTGAGATCTTAGTGGTGGTGGATACCACCAAGTCTAAATGGACCAAAAGGACAAACATAAAACAGCCTTCAGCACAAACGTAGGACATTTTGAGTTTAATCGAATGCCTTCCGGCTTAACCAGGGCACCAGCAACGTTTCAAAGGATAATTAATTCGATATTAACCGGTCTTCAAGGAATTGACTGTTTCGTACATTTGGATGACATCGCTATCTACAGAACGAATGTCAAGTCCACAAGATTCGACTGAAGTGTGTCCTGGTCTGAGAAAATATATAATATAAGTGGTGTACTTGGGTCATCAATGCTTGGAAAAAGGAGTTTTGCCAGACCCAAATAAAACTAAAGAAGTAAAAGATATACCATCTTCTAGGAACCTCAAGGAACTAGAACCATTCTAGGGGCTGATAAATTATTACAGAAGGCTTATACCATACTCCGCCAAAATTTTTTTATTATCACTTATCAGTTATATGGTATATTTAATGATTATGAGAAGCTATTTTACTTAATATTTATAAACGAGTATGTAGATATTACGATTAAACTCTCTGAGCCAATAGAAGTTAATGTACCAATTTCTTTAACATCTAATTTGCAACCTACTGAGGTAAGGAATAGAGTACTGGTTTTAAAAAATACAAACATTCATCTTTTCAACAGCCTTTTGAATAATATAAACTAGGAAAAATTACTTTTACCCTCAAGAATTGCTTTGGATGAAATAGTAGAACGTCTTTGTACTAAAATGTATTCACTTATTGAATTATGTACCGCTAAACGAACTTTTTGTAAACCGGGTGGTCCTCCCTGGTCCACAAAACATCTGTCTTCAGTCAAAAATTAGCTGTATAAAAAAAACTATAGATTTATTGAGAATACTAAATATGTTAATGTTCGTGCTGAATATAATGCATTTAGCATATCCTGCTACTCTAATTTCCTTTGTAAAATAAGGAATGTTTTCAAAAATAATAATCGTCATACAATTTTGTAAACTCAAAAAGAAGGTCGACATTATTTAATACAGTAATGAAGTTCCAGGACAGTAAATCTTGTGATGATCTTAACATAAGTAATATGTTTGCGGCTTTCTTTTCTTCAACCTATTCTGATGCAGATTATAAGGGTTTTATTATTCCTTCATGTTCTCAATCAGCTGGTCAAATAATATCAATTCCTTAATTCGATATTTCCACATTTTTATATAACCTAAAAAACTTAAATTTTCATACAGAAGTGGTCCTGACAATATTCCCAGCTGTATAATGATTAACTGTGCTGAGGTTCTCGTTGTACCACTGACTCGCATGTTTAACCTATCAATAAAACGTGGACATTTCTCTAATATCTGGAAAAAATCGAATATTATTCCTATGTGTAAATCTGGAGCTAAGTCTGATATTGTTAATTACACTGTAAAACACCAAAATTATTCAGGGGTTCTCATATACCAATTTTGTTTTGTTGGAGTCCATGAAAAACGAAAATACCTTTGGTTTTTTTAGGTCACTTCGAAAAGTGGTTTTATAACGGTAAATGTAGAGAAAAACGCGTGTTCTTATATTTTCAGATTTAAACAGGCATAACTTCTTCGTTTTACAACAGATTTCTATTATTTTTTTCAATTTTTAGAAGGTGTGAGTATTATCTTTTTAACAAGATATATATTTTTAAAATCGTTTGACAAATGGCTAAGTTACAGTGGTTGAAACGTGAAAAAAAACGCATTAAAAAACAAAAAGTTTTTTTTTCACCGGGCTCTAGGGTGCTTATGAGATACCAAACAATATATTGTTTTATTATAAAGAGAAAGGATAATTAATTAGCTTTCAGAAATGGGTAACAACAATAAAATCGGTTAAAAAATGGATGACTTATGCAATTGTTTGTGTTTAAACCTTTTGGTTTTTATTTAGAAATTTCTTAAAATAGATGACTTATGCAATTTTGACCTGCACATTTTTTCTGAAAACTCACCAACCACAACAAGATTTAGCCTAAAAACAAATTTTAATTAACCCATTCATATCCATTAAACCTGTTTGAGTACAGAAAGGGGAGTGTTTAAAAAAGAGTATTTCATACAGTAAAAATAGCATACTAATTAAGCCATTTTACCTGTTTAGGTCAGACTTAAAAATCACACATTCTAAACTTATCTTTTTTTATGACTTACAAAAAATGTTAATTTTTTAACTAATGGGTTCAACAGGTAAAGACCAATATTGCCTACAATAGTACCAAAAATTTGGTATAAAATACTGCGATTGCGAAAATGGCACAGTTTAATTTTTGTAAGTGAACAATAACCATCGGAGTGATTTTGGTGCAAATATACAAAGTGTTATTATTAAAGTTTACATTAAAATGTGTAGTAAAAGGAACAACTTTTGTCTTATATGTGGATTGTTTGTGGATAAACGACATAAAATAGATGTGTCGGTAAACAAGCATATTATTCTTCTTTATGAAAAATATTTTAGTCGTCCCTTAGAACAGGGAAATTGGTATATACCATCGGTTTGTTGTTCGTCTTCTTACGCAACACTAAGATCCTGGAAAAAATGTCCAGATGGCTCTTTTGTATTGCAATTTGAAATACGCAAATGTTGATAGTGTAATTAAGACTGTATTGCGTCAGAAAAACTACGTTGTTCCAGAAAGAATATCACCAGATTTAACTGAGTTTAAGTCATCTCCAAGCCATGTTGTAAGCCCCCAATCAGAATATGCTCCTTCCGAAAGGGAATTTAAAAGCCAGCACTTTATGTCCCAAGGCGAATTCCATGATCTAGTTTGGGATTTAGAATTGTCGAAAAGAAAAACCGAACTTTTAGGTTCAAGACTTAAACAGTGGACCTATTTGCAATAAAATGTTAACATTACATTTCGCAGGACCGTGGAAACCAGTTTGTATGGATCACTATTCAACGAAAGCAATGAAACTAGTGATTTGGCTTACTGCAATCATGTGAATAAATTGTTTGAACAACTTGGATATAGTCATGTTCCTTAAGATTGGAGATTATTTATTGATGGTTCAACAAAAAGTAATATAAGTACTTTTCATATAGTTCCTTTTATTTTACTTATATATGTTTATCTTCCATTTCAAGGTTTAAAGGCAGTGCTTTTGCATAACGATGGATCGCTCCCTTCTGTACCGTTGGCTTACGCTACAAACATCAAAGAAACGTATGATAGTGTGTCTCTAATACTAAATGCTATAGGTTATACTACGCACAAGTGGCTAATTGTGGCTGATTTGAAAGTACTAACAATTTTGAATGGCTTGCAAGGTGGTAAAAAGTATCCCTGCTATTTTTGTGAATGGGATAGCCGAGATTCTTCTAAGCATTATATACAGAGAGACTGGAAACCACGTACAACAGCTATTATTGGTGAAAAAAATAGTATAAATATCCCGTTAGTAAATCCAACAGACATTATATTACCTCCGCTGCACATAAAGTTGGGCTTAATAAAGCAATTCGTGAAAGCCTTGAACAGATTTTTCCCTGAATTACGAGCGGAAAATTAAAAGAATGTAAAAAATATATTATGAACGCATGTATAATAAAAACTTATTTGTGCGTAATCAATAGTTATCTTTATTGGCCCCCAAATACGAAAATTGGTAAAAGATGACAATTTCATACAACAAATGAATCTTGAAGAAAAAAATGCATGGAATGGTTTTGTCTCAGTGTGCGAAAATTTTCTTGGAAACACAAAAAGTGAAAATTATGAGCAGATAGTAAATAATATGCTTTCTGCCTACCATGCAATGGGTTGCAAAATGCCAATAAAACTACACTATCTGCATGCTCATTTGAAAAGATTTCCATTAAATTTAGGACGGATGAGTGATGAGCAAGGTGAAAGATTTCACCAGGAGATATCTAAAATTGAACAGCGTTATATGGGAAAAAAATAAAATCAGCATGTTTTCTAACTACTGCTGGTCTTTAAAGCGTGATATTGACAGCGAAGTTTATAAAAAGCAAAGAAATACATGTTATTTTTAAATAAAAAAACCCATAAGTTAAAACACAAGTCATAGTCATCCACAAGCATAAGTCATCCATTTTTTAACCGATTTTATTGTTATTACCCATTTCTGAAAGCTAATTAATAATTCTTTTTCATAGTAGTAAATAAATACATTGCGTGGTATCTCATAAGCAGCCTAGAACCCGGTAAAAAAACTTTTTTGTTTTTTGATGCGTTCTTTTTATATTTCAACCACTATTACTTAGCCATTTTTTACCTGATTTTAAAAAGGTATATGCTGTTTGAAAGAGAATATTCGCACCTTCTAAAAATTGAAAAAATAATAGAAATCCGTTGTAAAAAAAAGAAGTTATGCCCATTTAAAACAGAAAATCTAAGAAAACGCTTTTTTCTCTGCATTTACCGTTATAAAATCACTTTTCGAAGTGACTTAAAAAAACCAAACCAATTTTCGTTTTCCATGGACTCCAACAAAACAGAATTGGTGTATGAGAACCCCTGAATATATATTTTTTTAACATTTGTATCATAGTGTTATATATATTGCTAAGCAAAGAATTATTCTTTTATTTTTTTGAAAAAATGATAACTGAATACATTTCTCATTATGTATTGTCTCTATTGTCACCTGCTCAACATGGCTTTCGAAAAGGCCTCTCTACAACAGCAAATCTTTTACAACAACAAATATAAAGCGGGGTTTTGTGTAAAGTAAGCAAACTGACATAGTATACACAGATTTTGGTAAGGCGTTAGACAACGTAAATCAGAAACTGCTCTTGGTGAAACTTAACTAAATGGGGTTTTCATATAACTCTCTTAAACGGATTGAGTCTTATTTAATACGTCAATGCGTCCGTTTTAAAAACGTCACATCTAAATCCATAGATGTTTTTGTGGAGTCACACAAGGCAGTCATCTAGGACTCTTTTTATCAATGATCTCCCCAACGTGATTAAATTCTCCAAGGTTTAAATGTATGCTAATGATGTAAAAATTTGAGTTTTTAAACAATATTCTGATCATAGTCTACTTTAACAAGATCTGCACTCATTTCAGTCATTGTGTAATTTAAATTTGATGGAGTTAAACTTGCAAAAATATAAACATATGTCTTTCTATAGAGGAAACCATATAAATGTAAATTATTATTTGTAAAACTATCAGCTAGAAAATGTTATAACAATATTAGATTTTAGAGTTTTGGACACTAAGTTGAACTTAATTAAACATATTTCCATAACTGTAAATAAAGCACGATGTATTCTGGGTTTTATCAAACGGTTATCAAAAGACTTTGAAAGACCCATATATGTCCCTCGTGAGACCTGTCATTGAATATGCATCTGTAGCTTGGGATCCTTCACAATAATTTCATTGAATCTATAAAAAAAAATTTATTATTCGCCTTCATGGTGTACAGTGGATCTTTAAATCTGCCATTTTACACTAGTCGCTAATAAAACTTCCAACTCTTAAAAGCCGAAGGACTTTGTTTAATGTGTCGTTTGATTTTCTGCTCTATAATATTTTATTTAATGTTCCTCATCGCCCATCTAGGCACTTTAAATTACTTTCACTTAAATACTACAGATCAAACTACGCGAATGCTGATCCATTTAGAAGGATTTATAGTTAATTTAATAATTTTTATAATATTATAGATTTCTCAATAGATGCAAATACCATTAAACCTAACACTATCGTCTTCTTAAATAATTAATAATTTTGTAATTTATTTGTTTTTGTTATATATTGTTGTATTGTGTAATCATATGATTTTATGTATGAAAATAAATAAATTAATAAACAAATTGTTAACAAATTGTTGTGCCAAGAAGCCATGGACAGGTTAAAAGAGGCATTGCGCTCTTGGAGCGCTTTTTTCTCAGGGATAACCAGGAAGTGATTTGCCTTTTAATTTACTAGTAGTACAATAGAGAGTTAGTTGCTGTTGTATGGGTCACAAAAGCATTTAGACCATTCCTACTTGGAAGATATTTTACAGTATTTACAGACCACAAACCGTTAAATGGCATAACTAATCTTAAAGATAAAGAAGGTAGATTAGGACGTCTGAGGTTGAAGCAGTTAGAATATAATTTTGAAATCGGCTTTAAACACGAAAAATTAAATTAAAATAGCCGTTTGTCTATAGAAGATGTAAACATAGGCGTAATAACTTGGGCAAAAGCAAAGGTCATCGAAAAAAAAAATGAATGAAGTAAAAACATGTTTAGCGAGAGTAAGATAACTGAAGAATCGAAACAAGAAGATACAGGAACATACTTAAAAAATCCGGAATATATTAGGAAAGTCATCGTTACACGACACTCCAGTAGGGGGACACCAAGGAACGTTCAAAACATATTCCCGCATTAGAGCACAAAATAAGTGCGAAGATATGCAAATACAAATTAAAAATTTCGTCGCCGCTTGTAAAATTTGTCAACAAAATAAGAGTTCAAAAATAAACTGAACGTTAACTCTCAGTTTGTCATTTCAAAAAGTCTTTATGAATATTGTGGCACCACTATCTGATCGTCAAAAGGTACAGATATATAGTGATCTTGGATGATTTTTATAAATATTTTGCATATACCGCTACTCCAGACATGCAAGAAGCTACTGTGACGAAAGAGTTTCCTACGACCGTTATTCCTCGATTACTTTTTCCTAAGATATTGGTGACAATTACCAATTTCCCTTCAATAACTAGAATCCTGGATGATTATAGCAAAGTTTTAATTCAAAGAATTTACGAAATAGTAAGTCTAAACTAAAAAAGGGCAAAGCAGTATTAGGGCAAGGCACAAAGACAAGGCAATTTAAAGATAGGATAAATGATATGACTTAAAAATCAGGCAAGAAAAAACAATTTCTCTATAAAACTGTTAAAACTAAACGTGTAAAAATTTTGCCGAAAGACACGAAAAATTATAACAATACAATGGGCAAAAAATAAATATTTTTCAATAGACAAAATGTATCGAAGAAAAACAAGACAGCAGCTGTTCTTGAACACTGACAATGTGGAAAAAATATGGCGTCTAACTAGCAGAAAATATAGATGACAAATTGGGAAAATAAAATAGTAAAGAAAGAAGAAATTAATTTCTTTTCTAATTGAACAAGCACTAGGTGAGCTTTAAAATAAAAATTATGTTTATTAGTTTTTAATTTTTCTTTCAATATTTCGCCACACCGTTGGGTGGCATTTTCAGGAAACAAAAAACAAAATTATTAAAAATTAAATGTTTTTCAAAAACAACAAATAATAAACAATATTTTTATTTTAAAACTGACCTAGTTCTTGTTTAATTAGAAAATAAAATTAATTATAATAAAAGGTCTAAAAAACATTAACATTAAATTGTAACGACAAAAGTCGCCTCCTCGTTTTTGTCAACACCTGAATATTTTTTTGTTGTATATAATGGCATTATTGCTGTAATGTAATATTTTATCTTATTATTACCTTTCTTATTAAGCCTTTATATAATAAATTATATTTTCTTTCATATATAATTTTAATGAATTATATTTTTATGTATTATTGCTCTAATGAAATATATTCTCTTATTGTTAACTTTAAGTCTTTATAGAATGAATTATACTTAGATTATGCTAAGTTTTCTACCTGATTATATTTTGAATTAACGGTCGGGTGACACATTACGCCCTCTTGAAGAGAATACCTGCAGAATAAACAGCCAGCTGTAACAATCAACAATGTCACAACTGTCACGAACTAAACTACAACGCTCGGCTGTGTTTGCCGAGTAAACACAACCGAATAAGAATATGTGTGTGAATGAATGTGTGTGCCCACACACAAGTATAAAAAGGCGAACACTGAGTTGAAAAGGGCAGTTTGTAAGCAGCTGGCCTGCAGGTAAGAAGTTGCTTGGTGAGGAATTTACAATTCCCCAAATTATTTCTTATCTTCAGTAAGACTGCGAAGATAGTCTTGGCGAGGAATTATACAATTCCCCAGGTTAAGTCTTGCGCTGCCTAGCTATCCCATAGTGGTTGCCATTCATCGCGGCTGTGCGACAGTTGCTGCGCTTGTTGGTAAAACAACGCCACAGAAGTTACACTTCTACCGGCGTTGGTTCGGTCTTGTCGCTTACCTTGGCGAGGAATTATACAATTCCCCAGGGTTAGGCTGCGCGGTCGAGCACTACCACTAGGCGCTGATAGGAGCACGTCTGGCATAAAACCCGGGTGTTGCCGCTAAACTTCGCTACAGCCCGAGACTAGCGTCTAGTACTTCGCGCACGCACCGACTCCGGTGCAGAGAGTCGACTAATCGGCTACAGCACCCACTGCCTGGTGTCCGGTTGACCTACCGGCGCTGCCTTTGAGTGTTCCAGCGTAAAGCGACCACCACGCTACAGCCAAGTGACCGGCCTAAGTATCGACGCTGCCGCTGACTGTTGTCACCGCTGCCCGTCTAGCACAGCCACTGCCGCCGTTTGCCACCGGCTGCATAGTCTGTTGTCCGGCCTTCGTCTTGACACTGCCACTGACTGTTGTCACCGCAGTTCGTCCAGAACAGCCGCCGCCACCGGTCTCACAGCCTGTCTGCTGTCCGGCCTACGGATCGACGCTGCCGCTAACTGTTGTCACCGCAGCCGCCTAGCACAACTACTGCCGCCGGCCTCAAAGCCTATCTGTTGTTCGGCCTACGTCACGCCGCTGACTATTGTCACCGCAGCCCGCCTAGCACAACTACTGCCACCGTTTGCCGACGGCCTCATAGAGTGTGTGTGTTCGGCCTACGTCACGTCGCTGCTGCTGACTACTGTCACCGCAGCCCTTCTATTACGACGTCAGCTGCCGATTGCCGCCGGCAGCTTCGCCTACTTTTTAGCCTGGCCTACACAAACGCTGCCACCATTGGCCTCAGCCACTCTAAGCATCCAGCATACGTCGCTGCCACTAACCCGTGTCAACTGCCACAACAAACGGAAGCGCATCGTCCTTAACGCTGACGCTGATCAACCGCGCTGTCAACTCCGACTACGTCACCCGACCATCATCCGTTAGCAATCCGCCGTTGTAACATTTATTTATAGGAAAATAAAACTTGGATTTAAGTTTTATAACTTTTTAAAACAAAAATTGTTTTATTCCCCGTCCGTCGTGAGACGACAGACACAACATTAACGACCCTGGACTCCGCTGTAGCTATACCAGCAACCAGCGTAAAACGTGTCGTTACAAAATTTAAGAAAGAAGAAATTAAAAAAAAAAAACACTATGTAAGAAGTCTTAAGAGATTACAAATAGAAAAAGAAACCAAATGCTACATAATTATTGCAGAAAGATACATGGTAGCAAAATAAATAAGAAAGAGATGATAAACTTAGCTAAGGAATGCTAAGTTAAAAAAAATATTACTCCGTTTAAACTCCTAGTCCTTTTGTATCGTAATGTACAGGACAAGGCGGAAGAACAGGAGTATATAATTTATTTCTTTATAAGAAGAATGATGTTCAAGTGAAGGGGTCTCTATCATTTAGAACAATAAAAAACGTCGAGTGAAATATAGTCAATATGGGTATCATTTAAAAGCTTTTGACCAGATCTTTTCGAAAATGCTAAAATTTTTATAAATTGCTTAACCCATTAAGGGCCGATGACATTTTTAAGTAAAATTATATATCGTCTTTATTATTTTTTTTTTAATTTTTTAGTTTTTAATACTCTGTCAACCCAATATTTGTTTTTAGTTGGAGCCACTTCACTAAACTAGGTTAACATACATGGTGAAGAGTATATAAGATTCGACATAGCCGAAAATAGGACTTTCTTGGTAGCTACATTTCTTCAAATATAAATATTTCATGATACCCTAAGGATTTTTTTTTTAATTATGAAACTACAAAAAGAAATGTATTTCAGCGGGGAAATCATATCCGTATGGCCATTTCGCTACTGTTTATCTGTTAATTCTACCCAAATTATATCAAATTTATTAAATAACAGGTTCATGTAATTATCCAAGCAAAAAGCAATAAAAACTCAAGAATACAGTAACCATTTCTTTCATTTTTTAACAAGGGGTGGGTTGGAAAATATTCTTATGTATTTGAATATTTAATGAAAAATAAAAATTGTAAAATTTTAGCAGATAAGCAATGTGCACACGCAAAAATATCAATTTATTACTTTAATTGTACTTAAATATTTCATGATATTCTAATGAAATAATTATTACTTAAAAGTACAAAATAAAATGTATAAATACTCCATTTCGCTACTGATCATATAGCTTGTCATTGAATTCTACCAGTATATTGTATAGAAAACTCAAGATTCATATCAAATACTTATGAATGGGATCAAGTGACTTAATACAAAATCATTGTTACATTTTAACAAATGGCGCACACATATTTTGTATGGTAAACTTTATGTATTAAAACCTATGTTAATCCTATTTGTTTACAAGCATTATTTCTATAGATTTGTAAAATTTTTTCGTATATTGCTTGATTTAATCTCTTTCCTTATTGAACGTCAATTACATGCAGTGATTCCAACTCAGCTCTTCTCGCGCTATTTTGTCTTTGCGCTTTAGTCTTTATTAATTAATATTTTTTACGACTCTTATAAAATTTTTATAAACTAGCATTCTTTTTTTTGCAATCAAGTCTTTGGTTTGTGTATTCTTTGCCACCATGTGAGCAGGATTTTTTTTTTATTATATACCGATATAAAGTTGAGAACCGATAAATTTTAGATTGAAGGGCGGCATTTAAAAAATTCAGTTAGTAAAAATTGTTTTTATAAATTTTTTATAATTTTCGTATTCTTATGCTGAAGTAGAAATATCATTTAGTGCTTTGAATTTTTTTCGAAAAGAAAATTACAAACCGAATGGCTTTGATTAACAACAAATATTGCCGACAATGCCTGCTTTTCAATCAATGGTTTAAATAAAAATATATCAAGTCAAGATTTTATATAATAACAAATGCAGACAGAAGAAGAATATAATAACTTCGCACCTTTTGAAAACGTTTTTGTTTTTTATTCTATTAAAAAAATTTGTATATATACCTATCCAAATATTTTTGTTAACTAAATAATTAAAACTATCCTTTGCACACTCATGAACGACACATGCACACGAAGAATAACATTCACACATAATAAGCGAGTAAAGGCTTACTTTAGTGTGTGATTACTAAACGCACATGTGTACCTTAAACATGTCTACGATCATTTTGGCTGACTCTCTTAAAATGTATAATATGTGGAAGACGAAGAAGTACGTTAATAACATTAACAAATTTTATAGTATGTGAAGAATATTTACCGATTTGAAAACAATTTTAACTGCGTAGTTTTAAAAATAAAAAACGAAACACCTATAATGATCTGCAGGAGATGTTCACGGATGTGTCTGTACCTTTAAAAATTTTTTGTAGTATGAAAACAAAAAGTTTTACTCATATTCATGTGTATGTACACGTGTGCTGCCCATTGATGAGTAAATTCCTACTTTGATATGAGGTACAAATATAATTAGACAGATAAAAGAACAGTATTATTTGCAAACAAGCCTTTTTAGCTCTATGTTGACGAATTTTGTCTTGAAAAGTTGGCATCTATGTAACATCTCTCACATCGTCAAAGTTTGGTATCTGGTTTGCATCGTACAGTATGCAACTAGTGCTGGTAAGGCTTTTAAACCTAATTTGCGTGATGCAAGTCAGGTTATGAATTTTTTTGTTGTGAAGGTTTTTGTTAAGCTTTTAAATTTAATTTGTGTGAAGTGAGTCTGATTTTCAGTTGAGTTTTTGCAGTTTCAACATAAATTTTATCACTTGTTTTAGATAATATTCATATTGACGAAGATAAAATAATGGTATCTTTTGACGGAGTAAATCTTTTCCTCAGAAGGAATGCGAAAAATTAAAAGTTTTTTCTGTTTTTTAACTAGAATAAAAAATAATTTTTATACATTATATGCCTTATAAAGGACCGAATTAAGCACTATTTAGTGATATTTGGGAAGAATACATTTAAGCAACAAACGTCTGCCTATTTATTCGATTTAATTACCTTCTAAATATCCAGTATCAAAATACTAGCAGCGGGCAATTACAATGCTAAACATAAATTTTGGTGGTCATGACAAAGGCCGACTTCCTTAAAGCAAGATACAATGCATTACTTACAATGCATACACTTCGTAAACGCATACGCAAACTTTTTGGCAAAGTCCAATCTTCCTAATCGTTTGGCAACTCATTTTAATGAGTATTAGGTATCAAAATCGCGCATCATTTTTATTTTGTATGCAAAAATTTGAGCTGCAATGGCTGAGAAAGTATTTTCATGTTTATTTTTAATAAGTTATTTATAATTGATAGATCTTATTGAAATAATTAAACACTTTATATTGCAGAGACAAAAAGTGGACCCATCAACGCAAAAAAATTATTTCTGTTTATGTATTCACTATACGTTTGTACTTATATTAAATGTGCTTCTTTGCATACGAAAATGTGAATAAAAAATGTCATTATCCATTAATTCAATGCATTCCTCAAAATTTTTATTTTTGATCACTCTTCTTCTCGGGATTTTTATTGTCCTTTACAAAAGTTTTTCCTTCTTTTTTTCTTTTTAATGAGTTTCTTGGCCTGAGATAATTCCTCAGCACTTCCCAACAAAATGGATAAATAAACTTTTGTAACCTCCATTTTTAAAAAAAAAAAAAAAATTAATTCAATTTTATACATGTTTTTGACATTTGTTTTAGGTATGAGTTGCATCCCGACGTTCATAAATGCCGATAAAATGCGAAAAATGTCTGCAATGCAAGGTTACGCTTAAGACATGTTTAGCATTGCATACGCATTTTTTTAAATTATGCATTGTAACTGGCGTTTAGAAAGTCGGCCTTATTACTCCGAAAGGTCTATAAATGAGAAGTCATTTATATTTCCAAAAATATTTTAATAAGTTTATTTAATAAATTTAAACACAAAACTGTTATAAGTACAAAATGAAATTTGAAAGTGAAAATATTTTTATGAGCGAAACTAACAATATAAAAAATGATACTTTGATTTAAAATACATATTTTCGAATGCAAAGTATTTTTAATAAAGTAGTGCCTACAGGTCTAACTAAAATATTTTGTTTTATAAATATACTCAATTGAATAATTTATGTACTTATGTTGAAAAATATTTCATCAACAACACTTGCCCAGATATCATTTAAAAAAATAAAATGTTTGAAGAAAATTCTCAACAGTTAAAGCATTTCTTTAAGTTGGTAGGTAACGACACTGACAAAAATAGATATTGCATTTGAAATCCACTGCAGTTTTGAGCTGCAGATAGCACTTGCGTAAGTTTTGTTGAATCGCCAAATTTTTTAATAGAAAATTTAAAACTAGGTTTTCTTTGATAAGACGTTGCTTAATTCTCATTGCTTAATTCTCCCTAATCTTGCCTTTGAGGTTGACCAATCAACCTCATCAAAAGTGCAAATTATGAAATAAACTTTAAAAAGTGTTGCTCGGTTATACGTTTTTAATACTTGTCTGCGACATTTTAGTATGGTATGTATTGTAAACATTTTGTACCACGGTCTTATGAAACACAATACATTGTTAGAATACAAAGCAACAGACGTTTTGGAAGTCAGCCACACACTTAACCACAATCTATATATTTTCATAAAAAAAGAGTATTTAACCTAACTTAAGAGGCCTCCTTAGCAGTTACAGTTATCAACATGTCCCGTGGTAAAATTTGTTAAAAATAAAAAAAACATTACTATGTTATTTTTATAAAACTATTACTCTTTAATCTTTATTTTTACAACTAATTACTCTTAGTACACAAATTTTAAAAGCAACAAGATGATCTGCGGCAATGTATATTCGTTATTCAACGTTATCTTTTAATTTATTTATTATTAAAATTTAAATTGAATTAATAAATACTTCTATTATACAACAAATATAGGAATAAGTATTAATTAAACTTAAAGTAGATATTTTTTTATAAAAAACAACAAATTAGTTGGCAGGTATTCTAAAATTATTTTAAATAATTTTAAATTTCTCGCAATGTATAATCAGTAAAAATTTTACTGAACGAAAAAGGTTAAAAAAACAAATTATCAAATTGTGGAGTTTAAAATATGCTAAATGCTTTTATTACAGCATCAAGAGTGTTACTACCGAATAATTTTATGAGCAGATGGACATATTTTTACTGCTGTGTAAAAAATCATTTAATTTGTAAGAATTATTTCTTCAACATTATGGAGTAGGTAGAAAATTAATTAATTAAGATTATCTAACAAATACGTCTATAAGTTATGTGCGACTTGTTTGGCATTTTGTCTTAAGTGTCCTTGGCCAATTCCTTGTGTTGCACCACAAAATCGACTAAAATTTTAAACTAAAACTGTTTGGTGTGAAACTTATTTGGTTTCTCCTTAAAAATATTATTATAAATATATTTATTAAGAAAAAATAAATAATATACATATATAATTTTCCAACTACGTATATCCTTTTTCATATTTGCCCTTGGTATTTTAATATCGCAAGATATTTGTACTTATTAAACGTTTTTAATATACGCTTTTGCTTTAAAGAGAACGGTGTTACCAGATGTGCGAAAAAAAGATAAATGCAAATGCACAAACGCATTAGAGAGCACCAATTGTCCAATTTTGTACGATTTTTCTTTCGCATCGCAATAGAGAGTAACCTTTCAGTGCGTTATCGTAGTGTTTGTGAGCATCAGTCTACAATCGTTGTATACGGTATTTTGTTTGCGTACGCATACATAAACTTGAGAAAACTTTTATACATTTTGTAGCGTACTTTAGTGTTTGTTTTAAACACTGCTTATATCAAGTCAAGTTGATTAAATAAGAACTACATGGAATTAACAAAGCAAAAATACAATAAAAACTCAAACATAACACCATTCATTTATAAAGTTTTAATAAAAAATAAAAATTGTAAACGATTTTTATAGAATACGCATATGAAAAATTAAACAAAATTAACATAAAAAATATTCCAAATGATAAATTTTTAAAAATAGTTGCTCAATGCATTTCTTATTTTTGTATTTCTAGTGAAGAAAAATAATTAGTATAGTATAATTGTTTAAAATAATAAGGGTTTACACAAGAACATTGTGGAAAACGAATTTAGGATTTTGAAAAAAGTAGTGGAATAATTTTTAATTTTTATTTATTTATGTTATTTTTTAATATCGGTTTTGATCTACATTTTCCATTTTATAATTCTGAATTTTCCATTAAATAATTCGAGATAAATCTACAAACTTTAAATATAAGTTTTTATAAATTTCTTTGTACTTTTCCTATCGAAACAAATTGTTTGACCACGGTTTTCGTATTTGAAATAGAATATATTAGTTTTGGTCTGACTACTATTTGAAAATCTAATTGTTTTATTTTCGACATTTTGTTTGGGACTTTGCTTCTTCCTTAATAGTTTGTAACTTTATTTTGCAAGATTTTCTTGCTAATTTTAGAATGCAATCATTTATTTTACCGTTTCTGTTAGTAAACGCATTTATCTGTGACTGTAAGTAATGTAAGCTGAAATCTTTTATCTTCGTCTCCTAAAAGAATCCCACCGGACTACGATTACAATAACGTTTTTTAATATCGTGGTTGTCGATGAAATCAAGGATCAAATAATATTAGTTTTCATTATAATATAGATTACTCATAACATAATATGGGATTACAATGTTAAATTAGTGGTTTCGCTAATGGTAAGAGTGTAGATGAAATTTAATTTCGAATTTGATGTCTTACACACGAGAACTTTAACAATGTATTTACACTTATATAAGCCTTTGGACTGGTATTGGTGCTACAACAGGCAACTTGATACCATTAACTGGAAGTAATTTTGTATAGCCCTAAAATATCAGTAGCAAGAGTTTAAACCATGTTTTGGTATTCAATAGGAAATTCGTGAGTTAAACCAAACGAAACATTCGAAACATTTTACTAATACATATATGTCATGGTAGATAAACTTGAAACTCCAGTACCAGAATCCGTTTTGGTTGAAATTTTAACACGAAACCTTTGCTTGGAAATAAGACATTAGATATACTTACCAATATATATATTACTGCTGATTTCTCTACATGCGAACGAATACTTCTTTCGCATACTTGAATGAAAACAAAAACAAAATATAAAAAATGGTTTTTGTTTTTAATATAAATATACCAAAAAAAATTTTGTTCGCATGTAGAGAAACCGGCAGTTAATGTTTGTTCGACCTTTATAATTAATTTTCTTTTCTAATTTTATTTTTTTTTCACCAGGCCAGTTTTTAAAATTAAAAACCCAACAATAAACTGAAAAAATTTGTCAAACAAACTCAAAAAACCAAAATATTTTAACATTCATTCTCACAATTTTTCAATACTTTAAAAACATTTAGTGCAGAAACAAAAGTAAACCTAAAGCTAAGATCACACGATTGCCGTAATGCCGCAAATTGGCCCAATTTTTATT
Organism: Cistogaster globosa; assembly: GCA_937654795.1. NCBI lineage: Eukaryota > Metazoa > Arthropoda > Insecta > Diptera > Tachinidae > Cistogaster > Cistogaster globosa. The sequence goes on from OW569406.1 coordinate 37,255,710, forward strand.
GTGTAGATATTGTGCACAATACTAAAACTGTTCCAATCAAATTTTCTGCAGTCACACGATTGCCCCATTTTATTAAAATTTTATTGGTACAAGTTGGTGAATAGTAATTTTGTGGCAATAAATTGTGCCTGTCGTTCATACGATTGTTAAACAATGCGGCAACACCAAGAATCAGCTGTTGTAGTTTCGGGCAAATATACATAACATTATTTGCAAACTTTGTATTTTGTTTGTTGTATTTAAAATGTTATTTTAAAAAAAAAGCTAGCGGCTGCTTTTAGTGTTTTTTATATACTTAAAATACAAAAAAATATAAAAAATAAAAGAATTAAAAAAAAAACGAACAGTATGGGTCCGAGATTAGCTGAAAAAACGGGCTACTAACGGTGCATTCCAGAAGACTCTAAAAGAGTTCCAAGAAGTTGACAACCAAGTTTTTTTGCTAAAAAACTTTATTCGAATGGATGATGAAACGTTCAATGAGTTGTTGGAACTAGTGTCACCGTATATACCTAAATATATGTAAATAAAATAAAAACTATTTATAGTTGTACAGATATATGTTGTATATATATATATATATATATATATATATATATATATATATATATATATATATATAGATATATATATATACACTTACAACAAAAAACGGGCACGATGAAAAAAAGAATATATATATATATATTTATATATATATATATATATATATATATATATATATATATATATATATATATATATATATATATATATATATATATATAACTGTATACAAAAAACTTGAAGGCACTCAACAAAATGAATATATTGACGCGTATTGGATACTTTGATTGCCGCAAAAAATCACAATAAATATTGGTACATTTTTGGAAGTTTTATTGCCTCACAGTTGTATATCAAGTAGTCACACGATTGCCGCATCAGGGTTGCATTTGGTTGGTAAAAACAAGCACAATATTGACCGCGATTGCCGCATGAACCAATTTATTGTGCAATCACACGATTGGCATACAAAAAATGGTAAAAATTGGTGCATTACGGCAATCGTGTGATCTTAGCTTAAGGATGTGTCAAGTTCATTTTTATTTGTATGACAGATTTTTTAGATTTCTTGTTGTGCTTTAGAAAAATTAATATTAATATTTTTGTTTTCTGATTCCTGAAGATGAAACCCAACGGTATGCCTAAATATTGAAAAAATAATAAAAAATATTTTTATTTTAAAAACTGACCTAGTGCTTATTAAATAAGAAAAGAAAATGTGTTATATTTAATTGCCCATCTTCGAAATCTAGTACAGATGAGATCGCATTTAAAAAGGCGAGGAGTATTTTCGTAAAAAAAAATTTATATATGCATTTCGCATCCAGCCGACAAGTGTCTGAGGTCGATTATTCACAAGAACTCTAATCTTATGGTCTATAAAATTCACACCAATCAGGCGCTGTTGTTCATTTCTTATTATAAAGTGTTGGAATTGCGACCCACCAGGAAACTTATGAGAATACTGCACTAGGCCCAGTGCACAGAATTTTTAACAAGAAATTAGTTACTCAAAAAACCGAAATTTTTAAAACATATCCCACAGTCGCTCATAACACCTGTTGAACAAGATAAAGTAAAAGCAAGTCCTAATATGAGTCAGCAATAAATATAAGCTTAGTTTACAAAGTACAGAACCATTAAAATTATGTCCCGAAAATTTTAATCGTGAAGAACATATTCATCCTATTTTGCCATCTATAGTATACATGTAAAAAAAATGTAACAGAAGTTTGTTATAAAACGCGAAAATTCGATTCAGTGCAATTTATTTATCGCATGCTACATTTTTTAAATACTTATTTATCTGCATACACATGCATGTTTTTCTTAAGAGTTATCGAGCCTTCTTTACGTAGAGCTTTCCAATGGGGCTAAAATAAAGCTCGCCTGTGTTTATATAAGAAAAGTAAACCAAGTAACGTTTAAAGACGCTTTCCCATTACCAAATATAGACGGAATTTTTTCGCGGTTGCCGAAGGCAAACATATCCAAATTAGACCTTAAAGATGCATGATGACAAATCCGCTTGGCTAACGAAGTGATCACCGTTCCAAGTAGACCGTTGTACCAATTTGTTGTTATGCCTTTTGGATTATGCATTGCTGTCCTGCCATAAATTGTCGTTTAATGGACACCCACTAATTTACGTCACTGTGTGTTTGGATGACCTTGTTATTTTTTCTGATGAAATTCGCACTTATTTTTTTGTTGTTTTGTTAAAATCTCTGAGGAATTTAACAAAATTTTGTGTGACGGAAGTCAATTATCTTGGTTGTATCGTTAGCAGGAGCGGTGTTGAAACCTATTCCAAAAAGGTAAAGGCAAGCAACAAACAAAAAAAAAAAGCCAACACCTAAAAATTTTAAATAGCTCGTGGTTTTCTTGGTTAAGCAGGCTTGTACTAAAGATTTATTAAAAACTTTTAATCCATCGTTTTGCCACACATGGAGAGTATGTTAACAAAACTAACGGAATTAATCGAACCAGAAATAGATCTAAATTCAGCTCGTTCAAGTGATAACGTTTATATTAATCTAAAGCAAAAAAAAAAAAAAATGAAAGTGCAGATAAATGTACTGATTAAAAAATTGTAAATAAAATAATTTTTAATTTTTTCCCAACTGGGATTTGAACCGTGGATATTATAAATGAAAATAGAATTTTACTTTTTTGGCTTAAAGTTCATTTTTAATTTAATTTCTAAACATACTTTTGAAAGAAAAGATTACTAACAAATGTATGCGGACGAAAACAAGAAAATTAGACGCTGGCAGAATGTAATGCCGCACTTTCAGAACCGCCAAATCCATCATCAGCATTCTTTGCATCTATCTACATTAGTTTGTCTACATTGCAAACATCATCTATTTAACCAAATACAAAATTTACAAAATTAGTTGGTCTACAAATAAAATTAAAAAAAAAACTAAAACCTTAGTATATATAAAAAAGGAAAACTGTACGAACAAATAACTGTTTAAATAATTATAAGATAATAAATCGACTTATAAACTAACAAAATAAAAATAAAATCATTAATAAAACAAGTGTAAAATAGAAGAAAATTACAAAACTCTCCCTTATATTTGCAAATAGGTGGTGTATTATTAAAATCTTTAACATTAAACAAACAAATCAAAATATAAGACCAACTAAAAGTCAAAAGTTATTAACATTTAAAAAAATACTTGCAAAATAACAACAATAAACATACATATTGAACAAAAAAAATTACAGTATATAAAAAAGCCAAAAATATTAAAATTAAAACTCTTACCTTAAAAAATATATTAATGATATTTAATATACAAAACATATTTAAAAATATCGACACATAACTTAATAATATGTACATGTTCAAAACATTCAATAGGCAAACATCAAAGTAAAACGATAACAGAATAAACAATCCCTTACACTGTATTTAAACAAACGACTAAAATGAATATATATCGACAAAGCTACACATCAATTAAAACCAATCGTAGCGGGAAAAAATATAAGGGTTTGTAAGGCTTTGTACCCTACACCCGGCAAGCAAGATAAGTTTGTTATTTTATAACTTACGCAAAATAAAAATTCGAAATCCATCAAGAAAAACTATTTCTTTACTTTTATCCAAAACGATAACATAATGGGTGCTATCAATCGACTGACCGATTCTTACAGTTTGTCGTATTCTGAAATACAGCCAATTTTAATACCCTACAATTGAACTTGTAAAGTTATTCACCCTAAACGTATTTATGGTCACAAAACACGGAGGAGAATAATACGGTTTAGTTATTGCATTCCGAAGATTTTTAGAACTTTAAAGGGTCTGTAGTTAATAAATTTGTAGATTTGACATTAAGTTTATAATGGCAGAAATTTTGAGATAACAAAAGAATATGGATGTATTTTGATTTGCTTCGCAACAAAAGCTATCCACTTAGAGCCTACTTCTGAGCTGTCAACCCAAGCTTCAATTCGCACTTATTTTTCTGTTGTTTTGTTAAAATCTCTGAGGAATTTAACAAAATTTTGTGTGACGGAAGTCAATTATCTTGGTTGTATCGTTAGCAGGAGCGGTGTTGAAACCTATTCCAAAAAGGTAAAGGCAAGCAACAAACAAAAAAAAAAAAAAGCCAACACCTAAAAATTTTAAATAGCTCGTGGTTTTCTTGGTTAAGCAGGCTTGTACTAAAGATTTATTAAAAACTTTTAATCCATCGTTTTGCCACACATGGAGAGTATGTTAACAAAACTAACGGAATTAATCGAACCAGAAATAGATCTAAATTCAGCTCGTTCAAGTGATAACGTTTATATTAATCTAAAGCAAAAAAAAAAAATGAAAGTGCAGATAAATGTACTGATTAAAAAATTGTAAATAAAATAATTTTTTTCCAACTGGGATTTGAACCGTGGATATTATAAATGAAAATAGAATTTTACTTTTTTGGCTTAAAGTTCATTTTTAATTTAATTTCTAAACATACTTTTGAAAGAAAAGATTACTAACAAATATATGCGGACGAAAACAAGAAAATTAGACGCTGGCAGAATGTAATGCCGCACTTTCAGAACCGCCAAATCCATCATCAGCATTCTTTGCATCTATCTACATTAGTTTGTCTACATTGCAAACATCATCTATTTAACCAAATACAAAATTTACAAAATTAGTTGGTCTACAAATAAAATTAAAAAAAAAAACTAAAACCTTAGTATATATAAAAAAGGAAAACTGTACGAACAAATAACTGTTTAAATAATTATAAGATAATAAATCGACTTATAAACTAACAAAATAAAAATAAAATCATTAATAAAACAAGTGTAAAATAGAAGAAAATTACAAAACTCTCCCTTATATTTGCAAATAGGTGGTGTATTATTAAAATCTTTAACATTAAACAAACAAATCAAAATATAAGACCAACTAAAAGTCAAAAGTTATTAACATTTAAAAAAATACTTGCAAAATAACAACAATAAACATACATATTGAACAAAAAAAATTACAGTATATATAAAAATCCAAAAATATTAAAATTAAAACTCTTACCTTAAAAAATATATTAATGATATTTAATATACAAAACATATTTAAAAATATCGACACATAACTTAATAATATATACATGTTCAAAACATTCAATAGGCAAACATCAAAGTAAAACGATAACAGAATAAACAATCCCTTACACTGTATTTAAACAAACGACTAAAATGAATATATATCGACAAAGCTACACATCAATTAAAACCAATCGTAGCGGGAAAAAATATAAGGGTTTGTAAGGCTTTGTACCCTACACCCGGCAAGCAAGATAAGTTTGTTATTTTATAACTTACGCAAAATAAAAATTTTAAATCCATCAAGAAAAACTATTTCTTTACTTTTATCCAAAACGATAACATAATGGGTGCTATCAATCGACTGACCGATTCTTACAGTTTGTCGTATTCTGAAATACAGCCAATTTTAATACCCTACAATTGAACTTGTAAAGTTATTCACCCTAAACGTTTTTATGGTCACAAAACACGGAGGAGAATAATACGGTTTAGTTATTGCATTCCGAAGATTTTTAGAACTTTAAAGGGTCTGTAGTTAATAAATTTGTAGATTTGACATTAAGTTTATAATGGCAGAAATTTTGAGATAACAAAAGAATATGGATGTATTTTGATTTGCTTCGCAACAAAAGCTATCCACTTAAAGCCTACTTCTGAGCTGTCAACCCAAGCTTTAATTCGCACTTATTTTTCTGTTGTTTTGTTAAAATCTCTGAGGAATTTAACAAAATTTTGTGTGACGGAAGTCAATTATCTTGGTTGTATCGTTAGCAGGAGCGGTGTTGAAACCTATTCCAAAAAGGTAAAGGCAAGCAACAAACAAAAAAAAAAAAAAAAAAGCCAACACCTAAAAATTTTAAATAGCTCGTGGTTTTCTTGGTTAAGCAGGCTTGTACTAAAGATTTATTAAAAACTTTTAATCCATCGTTTTGCCACACATGGAGAGTATGTTAACAAAACTAACGGAATTAATCGAACCAGAAATAGATCTAAATTCAGCTCGTTCAAGTGATAACGTTTATATTAATCTAAAGCAAAAAAAAAAAAAAAAAAAAATGAAAGTGCAGATAAATGTACTGATTAAAAAATTGTAAATAAAATAATTTTTAATTTTTTCCCAACTGGGATTTGAACCGAGGATATTATAAATGAAAATAGAATTTTACTTTTTTGGCTTAAAGTTCATTTTTAATTTAATTTCTAAACATACTTTTGAAAGAAAAGATTACTAACAAATGTATGCGGACGAAAACAAGAAAATTAGACGCTGGCAGAATGTAATGCCGCACTTTCAGAACCGCCAAATCCATCATCAGCATTCTTTGCATCTATCTACATTAGTTTGTCTACATTGCAAACATCATCTATTTAACCAAATACAAAATTTACAAAATTAGTTGGTATACAAATAAAATTAAAAAAAAAAACTAAAACCTTAGTATATATAAAAAAGGAAAACTGTACGAACAAATAACTGTTTAAATAATTATAAGATAATAAATCGACTTATAAACTAACAAAATAAAAATAAAATCATTAATAAAACAAGTGTAAAATAGAAGAAAATTATAAAACTCTCCCTTATATTTGCAAATAGGTGGTGTATTATTAAAATCTTTAACATTAAACAAACAAATCAAAATATAAGACCAACTAAAAGTCAAAAGTTATTAACATTTAAAAAAATACTTGCAAAATAACAACAATAAACATACATATTGAACAAAAAAAATTACAGTATATAAAAAAGCCAAAAATATTAAAATTAAAACTCTTACCTTAAAAAATATATTAATGATATTTAATATTCAAAACATATTTAAAAATATCGACACATAACTTAATAATATATACATGTTCAAAACATTCAATAGACAAACACCAAAGTAAAACGATAACAGAATAAACAATCCCTTACACTGTATTTAAACAAACGAATATATATCGACAAAGCTACACATCAATTAAAACCAATCGTAGCGGGAAAAAATATAAGGGTTTGTAAGGCTTTGTACCCTACACCCGGCAAGCAAGATAAGTTTGTTATTTTATAACTTACGCAAAATAAAAATTCGAAATCCATCAAGAAAAACTATTTCTTTACTTTTATCCAAAACGATACAAAAATATTTCACAACTTACTCACCTACCCTATTAATATTTTAGTAGAGGTGTTTTTATTTATTGCTTTAAAGAAAAAAATATACTCGTGTACTAAATTACATGTGAAATACCCAACTGTAATTTTTTCTGCTGATAAAAATGTCTTACTTTTTATTAAAAGTAAATATCTTTAACAGAAGACAAAAACCTTGTTTACTTAAAAATACATCATTTCTGCATTTAAATCAGCCGCCGATTAAATGCGATATATTGAAAGTGATTAAGATGCCTTTAGAAAGGATTACCGTAACTCCTCTAAAAATTCTCAGTCCTTACCCGCAATGAAATTAAAAAAAAAAACATTGATGGAAAAATGAGCGAATTAAGGAAAATCGTCAAAGTAGAAGATCGGCTGGGAACTTTTATTGAACTAGCATGATTTCGATTACCAAGGTAATTAAGGAATTCCCGCCCTTACGACACCCAACCCTCAGGACCCAAGCCTCAGAGTACGCACACAATGATTCCGTTTTTTTTAATGCGATATGACCATATATAGGAAGTATAAGGATTTCTTAAGCAATTTGTAGAAATAATACCAAATTAAGTGGAGTTGTAGAACTATTTCAGTTAAAAGAAAAAACAAGCGGCGAAACACTTTTACTAAATGAAGGCTTTCTTATTGCGTGGAATCAACTAGTTGCGCAATATGGTAAATGTTTAACCTAAAACTCTATTTAATTTACCGACAGCGTTGCTATAAGAAAGTTTCATAGAATGATTAACTGTTGTATTGCAAATTTGAATTCCTAAGATGTTCATACAGATATTTTGGACCCTATTTTTGCTTATCATTCTTCGAAACCGAAGAGAGTTTTCAAACTCTTCAAAATTGTGAAGAAATGCTGTCTACGACTGATCTTGACTTATTTTTAACAAATAAATATAAGTATCCCACATCAGTAAATGACGTTTTAAATCAAAGCAACCAACCTGTGACACACCCGAAACCAAAGCAGTTCCATTAAAATAAAAGCATATTGGAAATAAATTCCAAACCATTTTACAATGTAACGCGTGCGCCAAAAGATGACTACCTAAATAACAGAACTTAAGAGCAATGTTTAAACCCTAGGCAATACAGGGTGGCTGATGAATATTGCTACATTAAGAAACTCAAATAACTTTTTTTCAGTGTATGGAATACATTTATCTTTTACTGATGTTAAAGCTCATTCAATTTAATTAAATATAGTTTAATTTGTTTAAAAAAAAATGCAATAGTTGCTCGAATGGATTGCTTTAGTTCATTAAAATTTGTTGGTTTTGCTTTGTAAACTTCCTGTTTGCAATAACCCCAGGTGCAGTAAGGTCAGGCGACTTGGGTGGCCAACGGAATGTGGAGTTTCTGGATATCAGCTTATTGGGAAATTTTCGTCGCAATTCTGTCATAACAGGTTGGGCTATATGAGGAAGTGCACCATCTTGCTGAAACCCCACAGAGTTAAAAGGAATTCTCTTTCAGCGTAATTCTGGATAGAAAAACTCTCTTAGCATGCTCAAGTAACGGTCTCCAGTAACCGTAACGGGGTGACCGTTTTCTTCGAAGAAGTAGGGCCCGACAATGCATCGTGATGAAACTGCACACCGTATTGTGACACAAAGTGGATGCAATTCCGTCTCGTGGAGTGTCTGTGGATTGGAAGCACTCCATATTCGAAAATTTTGTTTGTTTACGTTGCCGTTCAAATCGAAATGGGCCTCGTCAGACATGAAAAGACAGTTCAACATGTTTTCATCTTCTTCCATCATTTGAAGCACCTTCTGGCAAAATTCCAAGCGAATAGACAAGTCTTCCGCGTTCAGTTTGTTGGCCATTTGAATTTTATATGGGAGTAAGTCCAAATCTTTGTGCATAATTGGCTGTAATGACTGTCTGCTTATACCCATTTGAGCAGATAAGCTTCTTGTCGAAACTCTTGGATTGTCTTGTATCGCAGCAGGTACAGCAGCGATTATTATCTCCGTTGACTGTCCCATGCTCGGCAAAATTGTTTACAAGTCTCATTATGGTTCATCTGCTCGGAGGATTGCCGCCAAATGTGCGCCTATACTCCCTTTGAACCGAAACTACGGACTCCAGTGCGTGATAACGGCGGACAATCCAAATTCTTGTTTCGGTGTCCCAGTTATCCATTTTTGTCAAATCTAAGAATTAATTTTCCAAATAGAAAAAAATGGACCACAATCATTAAATAGAAAAAAAGTTATTACATTTTTTTTGGTAGTGGCTTTCATCAGCCACCCTGTAGATTGAACGAAGGAAGGATGGTAGGTTTTCCTTTAGTTTTCTAATAATCGAGGGAAAATCAGCAAATCGTCTTATTGTCCTAACTTGTTGGTTATTACCAATAGTTATTTTGGCTAAGATCATTATGCAGCAAAAATGGTAGGATAATACAGCTTAGGAATGGCACAATTTTTCGCACATCTTTTACAATTGCCAAAAACATCGGTAGATTAGTTCTTTACTTTCAGCGAAAATTGAGGTACATGGCTTTTCAGATGCTTCTGAAAAAGTATACAAGCAGCTTTATACCCACGACTAACACTCGTAACTTACCACAACAGAAAACCTTTTGGGGACTGACTCGTCGATGGTCTTGCCTAACTTAGCAACGAATCTTACTGTTGGAAGACATTGTTGCAGACCGAGTTTCTACCATTGTAGAAAATGTAGGTGACAGCAACTTAAACCATCAGCTGGGTTTACCTGCCGCTTGCCAAGTGTCTGGTGCAGAGGAGTTAAGCAAGACATATTATGGTGGAGTGAACCTTTATGATTGAAAGAGTCTCCATTGAATTGGCTACCAACTTTAAAACCCTTTGAAACTCAAGCTGCAGTTTAAATTAGACACACGTTTGCTAGAACAGTTAATACTTAACCATCTTCGGAAAACGTGAATAACACCCACCTAGATAATTTGTTACGATTTTGTAACTTTTTAAGGGCTCATAGTCTATCTGAACTTAAATGACTCGAAATGATGGAAATATTCTTTATCGAAATACATCTCTACGGGTAAACAACAACCCAAAAGAGACTCTAATTATTCTATGTCAGACATTATTTAGCGGAAGAATATAGTTGTCTGAAAAAAAACACGCAATAGCAAAAAACAATAAAGAAAATTACCCTAATGCCATTTTTAGATTCTGCTAACATAATGGGTGCTATCAATCGACTGACCGATTCTTACAGTTTGTCGTATTCTGAAATACACCCAATTTTAATACCCTACAATTGAACTTGTAAAGTTATTCACCCTAAACGTTTTTATGGTCACAAAACACGGAGGAGAATAATACGGTTTAGTTATTGCATTCCGAAGATTTTTAGAACTTTAAAGGGTCTGTAGTTAATAAATTTGTAGATTTGACATTAAGTTTATAATGGCAGAAATTTTGAGATAACAAAAGAATATGGATGTATTTTGATTTGCTTCGCAACAAAAGCTATCCACTTAGAGCCTACATCTGAGCTGTCAACCCAAGCTTTAATGGCATCACTCGGCCATATTTTCATTCATTTTTTTTTTTTTTGGAGGCTGGGATGCCCTGTCGTCATTTACTCGGACAATGGAACCAATTTTATCGGGGCCTGTTAATTGTTGATGTAATAACGACAAGAATTTATCTGACAGTTAAAAGGATCTGTAATATCTGCTAACGTTGGATTTTATACCCCCAAGATCACATATTTGGTCTATGGGAAACAGAGGGTAAAAGCTTTAAATCCCATTTTGGGAATCGGAATGGCTTTTAATTCACATTCGATAAGTTCGCTACGATCCTAGCTAGAACTGAAGGATGTCTTTAGACCTTTGAGCCCGTCAAGTAAAAACCTACACGATCTTTATCCCCTAATCCCAGGTCATTTTTTAATAGGTAAACCCATACTTACCAAAGTAGAACCATACTTAAGTTATGCAGAAGATGGAAGGACGAATATCTTAAAGAACTTCATAAAAGATGTTGTGGAAGAATCCTAAACGACAAGTTGAAGATGTTGATATTAGACAAGACAATGTACCACGAATAGTTAATTGGACGTGTGATAAGTTTAAGCCCTAGATCTGATGGACGAAATAGAGTTGTAGACTTGCGTACATCTATCTATCACGGCCAATAACGAAAGTTTTAGTCTTACTCACTTATAATTTGATTCGGATGACTAGCATACTGACACTCTTATACACTTGCAATTAACAACTTTTACTTACTTATTTACGTCCATCAAAGTTTAATACATAACGGTCTGTTCACTATCTAGTGTCCAGTGAGCCCTTTGCCTTTATCATTTCAATTACATTTAATTATTGTTAATTTAAACAGGTAATAGCACCAAATTGTAAACGTGGGAAATGTTCCAATCGCCGACAAAAAACGAATGTGAAAGCCAGACACAATCAAAACGCCACTTTGGTTGTGGTAAATGTAAGGCAATTCAACGTTTAGTCAAATGCAGGAGGTTCAACCGGATGAACCTTGCAGAGAAATACGAAACTGCCGTTAAAATGCACTATTGTTTTAGCTGATTGGCAAAAAACCACTTGAAAAGAGGGTGTACAATTAAGGCTCGATGTCCAAAGTTTTTTTTTTTACATGCCTTTAGATGGCCCCAATAGGATTTACAAACATGTTTGCACCCCACGTTCGCCATCACCACCTTCTCGCCGGTCATTGGTAACTTCCACGGCCATCATGACGACAAGGATGTAAACCTTTGTCCCAACTGTACTCGTTCACGACTAGTGGATAAGGGTAATCAGTCCGTAAGAGCAGTTTTAAATCCCAGCCGTACCGAATTCTGCACAACACATTAATATGAAAATTTATTATATATTTGCATGTGCCCTTTGCTTACTGTATTCTTGTATAAAAAATGTTTCTAATTTTTATTGCTTAGTTGATTCAGTTTAGTTCTCATTAAATCAATTTGCCATGTGATATAAGACCTTCGTTTTGAATACAAAATTTGGGTAGAACCCACTGATGAGCTATATGAGCAGTAGCGATACGGTAGCTGTATGGATATTGTTTCCCCGCAGTATTTCATTTCATTTTGTAGTTTTTGATAACAAATACTTTATGAAAATATAATGAAATGTTTATATTTGAAGTATTCAAGCACAATTAAATTAACATAAAAAAAGATTCCAAATAATAAATTTCATTCAGAATTTTCGTAGTTTTTCTAATCTTATTGAGACAGGCAGTTTTTTAATTAAATAACGTTAAGGTAATATAAAACTTAATAAAAAGTCATTAGTCATTAAAACCACCTGAGGGAGATGAGAAAATTTCTCATTTCTCCCATTACGAAGATGATAGCTACATACGAATTTTAACCAATTGCCTAAATATTTTACGTCTGGACTAGAGTTCAGCCTTTTTTAAGAATTTTTAATTTTACCCCATATCTTCTAAAATTCTAAAACTTGGTCAAAATCTGAAGCCGCATATGTATTTAGTGTTTTGTTTAGTATCGTTACGATAGCCGACAAATACCTGTTTTCTAAGGTCTGTCATTAACAAGGGAGGAAAATATAAATATGTAGGATATGTTGGTTTTGCAGTCAAAAGCAAGCTGTCACAATTTTTTACACTGCTTTGATCAATATTCTAAGGAATTTATATCTTTCTTAAATTTTGTTTTCACTTAATGTGTAAATTGATCGAATACAATTGTCTCTTGTTGCGTTATTTCCTACTATACCTGATAAGCCCGCATTTAGAAGTAAAATAAACGAATTTTTTACAATGAATAATTACATATTATAATTTTTCCTGTAATTATTTAATTTACTTTAAAATTAGTTAATAAAATAAATTCTTAATTTTAAAACTAAGATTAGTCCATTATATTATTATAAATTATAATAAAAATATGACTTCGAATATTACATATCTCCTTTTTCCAATATTTTCTAAATACTACAAATAAACAAAAATAATATATTTATTAATTTTTAGTGCACATGGTGTCCCATTGTAAATAGGTGTTCCACTGGTACTGATCGTAAAAAGCAAGATTGGTTAGGACGTGGTAAATACGAATATAAATAACATTTTTGTTGCCTTCTCATATCTGGTAAAAAAATATATATATTTTCGTTTTTCATTAAAGGCTGTGGTCGTAATTTTGTTAACGAAGAAAACTCGTGTCCTGCCATTGGTCAAAAGGGTAATAACGTCAGTCAAAATAATACAACATCTCCACTATTTGATGATGGTAAAACCAATCACATTTTTCATTAATAACAGTCTTATTAGTCATATAATGTCGCAGGCATAGATTCCTCAACCATACATACACCATTACATAAACCCAGTAAAGATTTTCATACCGGCACACATCTAAAATCGTCCAAAAGTAAAAGCATTGGCGTAACACTGGGTGTGTTTGTACCCACATCTTTGATATCATGTGCAATACTATGGATATTATATGCCTACAGAAATCCTCACACAAGAAGTGGTCAATTTCTTATACAGGTATGTTAATCTTCCTGATATTTTTAATCCTTCAAATTACTGAAATATTTTTAACTGAATTATATTATTCATTATAACATGCAGTCCAAATATCATCAGGTTTGTATTTATTAATAATTTTCATTTTGTAAGTACAAACTGATAAAAATATGCAAAAAAGAATAAAATGATGTCATACACAAGTACTACAAATGCTGAAAAATAGTAAATTTTCTTAACACTTAGTGCAAAATAAATTTAATAAAACTTTAAAAAAAAGATGCAGATATATGCGTTTCGCTAGAAAAATTTTAAGTTATTTAATTTTTCTTGTTGCATTTTTATGATGTTTTTATATGAATAACAGAAGCTCTTATAAATAGTGGAATGGTGGAAGGCAATATCTATTTTTAGGGTCTTAATCTGTTTTTTACTGATCGTCTAAATTATGATGTGAAATCAGGGAAATAACTATACAAACTTATTATTATGTTGATAAATTATATTAAATATTAAAATTTCACTTCTTCACGGTTGTTACTCAATTGGTGGAGCGATACCCACATCGCATGAATTAAATTAATTGAAATTTAATATAAGAATATTTAATTTCAATTTAAATGTAAGAATATTTAATTTCAATTTGCAATGCGAAACACTTTAACCTATATAAATAAAATTGAAGTAATAAATTTCAATATAAGATGTGTCATGCACGCCAATTGTGTGTATCATATACATATGGTGTGACATCTCCCAATTCCAGAAGAATCATCTTACAATTCTTAATAATTTTAAGGTCATTAACAATTAAAATGTGATCTTTTTTGTCGATATATTATGTTATTATAAATTTTTATATTCTTAAATTGGCCAACTAATTAATTACTTCTATATAAAACATTTATTTTTGTTATTATAACTATTTTATATAATACACAATTTTTTTTTTTTTTTTTGCTTAACTAAGGCCAATTTGTATTATTATTTATTATTAGTATTATATATATTTGTTTGTTTTGGGCTTTACATTTTTATTTTGGTATAGGCCAGTTAATTTTAAAATAATTTTGCTTTAATTATTAAATTATTTTTTTGTTTAGTGTTGCTATTTATTAAGTTTTAATCTGCCTCTATGTACTGTAATTGTTTCATTATTTTCTAGCTTAATTATACAATTATTGTTATTATCTATAATAATTTTCTTGTCCTTTGTATAGCCAAGTCGTTTTATTTGAAGTGAATGTCATTTGTGTGTAAATTGTACCTTTTTTAGTTCTTTTCGTCTTTCTAATTTCGTACTAGTGGGTGCATGTGCTACTTGTAGTTTGTATTTCAATTTTTTTATATAATCGTTTAAATTGTAAATAGGGTATATTTTGTTATTAGTTAATGGTTTCAGAAGTTCTGGTTGTTTACTAAGGACTAGCTCTAACGGACAATACTCATGTGTTGTTGTGGGTGTTATATTGTAACAGTATGTTAAGCAAACCTGGGGGATTCAATAACAATTACAAACACACATGATGTATAATTGAATATTTTCAATTACAAATTACAAGTAATTGTAATATTTTTAATTACAAATTGCAAGTAATTGTAATTGAAATCAGGGACTAAAGTCTATTACAATTGTATGTAATTGTAATTACACATTACATGTATTTGTAATTGGAAATTTTCAAATACAAATTAAATTTAATTGTAATTGTAATTAGGCAATAATCATTACTTGTACTTAAACAAAATTCAATTACATTCCTAAAAACATTAAGGTGTAACTAAGAATTCTAAAAATGAACTTTTAAAACGTTTCGGATAATTTCAGCAAGTTTACTAAAATTTATATTAAAGCTCAGAAGAATATTACGGTGAGGACGTAAATGAAGGTTATAATCGCTTACGCAAAATTAAAAACTTTGATTTCGTTTATTTTTTTTTATTTAATATTCCGTAGTCATTAATACATCTGATTGTAAAGCAGAAAGTATTTTAAAATTTTCGTGAGTTGAATTCATCTCTTAAGTGCCTTAAGAATTATCCTACAATACTAAGGGCTTCTTACGAACAAATAATCCCTTAACATCTTCAGTGCCAGTTGAAAGATTATTTTCATTCACTAGTATAATTTTAACACCTAGGCGACAAAGCTTAAATGATGAAAATTTGGAAGAAATGGGTTTATTTAAAGCAAATAAAAATTTTGTTTAAATAATATATATATATATATATATATATATATATATATGTTATATCTTCCTTAAGGTTGTTGTTATTTTTTGCATGTTTATTATGTGTATGTAATTGATGATTTTTTAATTAAATATTTTTTGACTAAAAATCAAAGAAAAGACCGTGGAAAAATTTTTTCATTAATACATTTAATCATCAAACAATTTTTTCATTAAGCGTTCACTTCTCAATCTTGTTTGGGTATGTAAATTTTAAATTGATTTGTTTCTCACGCAACTGCGGGCGTATGTAATAACAAAGTGTTTGTTCTTACATATTTGTTAGTGGAAAATGTATGTCGGTGAACCAATTTTACTTCTTAGTTATCATAGTTTACTATTTCGGATCCATTTATAACTTTAAAAAATATTCTATATAGATTATTTTAAAAGAAAACACAAATTATTAACATTTATTTATTTGTTTTGTCTAAAAGGAAAAATGCACATATACATTAATATGTTTGTATAAAAAAAATATATAGAAATATATCGTAAGCGTTATATAATGTCTTTTTGTTATTAATTTTTATTTTTAATTTTGTATTGTTGGTATAATAAATGTGTTTAAGAATCTTTACATAAAGTATTGCAGTTCGATTTTTTAAATCAAACGGATGTGTTTAGATATGTGTGTTGAAAAATACGATGTAATACGGATTCACCAAGTATACAACGCAAACGTACAGTAAAAATGGATGATCCATGTATCAGCAGTGATATGCTTCAATTTCTGGATAATAATACCAACGATAATGACGAACAAAATAATAATAACACTGACATTGAACCAAAACCCTTCAATCAATATTACGGAAGTTACAGCTATTAAAAGTATGATGGAAAATTTTTTGAAAGTAATTAAATTTGACGACCTTTTATATAAAGATGGTCAAGCTCGATTAATGATAAAAACAATTCCTTCGTGTATAACTATAGTTAACTATCTTGATGATAAAAACATAAAGTTCCATACTTACCAACTAAAGCAGGAAAGAGCTTACAGAGTTGACGTTAAAAATTTGCATTTTTCAACACCTACTGAGTTGATAAAACAGGAAATGAAGGTCGATTTTCTTTTTTCAGCACTTCTTTGAACCCGTCGAAAGCTTCATCTTTTGAAACTGAAGAAGAAAGTTTTTCGGCCATTCTTTTTTTCTTGGACTTCGAACATAAATCATCATAAGATTTGCGGGTAGCTCTATCTATTTATGTTTCTTCTCACTGATTTAATTTTTTGTCAAACAATTTTAACATTTTTCAAGTTTTCAGTACCAATGACATAAATTTTGGAATTATTTGTAGCTTTAATAAGTTTCTGCATGGCCATAATTCTATGAACTCATTTTGAAGTATTAGTCCACGAAAACAAACACAATATCTCGAACTTTAATGTGATCGGAATGATGTTTCTTTAGTTATGATATCAAACAGATTCATGCGAATATTTATATGTGTGTTCAGGTCATCAAAATTTTTGGAACTTAAATATTAAGAGCAGCAAAGCAACTGCATTTCTAACCATTTTCCGTACAAATTTTTATGTTCCGTAACGAAAATTTATAAAAGTGAGATGCTTATTGGAACACTTCTATTTAAGAACGCATAATTTTGCACGCAAAAATTATATCTGTTTTTTGTTTATTAGGAACAACATTTTTATATAAACAAACAACATTTTTATATAAAAATTTTTGGTAAAAACAGTCCAATTTGAGAAAAGTTAAAATATTAAATATGCAATAAAATTTTTATAAATTAAGAAAATCAGATAAAATTTTCTGTGCTTATGAATTTGGACTAAATTCAAGTAGCAAAAAATCTGACGCATTGAGGCAAAGGAGTTCCCGCAATTCCCAAAACAAAGAACTTAAATCACAAAATTGGAATTTTTTATTCTTTTGGCTATAAAGTACACATATGGACTAGGGCTCACGAAATGCTTTCAGCAACAATTTGGAGTATACATAGCTTTTTAATTAAATTCTTCTTTTCTGATCCCAGCTTTGGGATCTTAGAAAATATATGCTAAATTCAAAACTTCAATGTTAAATAGGTTAAACTGAAGGACCTCTAGCTTCTACAAGACTGATCAATACGAAATTTGGTTTAAACGTACACACATATAGTTAGCTTAAACAGATATACAAAAAATTTCTACATTCCTAAAAAAAACTTCTTGCTATTTAAAAAATTTTGTTTTTAGGATAATATACACAAAAATTCCATAATTTTGGACTTTTACTTGCTAAGTATTGCAAAAAAAATTTTAAAAATTGTATCCAGTAGTTTGAAAACACTTGGCCAGGGTATCGAAAAAACAAAAATTTTAATTTTAAATTGCTTATAACTTTTATCATTTTTAAACATAAACACACAAATTAAAGCACCATTTTGTAGGTATTGTTGACCTCTATCGGACCTAATAATTTTTTTTTTTTTTTTTCTTCTTAAAAGAGCTTTTGCAGAACCCCGGACAACTTCTTATTTCATTTAGAGCTACTTAATCTTGTTAGTGGTGTTAACTACATAAGTTTTCACTGCAAAATATTAAATGCGAAACTTGTTTTTAACTGTCATTATTGAACTTATTATTATTATTATTATTAAAGTGCAAGTTAAAGGATCTCCACTTGAATTGTTCAAAGAAATTTAATAAGGCGCAACCAAGAGCGCCTTGTACCAATTTAATTTACCTTTTTTAATATAAAGATACAATTAAGTATTCTGTAATTAATTCTAATTTAAAATTTTTTACAATAAAAGAAATCAAAGAGTAAGAGTAAGACGTGTCTTATTAAAGCTCCGCTTAGCTAACATTTCTTTACCATTTATAAATTAAGGATATAGTTTTGGACCTATTCAGCCTATAAAAATAATTCATTTGTGCCTTGTGAGCTAGTTTGAAAATTGGAGAGCAGTGTCTATTGTTAAATTTCATGTTTAACTTTTAATATTTTTTTCACCATAAAACTAAAAATTTATCAGAACAGCTGTTAACTTAATTGCTGCTAGATAAATTCAGTATTATAACAGGCTGACTTATAAACCTATTTTGAATAATAAACGTAATCTGCAATCAATCTGGAGCTTTAATCTGAAGCTTTTGGAGTACCTAAGCTTTCGCTCTTATTGAAACTTCTGCATTCAAATGTATTAAAAATAATATCAATGAATACTTTTGGGCTAAAAAAAAATAATTGAACATATCAAACACTTAATATAACCTTTTGGTGCAGTACTAAGCCCATTTATATGTCTAATATGAGTACCCGTCAAGCTCCTAAGAGAACAGTTTCTCAAGCATACGTCGATAGCTGTGATGGCTAAACAATGCTAACTTGGACTCACAGACGTATGGCTGGAAATGGTTGGACAAAAAATTGCCCAAACAAAATTGTTACGTGGACGACCAACTTGCAAAGTTTGAAAATCGTTTAATAGAAAAAGAGAGAAGAATAACATCCGTGGTGAAGTCACAAAAACAAGATACTGAAAATCGTATGTTGAATGAACTAGATAAGAAATCCTGCAAGTTGCGTGAAGAGCTATCTGATGTTACAGAGCGGGTATACAAGATCGAAATAGTTGATACGAAAATTATAGCAATAAGAAATGAATAATCGCTGCTCAAAACTAAATAAAGACGCTAATTCTCTCGTAGCGTGTGAATTGCGCATAAATGGTGATCCCTTTATGGATAGCGAAACTCTCCACAATATTTTTAAATCGATCTGTAAGGAAATTAAATACAAAAACCATCCATACAAGCTATTTTTCGCCCTAAGAGTAACCACAAATGTAATGATGCAGATTTGGCCATAATCGTAAAATTAGCAACGCCCTATGACAATTTTTTCTTTAGTCGTTGAATAGATATAAAAATAGGAGAAAAGCTCAAAACTTTGTCAATACTTTGCTCTAATAGTAACGCTTACTAACTAAAATGCATTTCTCTACGTTCATGAAAATTTGTCCAATGATAATTTCAAAATACTTCGTGAAGCTGTCCGCCTTAAAACATAAAACGTTTTACAATCTGCATATTCTTACCGAGGATTGGTATATGTCAAGCGTCTTTTTTCTGATAAACCCACCTGCATCGAACACATAGACGGGCATAAATTTTTTTTCGCAGCCATGGAAATGATGGTGCTCATCGCGACCTGGTGGGGCAAAGTGTTTGTTAATGTATTTGATATATATATTTATACTTCTTTTAACATGGTCAGAATCCTGGCTAAAGGTACCCATACACGACATGTTTTTTACATCTGACTTCTTATCTGTGTAAGATATGTAATTCTGCATGTGTGTCAAAATTGTTATTTTACAGAAGAGTTTTAATATTTGGTCACAAACGTACATGTATAATTACGTCTGACATAAATATTATTTGTTTACAACAGCAACAATGGATTTAGAAACTAAAACAATTGAATTGTGTAGTGTTATTTCAATTGTAACAGCAATTAAATTAAAATCAAAAATAAAAGAAGAGTTTCCTTTTTTAATTAATTAGCTTTTTTCACTGTACAAATATCTAAGCCGTCCGGTTTTAAAATGGCTTGTAGTCGTCTTAAAATATTTTATCGTGCGTTGCGGAATTACAGAAGACTTGTCAATTTTAATTATTTTTTTTACTAAAAAATATGAAGAAGATCAGTTTACATTGAATAATGATACAAAATTTACATAATTGTTGCTAAATAGTTAAAAGTAATTTCAAATTTTGGTCATATAAAATATTATCTTCAGTCGGCTAATGCTACCGCTAATGCTCAACCGCCGTTGATTGTTTTCATACGGCATAAATTCATAAAAACAGCTGATGTCAGATGGTTTGTCAGATCAAAATAGAACACGTTCTAAATGAAATTTTGTCAGATGACTTTCTACATGTATTTTACAGAATCAATGTTTTAACAGCCCTACACGACATGTCGTGTATGGGTACGTTAAAGAAAGGAAAGGCTTACAAATATTCCATATAAATGCACAAAGTTCAATAAATAAGATGGATGTAGATGTTGTGTGCGTCTGAAACATGGATACCGCTTCTACCCCTAAAAAACTTATTTTCCTTGATGGATACAAGGTGTTCTAGGAATGGAGGCGGAGTTGCTATCTACACTAAAAACAGGTTGCATTGTAAATGTAAATAATGACGAAGACGAAATTTTATTCATTTTGTTGAAAACCTATTCTTCCTATAAGGATATACTACTTGTTGGTTGCGTCTATAGACCCTGTCGCCGTACTGCAACCACTAATTTCATTTCATTGCTCGAGAACTTAACGATGTCTTATAATAACATAATTATTTCCGGTTATTTTAAATCCAATCTACTGAAAGAGCAAGGCTTATTAGAAGATATGGGAACTACTGGCCTCACACCAATTAATTTAACCTCAACTACTCATTTTACAGCTACAAAACTTATGCAGACACAGATCAGCAAATTTATACATGAAAATATCTTGATAACTTGGTTTTCGTCCTAATCAAAGCTGGATCACCTTACTCATTGATGACACCGAACCCTTACAGCGCGAGCTTTATGCAGTAACGATCAATTTTCTTATTCTTCTGGATAACTCTAAAGCATTCGGCACTGTGAACTACACTATACTTTGTGACAAGCTTTAACACCTTTTTAAATTTTCAAACACTTCTACAAAACTTTATTTATTGTATTTAACGGATCGGACCCAATCAGTTTTTCTCAGTGGTATATTCTCTAAGCTCCTGTCGCTCCAAAAGGGAGTGCCTCAAGGATATCTTCTTGGACTACTACTCTTCTCATTACATGCAAATGATTTGCACCTTCAACCCTCGCACTGCTTGATCCACATGTATGGAGACGATGCACATTTGTATTGTAGCTGTCCCCCAAGTTCATGCATCTGTTGAAATAAAATAATGAGAAAATTGCAATAGTTCATGCAGTCAAAAATCTTGGCGTGATCTTGTGACGGATAACAAAGTTTTAACTCTTTATACTAAATAAAACCAAATTAATAAATAAAATATAGTATAATATAAGCATATAATTTGGGTCAAAATATTAACTCCATTTATAATCACTGTCGTAAAAAAATTTGTGTACTATTAACCAGAGAAAGTATTTGCTCATAATTTTTGCTCGTTTATGCTCATTTTCACTCATTTCACATGAGTGAGAATATGCTTTGCTTTTTTTCCTCACCGCACATGTGAGAGTATGTGTGCTTTTTTCTTTTTCACCAAATGATAAATTTTTTTTCTGCTCATTTTACTTTGCTCATGGATGAGAAATAAGAATATTTTATTTTGCTCATATTCATGCTCATATTATTTTGAGAATGAAAGAGAAATGTGAAAATTTTATTATACTCATTATTATGTGTGAGAAATGTGAAAATTTTAATTTGCTCATCCTCAAGTATAAGAAATGTGCGTTTTGGCAGAAACATAATGAAAAAACTAATTATTTAGAAAAAATAGGAAAACTGCTTTTAAAATGAAATGTGTTATTTAATTATATGTTGGATTTTACGTACACACGTATTTATTTGTTTATTAAGTTTTAAAAATTTTATGCGACAATACTTCAGTAAATGACATTTTGTTATTAATAAATGTTTTTATCACAGCACTCAAAGATGTAGCTAAATATCTTTTGTTGTAATATATAAATATTTTATTTGCTCTTTATTCAAAATTATTAAAATTTTGAATTTGAAAACACAAAAAATAAAAATAAAAACAATATTTTTATTTATTAAAACCTGACCTAGTGCTTTATATATAAGAAAAGAATAATACTTTAAATAATTTATTAATAAGAAAACGAATTATTTTAAAATAAAACTTCCTAATATAAGTATATATAAAACTTATAAACAATATGTGTAAAAACTATAATAAATAATTTTCTTTTCTAACTTTTTAAGCAATAGGTCAGTTTTCTAAAATAAAAATATTGTTTACGAGGGCTGCTCTATATATTTCTGGCCTAATAGTGAAAATGCGAATATTTATAATCAAAAATGGTTTTATTGTTTTTGAAAGTATTCTCCAGCATGATTTATACACTTTTGCATGCGCTCAAACCAGTTGTCGAAGCACTTTTTCCACTCCGATTGAGACACCTCTAAAACATGGTTTTTGAACACTTCAACAGCTTCTTCTGGCGACGAAAATCGTTGACCACGCATTTTTTTCTTGATGTGCGGAAACAAGAAGAAATCATTAGGTTCCAAGTCAGGGCTGTACGGCGGATGACCCATTAATTCGACGTTTTGTCCGGTCAAAAACGCTCTGGTTTGAGCCGATGTGGAGAGCTCGCATTGTCATGGTGAACAATGATTCGTCTTCTCTTGTTGGTTTTTCGAATTTCTCTGATGACTTCAGGCAAACAAATTGTAGTGTACCACTCAGAAGTGACCGTCCTACGTTGCTCAAGCGGAACAGCCGCCACATGACCAGTTTTGCCGAAGAAACAGGCGACCATTTGCTTCGTTGGATTTTACTCGTCTTTGAAGACCCACACGGTCGATTGTTGTTTCGTTTCGGGCTCATACGCATAGATCCATGATTCGTCACCTGTGACGATCTTATAAACGTCTTTTGAAGCACCGCAATCGTATTTTTGTAACATTTCTTTGCACCAATCGACACGAGCCTTTTTTTGAGCGACTTTCAAATTGTGCAGTATCGAATTTATGCTGGTGAAAGAAATGTCCAAGGGTGCCTCTATCTCTCGGTATGTCGCATGTCGATCTTGCATTATGAGTTCACGCACGGCATCAATGTTCTCTGACACAACAGCAGTTTTTGGACGACCTTCGCGGAATTCGTCTTTGAGCGAGCTTCGGCCACGATTAAATTCATTACACCAATTTTTCACAGTGCTATAGGATGGTGCTTCATCGCCATACAAAGATTTAAGTTCATTAATGCACTCTTGTCGTGATAATCCACGTCGAAAGTTGTGAAAAATGATGGCACGAAAATGTTTACGAGTTAATTCAATTTTTTCCTATATTAATTTTTTCAAGTCACTGTAAACAACACAAATAATGGTCGTACGTCAAAACGTTTTGAGTACGATTATGCTTAAAAATGACCAACTTTCCAATGGAAATGTCAGATTGCACTTGGCAGCACTCAGTGTTGCCAGGCCAGAAATATATATAGCAGCCCTCGTATAATTTGTATTTGAAAAAACATAATTTGAATAATTTTCAACCAACAAACAAATTGTATTTTTATTTTAAAATGTTAATGGTATATTGGCATATTATAAATAGATAATATTATAAAAATTCCCAAAACAGTTTTTTAATTTAATTAATTTTGTTTTCTGTTTTCTGAAGATGTCAACGGTGTGGCGGAAAATTAAAAAAAAAACACAAAAAAAAAAATTAGAAATGAAAATTTATTATAAAGGTAAAAAAACATTGATTTGTAAAATGAACATAGTATATAATAAAAATTTTTCATTAAAAAATGCTTAACAAACAACGCAGAATGTACTAGTCCGAAAAACAGCAATTAATAAACATGCAAATTAAATGTTATGGGCAAGTAAAATACCCAAACAACATAAAACCCAAGGCGAATAAATTACCAGGTGGTAGCGTAGGCGAATTCAGTATTTTTTGCTGGTTTACACGACTGTCAAATTCCATATATAAAAAATCTATACAAATTTTTTATATATGGAGTTTGACAGTGGTGTACGCCAGCAAAAAATACTGAATTCGCCTACGCTGCCACCTGGTAATCGATTCGCCTTGAAAAAACCCTTCCGAAAATATAATTGTTTTCTTCAAAATAGGTGAAAATAAGTAAATTTTTAACCTTAGTCCTCACTTTTTGCACATTTTCACTGATGAGAATTCATATAAAATGAACTTTTACGTTCAAAAAAGAATAAAAAGCAAATAAAATTTTTATATTATACAACAAAAGATATTCAGCTA
This sequence comes from Cistogaster globosa, assembly GCA_937654795.1. Lineage (NCBI taxonomy): Eukaryota > Metazoa > Arthropoda > Insecta > Diptera > Tachinidae > Cistogaster > Cistogaster globosa. The sequence goes on from OW569406.1 coordinate 37,280,663, forward strand.
CATCTTTGAGTGCTGTCAATAAAACATTTATTAATAAAAAATTTCATTTACGGCAGCAGTGTCCTATAAAATGTTTATAATTTAATAAACAAATAAATACATATGTACGTAAAATCCAACATACAATTAAATGACACATTTCATTTTCTAAGGAGTTTTCATTTTTTTCTAAATAACTACTTGTTTTCATTATGTTTCATTATGATAATGAGAAGACATGGAGTTTTTTGAGATTTCTTTTTAAACTTCTTCATTTTAATATTTTTTCTAAATACCTACTTGTTTTCATTATGTTTTTGCCAAAACGCACATTACTTATACTTGGGAATGAGAAAAATAAAATATTCACATTTCTCACACATAAGATTGAAAAAAATGTGTACGTTTCTTATACATGAGGATGAGCAAAATAAATTATTCTCATTTCTCATCCTTAAGCAAAGTAAAATGAGCAAAACAAAAAACTTATCATTTGATGAAAAAGAAAAAAAGCACACATACTCCTACATGTGCGGTGAGGAAAAAAAAAGCAAAGCAGATTCCCACTCATATGCAGTGAATATGAGTGAGTGTGAAAATACTTACCTTGTTCTTAACCCAATATAAATGTTGCACTCTACCAATTGTATGACTATTTTTTCGCCTTTGAATCAGCAATCGATTTGTTATATTTGATCTCTTACGAGTGCTCCCTTTAGTGAAACTCACTTGCTCTATTTAATAAAATGCAGCAAAAGCTCATTCTTATAGTAACCTCATCCATCATTGTTAAAATATATGGAAGAAAATTAAACAATTTTTTTTTAAATAAAATTAATTATTAAAAATTTGATTTGTAGGATCCGCTTAATTAAATTCGTAGCTGGGTTTTATTTTCAAAAGCTACGTGTCGTCGTTCGCCTTGCGGGTTTTAGTGTCCCGTTAGGCGATATAACTAAATGTATATAGGCCACATCAGCACGGTTAATTGTACATTTATCTGGTCACTAACTGAAATTGGGAAAAGAACACATTTGAACTGAAAAATAATAATAAGTCGTGAATGCTTCTTTATTTATTTATTATTTTCTAAGAATAAATTTGTTAATTCATTATCCCCCCTTTTTCTCTTCCTACTTTCCTGTCTATCTTCCGCATTTGTAAAATCTTAATTGATGTATGAAATTTTGTGTCTAAGTTAACTAACAAATTGTCCCGTTTAATATTAAATCATTCGTTCAGATTTGTAAGACAAATTTGTAATTGAAAAAAAAGTACTCATTAATTTAATAGCTTATTATTTTGGCTTTGTAATTTGTAATTTAAGTTACTCTCCAACAACAACGAATGCAAAGGCCTATGCAACGTGGGATTGATACGAGTAATGCTGGGAACACAATTGGGACGAACGACGAATTTTTCGTTGCGCATATTCGCCGTCAAAAATAAAACACATTGGTGCATATGAAAATTAACACAACACCGCCGTCGACGAAATTCGTCGTGCGTGACGAACTCTCCGATAGATTTATTTCAATTTCTTACGCCGACGAACAACGACTAAATTGGAACAGGGTTGCCGTTTCTCCTTTCAGCTTTTAAATATATTAGTAAATAAAGTTATTTTTACCTTAATTATTGTTTATTTCTTAATATACATCATTAAGTTAAACATCCACAATTATTTTCCATAAAATTGCTTTCTAATGGCTTTTTCTTAATGCTTAATTTTTTGTATAACTATTTTTTGTTCTATGGTAACACTTTTTTGTCATAGACAGTAAACAATGTTGTTGATTATAACAGCTGTAACTTTTTCGTCCTAATTGTGCGCCACATAGCGAATTTACGCAGCGAACTTTTACAGATGAATTCGTCGTGCAAGACGAAATTCGTCGTTCGTTCCAATTGTGTTCCCAGCATAAGTCACTAAGTATTGTTGTTTTATTAGTTGTTTCAAATATTAAAAAAAAAAAAAACATCTATATAAGTACATATAAATATTTGTTTAACTCTCTTATATTTAATAGTATGTAAGCATTTAAATTCCTTAAACCAAATCAAAACTTTCTCTTTTATATAATTGCTAAAGATTAAATGATATTGTTAACTTTGTTTCGCTCTTGAAGAAAAATAATATGATTTAAAAATGGAGTAAACCGAGTTTGAGATAAGAGAGGTGGTTGGTGAGGGCAGCTAATCACACCATCATTGTATAGAAAGGAATTTTAGTGGAACTTAGTTCAAAGGTTTCGTCGGAACTAACACTACTTTTTATTTTCCTTTTGTTCTTACAAGCACTTGAACCTGAAGAACGCTTATTAATAGAATAAAACACCTTGAATGCTTTAAAATAATGATTAATTAATTTCTTTATTTTTCATGCTTATATACTAAATTGTTTTACAATAAAGTGATTAAAATTGCTTAGTAAGAAGAATACATTTTGCAAAATTATTGAACCTATTTTTTATTATCAAAGTTAAAATATTAAAAAAATGTTTAGTCAACAACAATGTTAATTGTCAACAACAATGGTTAATGAACTTAATATAAAATGTTTAGGTAATTGAACTTAAAAGAAAAAATGTTTAGTCAACAACAATGTTAATTGTCAACAACAATGGTTAATATACTTAATATAAAATTGGGTTATAAAATAAAGTGTTTAGTTAACAATAATAGTTATTTAATTTTATTTAATTTAAATACGGAAATTGTGCAATGTTTTCTAATAATGATAAAATAATAAAAAAAATAAAATTATGTTGATTAAGTATCAACATTCTCCCCCGCGTTGACCAACGGTCACTGGTGACAAGCGTTCATTAGGGTTGATGTTTGCAATGTCGATGGTAACAGGTCGGGGTAAGGGAACTGGATAAGGTGTCGGTTGAACGATCCTATGAATTTTTCTTCCTTTATAAGTTGAGTATAACTTGACTATGATGATGGCTATTAAAATGATTAGGGAAATTGAAAGTGCAGCGTAGCTGACGGCATGGTGATGTTAGCTTTGGGACCTGATTAATTCTGGCAATCTTACAATATTTGACTCTTCAAGCTGTCTTTGCAGATTATTCAGTTGACTTAGATGGGTTTAAATCTGGTTGTTAGTATTATTAAAAATTCTTTTGATCTCTTGTGGAGTGCTAATTTGATCAATGTGCCTGAATTGGACGTATGAAGTATGCAAGATATTTGATTCATCAACATGGCCATGTATAGTGAGAGCGTTGGTTTTAATTATGCCATTTGGTTTTATGTGCATTATTTCAGTGCCTCTTATTAGCTGTTGTGATTTTTCAGTGCCGCAAACTGCTGATATTTCTACATTTGTTGTGGTAGCAAAAATCCATTTATTCGGATTTTTCATTTGCGTCCATGTTGTGTTATCTGCCAGACGGGTAAGACTACAATTTGCTGTGTTAACGCTGTTGAGGATATTAATTTCACAGGAATTTATATCCTTTTTGAATCTAAGCTGCTTATTTTGGCATATATATGTATCCCTTGTTGCTATAGTGCAGCTTGACAAATCATTGGTTGTAAAAGGAATATATTCATCTCTGTGAGGATTCACTGCTAAAAGAGGTACATCTGGTTTAATGGATATTAGTGAGTTATTTCGTATTGTTGGTACCGGATTTATCTTCAGAAGTTCTAGCAACTGTTGATCGATCAGTGGCAACCTGATTTCAAAGAGAACTAAGTCTTTTGTCACTGCTCCATTTGCCTTCATAAGCTTGTATAATTGGACCAAATTATCTTCTTCAATTGGAAGCGTACGTTGTACAGGTAGATGTGCCTTCATTGTAGTTAATTCATGTCTTAGCTGATGTGGTGATTTTTTCATGGTGAGCATCGGTTAGTACGTCGATAATCTCTTTTTCTACCCTTTGCAGTTCAGTGCTGTTAATGTTAATTGATTGGCAAGAAGTGATATTAGTTGTGTTTGGCTGACTTCTGAGAATTCCCTAGCAATTACATTTGTTTCATTGTTTTGTGTGCTGACTTCGTCTTCTTTAATTATATTAATAGTGGAATCAATAATTGATGTTTGGTTTTTGAGTAATTTAAAAATATAGTCTGTTTCGATCTTCGCCCTTTTAATGGTGTCTGACATTTCATTGGCATAGTCTGAGTCCAGCACTCAAAAAAGTGTCCTTGCTACATTTCCAGCAATGTTGAAAGCACCCCTTTTAATTCTTCTAGCTGCAAATAGTTCCTTTTCCTCCAGCAATTCTTCTTTTACTTGATTGAAATTATTAATTAAAATATTGCATGTTGCTGGATGTGTGATGGTTGAACATAAGTGTTAAGCAACGTGATTAATCCAGACTGAAAAATCTTTAACTCGGACAAAAAAGGTGCTAGATCATAGTATACCATGAGTTTCCATTCAGCTGTTGCTAGTTTTATGGTAGCGATACCTTCAAAGTAAAGCCCTGGATCAGAATTGAAGTTCTTTATCTCTACGGGACCGCCCATAACAGCTGAAATAAAAAGTATGGCTACTATCATGGTGAGTACGATTGAGTTAGTAATAGTCTTCGATTTTTTGGTGGGTGGAGTATGTTCTTCGTCAACAGGTTCTGGACGAATAGGATTGGATAACCCAGTTGCAGGTAATTCCTCTTCGTGAAGTAGCGGAGCTAATCTGTGAATAGGTCTTCTTTTTATTCCTGCAGTTGTTTTTACATCTGCTACCCGAACCTTTCCATCATTTCCCTCGTGTGTTTGAAGGATTCTTCCAAGTGGCCAGCTCATAACCGGTAAATTGTCTTCTTTTATGATAACCATCTGTCCTTCTTTCACGTTTTCAGATGATGATTTCCACTTCTGTCTTTTCTGCAGTTGGTGTAAATACTCGGTAGACCAACGTTTCCAGAACTCATGTTTGAGCTGGGAAACGAGTTTCCATCTTGTGGCGAAAGAAATATTTGGTTGCACTGATCTACTATCTACTTGGGCTGTGAATGGTTCTCCAATTAAGAAGTGTCCGGGAGTCAGCGCAGTTAGATCATTTGGATTAGATGACATCGGAGTTAGCGGACGAGAATTTAATATAGCTTCTATTTCTATAATCACTGTCTCGAGCTCTTCGTGCGTTAGTGACGCTGTTGCAACACTTCGTAGTAAAAGTTGCTTAGCGGGCTTTACTGCTGCCTCCCATAAGCCTCCAAAGTGAGGGGCCCGAGGTTGAATAAATTTGAATTCGATCCCTTTTTTACTGGAAGCTTGTAAGATTTTTTCTTTGGAGTTGTTATCAAATATCGCTTGATTTAATTCTTCTAGCTGATTCCGCGTACCTATGAAGTTTGTAGCATTGTCGGAATATATGGTCTGGCACCGCCCTCGGCGTGATAAGAATCTTTTTAGCGCTCCAATGAATGAATTTGTTGAGAAACAGACAAAAACAGCTATGTGAAAAAAGTTTAGGTTTCGCTCTTGTACATCGCACACAGTTTTGGACTATATTTCTTGCCATTGATTTACCCTTGATAATCCAATATTGTTGTCTGGATATGGCCAATAATGATTGTGGGCCACAATGATAGTTTTTTTTATGTAACATTGTGAGTATAAGGTTTGAAATTGAGTCGTTGTAGGGTAAAAGTATGGGATGTTTTGCGTCATATGATAGATCAGATGCTTCCAATCTTCCTCCGACCCGCAAAATGTTATTTTCATCTAGGAATGGAGATAAACTGCTAATTGTGCTGGACTTGTCTACTTGGTTTCTCTTCTTCAATTCAGATATCTCCTTCATGAAGTCGGAGGTCTGAACTGCGCGAATAATAATATACCGTGAATCATCCAGTTCTCTAGGACTCAGCGAAATGTGTTTTGGTCGTAATTCATTTTGCGTTTTTTAATTATTAATGAATCTTAGTACGTAACCCAAACCTTTTGTAAAGTTATAAATGAATTTTTGTGTTGAATTTCGTATATAAGGCTATCGTTGCTTAATGCCATAGTTTCTGTAACAGGAACCAATTTCTTTTTCTCAACATCATTGGGAATTTATTGATGTAAGTATTTTGATGTCCGCGATTCCTCTCTTCCATGAAGAAAAAGTGGTCCATATAGCCACAAGTTACATGCTGGCAGATCTACTGCACCAAGTCCTCTGGATAGTATATCGGCTGGGTTGTATTTTGATCGTACATGGCGCCATTGTTCAGCTAGATTTAGTGACTGAATTGTTGATACTCTGTTGGCGACAAAGGTTTTGTATGAAGATGATTGTGAATATATCCATGACAGTATGATTTCCGAATCAGTCCATAGAAATGTAGCTTGATCTTCAAACTGCAGGTCAGTTTTAAGTCTTTTAGCAAGCTGTGCTGCTAAAACTGCTGCACATAACTCTAGTCGAGGTAATGTCTGCTGTTTCAATGGTGGAACTCTTGATTTTGCACAGAGCATGCGCACGATTGCCTGCCCATTCTTTAGAGTTGCACGAAAGTATGCAACTGCACCAAAAGCCTTCTCAGATGCATCTGCAAATACGTGAAGTTGAGTTTTTACTGGGACTTCGCCCTGGAAGATATATTAAAATTGTTAAGATACTCTAAATCGCTTCTAAATGTGCTCCAAAATGCACTAAGGTCATTAGTTAATGGTTCATCCCAATCTAATTCATGATGCCAAAGGTGTTGAAGAAATATTTTGGCCTTAACAATCACAGGAGCTAATAGACCAAGTGGATCAAATAGCCTTAAGAGATCAGAAGTTACTGTTTGTTTTAAGATTTGCTGATATTGGGTTAATTTGACTTTAACGCAAAAGTGATCGCTTTTAGGTAGCCAATATAATCCTAAGGTTTTTATTGAATTAGTACTATTGTTATCGAAATCTAAGTTAACCTTTTGGTCACCAGTTGGAATATTTTTTAGCAAATGTGGATGGTTTGCGCACCATTTTTTCAAACTAATTCCATATTTTTTTAACATTATAATGATTTCCTTTTGCATCTCCACTGCTATGTTTCGGTTATCAGAACCTCCGAGGCCGTCATCCACATAGAAGTTGTGTTTCAGCATCTAAGAACCATACGGAAACTTGAGAGAATTCTCATTTGCTATTTTTTGTAGACATCTTGTGGCCAGGTAAGGTGCTGCACGTGTCCCGTATGTTACGGTGTTAAGTTTGTAATAGGCAAGTGGCTATGATAGACCTTCCCTCCACATAATAAGTTGATCATTTGGGTTAATCAGTATCTGCCTGTACATTTTCTCGATATCGGCTGTAAAAACGAACTTTGGTAATCGAAAACGAATTAAAATAGAAAATAGATCACTTTGCGCCACTGGACCAGTATACATTAAGTCTTTTAATAAGTATCCAGGTGATGTTTTTGCTGATGCGTCAAACACTACCCGAAGCTTTGTTGTAGTGCTATCAGGTTTGAATACGCAGTGATATGGAATAAAATATCTTGAATGTAGTATATTATCTAGGTTTACCCTTTGCATGTGGCCTAGTTGCTCATATTCTTTCATGAATTGCGTATACTGAACTCGGATATTTTCATTCTTTTGGAGTCGTCGCTCCACACTAACAAATCTGTTGTATGCCATAGCTTGTGAATAACCCAATGATGTTGGGTTTTCCCGAAATGGAAGACTGACGATAAAGCGACCATCTGTGTTAGTTTGAGTATGATGAATAAAATGAGCTTCACATTGGGCATCTGCTGGAGACAGAATCCTTTCATTTGGTTCTACTTCATCGAGTTTCCATAGTTTTTCGACCGCTTGTTCTAGTGAAGACTCCTCACCAAATACTGCACATGTAAGTGGTGGTTTTGAGCTATGGGCAATGTTTTGTCGTACAGAGCCGCCCACGATCCAACCAAGTAACGTATTTTGAAGCGTTGGACCGTCGTTATTCAGTTTTATTGCACCAGGCTGCATAAGACTAAAACAGAATTCAGCGCCAAAGAGGACATCGATTTTTCCTTGCTGATAGAATCTGGGATCTGCTAAGTAGATATTATTTGGAATGTTCCAAGTTGAAACATCGAGGTTTTGATTTGGTTGTGCCGGAATGATAGTTGGGAGGACAATCGCTTCCAAGTTTGTTGAAAAGTCATTATTTGTAGAGAACATCTTAACATTCACGCGGTACTCTGCTCGTTTTTTAATTCTTCCCACACCATCAATGCATAAGGACGCTTCCATTGGAGAAAGGGATAGCTTCTTGATAAGTCGTTCAATCACAATATTTACTTGTGAACCTGAATCTAGTATTGCTCGAAATTCGTGTGTAATGCCATTTGTAGCCTTGATAACTACTTTTGCTGTGGCCAGCATGACATAATTCTGATGCCCTGTCATTGGCTTCATAGATGTGGATGAGACTGTGATCGTCTCTTCTCTTTTGTTTGTGGGTTGCACATGTGGAAGTGATGTCTTCTGGTTTTTTTTTTTTGTATCTTGTTGTAAATGTAATAATGAATTATGCTTCTTGTTACATTTTCTACATCCACTGGAGGTGCAAACCTTTGTTACGTGATCATCCCTGAGACAGTTAACACAGACTCTTTGTTGCTGTGCCCATCTCAATCTGGCTGATTCTTTCATGTTTAAAAATTTTTGGCATTAATAGAGTGGATGATTCCCTGTTAAACAAAGTTCGCAATTAATTTTATTATTATTATTGTCCATAGATGCAACAGATGATACTGTCATCTTTTCTTTTTGAGGGGTAGTTAATTTTTCCTTGTAACCAATTGATTCCATTGATTGAAACTGAATCTCAAGGAAGGAGAATAATTCTTTAATTGTTGGCACATCTCTAGGTTTAGTCAGTGATTGTATAAATCGAATGTAGAGAGCACGATCTAGTTTTTTAATCATCAGTTGTATGATTATGGCATCCCAAGATGAAGTGTTAATATTTAAGTTATTTAACGCCAACAGACATTCTTTGGTAGTGTCATGAAGAGTCTTAATTGACGCGCTAGACATGGTTACTGTAGGTTGGTTAAGGATCTTGTCTACTAACGTCGCTACTATAACTCTTTTGTTATCATAGCGCTCCTGAAGTAGTGTTCATGCTGTCTTGTCGTTCTCTTTGGTAAGCGTTAGATGACTAATAAGCTTTTCGGCTTCTCCTGAGATGTTTGATTTGAGGTACCACATTTTCTGAACGTTTGGTAGAGGTTGCTTGTCGACCATTTCCGTAAACAGTTCATAAAACTGACACCACTTTAAACAATCTCCATTACATTGTGGAATTGTAACTTGGTAAAGGCAATGAGCTATGTACGCCTAGGTTGCTTCCCAATTGTAATGCACCATCTACATGCTGCCGTTTGTGTTGATCTGATAGTACTGCAAATTCTATCAAATAATGTTGAACTGAGTCATCTAGTTTATGGTATTCATTCTGGTCAAGTTCCAGTCTTGTAGGATCTTCGACTTCATGCCACAATTCATCATAAAATTCTTGAATTTGATTCCATAATTTTTTTATGGTTTCACTCTTTATCTGATAAAATTGTGATGGATGATCCTCTCCCTCCAACGACAACCCTTTCAATAAACGTGTTAAGGCCGTCATTCGAGCTTTTAGTTTTCTACCTAGCCCTTTAACTTGAAGTGACAATACTTCATGATCAGATGGATTAGGGGACTTGAGTTTCTAAAGTTTCTTTTCTGATTGTTGGTAATGGCTTGACGCTGAGCTTTTTAATTTGAGACGTAAGAAAATCAATTGTCTCGCTAAACATTTCTCCTATGGATTCGTGTAGGTTTTGGACAATATATGGATCACTGGCTGATAGCGTATTATCTCTTCTAATCGCGTTTTCTGTTTTGTCAAAGGCCTGCCATTATGTATTTAGTTCTTCTCTTTCAGTTTTGTAGAAGTTTAACGCCGATCATGTGGGGCCTTCTTGATGTTTGAAATAATTTTTTCTATCTCAGTTGATTTTGCTTGCTGCTGAGATATAAGACTCTCTAGAATAGCCATGTTAGATTGCCGTTAAATTGATTATTTGAAAAAAAAAACAGGTAAGTGGTATCCCTCCTGTTGAGTTGTTTTATACAGACTGGCTGTCCTGATAAATTGGACTGATTATCCTGATGAACTGATGCGTGTTTGTTTTAATTTTTAAAGTTCCTTACCACTGGTGGGGGGAAACTTTAGAAGTTATGTAATCTAGGGGTCACCAAAATGTATAGAAAGGAATTTTAGTGGAATTTAGTTCAAACGTTTCGTCAGAACTAACACTATTTTTTATTTTCCTTTTGTTCTTACAAGCACTTGAACCTGAAGAACGCTAATTAATAGAATAAAACACCTTGAATGCTTTAAAATAATGATTAATTAATTTCTTTATTTTTCATGCTTATATACTAAATTGTTTTACATTAAAGTGATTAAAATTGCTTGGTAAGAAGAATACATTTTGCAAAATTATTGAACCTATTTTTTATTATTAAAGTTAAAATATTAAAAAAATGTTTAGTCAACTACAATGTTAATTGTCAACAACAATGACTAATGAACTTAATATAAAATGTTTAGGTAATTGAACTTAAAAGAAAAAATGTTTAGTCAACAACAATGTTAATTGTCAACAACAATGGTTAATGAACTTAATATAAAATTGGGTTGTAAAATAAAGTGTTTAGTTAACAATAATAGTTATTTAATTTTATTTAATTTAAATACGGAAATTGTGCAATGTTTTTTAATAATGATAAAATGATAAAAAAAATAAAATTATGTTGATTAAGTATCAACAATCATGATTACTATTAAATAAACAATAATATACTGACGTTAGTTTCTGCATTCTTAATTCATGTTTTTGCCTGTCTGCCTTCCAGTTTGGAATCTCAATTATTATATATATATATATATATATATATATATATATATATATATATAATGTAAGGAACCTCCGGTTATCCGGGTTTGAAGCTGGGGTTTACTCAGCTGTCCAGGGTTCTATACATAAAATAACAATCTCGATATTTCTTTTCAAATTTTTAATGAACTTTATTGGTTCTAGAACTCCATTGGTTGTTTCGTTACTTTTATGTTGAGTACACTTAGCTTTTTTTATTTTTTTTCTAACCAAGAACAAGAATTTCTGGTGACCTCTCTTCACTCCTACTTATTTCTTTGTGGATGACAATCCGGTCCCTGCCTTCTTGATATCAATCAAGCCCTTCGACTTCTGGGTATAAACCTCTTAGAAGTCTCTATGCAAAACAACCCAGATATAAATCCAGTATCGCGACAAGTCGGATATAAATCTTGCTTGCTCTGCCTTAGTACTCCTCTCTAAGGTTAGTATAAACCTAACCGATTTACTCACTACTCACACGGCCGTCACCACTAGTCAATTCTTGTTCTTTTACAAAATTCTTATTATTCACTTTATATATTTAATTCATACTTTGATTTTTTTCTACACGTCTGCTATCGTTCGCCACCACAGGGAAAAGATATATATTTATATATATATCAGCTGAGTAAACCCCAGCTTCAAACCCGGATAACCGGAGGTTCCTTACATTATATATATATATATATTTAATAATTGAGATTCCAAACTGGAAGGCAGACAGGCAAAAACATGAATTAAGAATGCAGAAACTAACGTCAGTATATTATCGTTTATTTAATAGTAATCATGATTGTTGATACTTAATCAACATAATTTTATTTTTTTATAATTTTATCATTATTAAAAAACATTGCACAATTTCCGTATTTAAATTAAATAAAATTAAATAACTATTATTGTTAACTAAACACTTTATTTTACAACCCAATTTTATATTAAGTTCATTAACCATTGTTGTTGACAATTAACATTGTTGTTGACTAAACATTTTTTCTTTTAAGTTCAATTACCTAAACATTTTATATTAAGTTCATTAGTCATTGTTGTTGACAATTAACATTGTTGTTGACTAAACATTTTTTTTAATATTTTAACTTTAATAATAAAAAATAGGTTCAATAATTTTGCAAAATGTATTCTTATTACTAAGCAATTTTAATCACTTTATTGTAAAACAATTTAGTATATAAGCATGAAAAATAAAGAAATTAATTAATCATTATTTTAAAGCATTCAAGGTGTTTTATTCTATTAATTAGTGTTCTTCAGGTTCAAGTGCTTGTAAGAACAAAAGGAAAATAAAAAATAGTGTTAGTTCTGACGAAACGTTTGAACTAAATTCCACTAAAATTCCTTTCTATACATTTTGGTGACCCCTAGATTACATAATTTCTAAAGTTTCCCCCCACCAGTGGTAAGGAACTTTAAAAATTAAAACAAACACGCATCAGTTCATCAGGATAATCAGTCCAATTTATCAGGACAGCCAGTCCGTACAAATCAATTCATCAGGATAATCAGTCCAATTTATCAGGACAGCCAGTCCGTACAAATCAATTCATGAAGATAATCAGTCCAATTTATCAGGACAGCCAGTCTGTATAAAACAACTCAACAGGAGGGATACCACTTACCTGTTTTTTTTTTTTTTTCAAATAATCAATTTAACGGCAATCTAACATGGCTATTCTAGAGAGTCTTATATCTCAGCAGCAAGCAAAATCAACTGAGATAGAAAAAATTATTTCAAACATCAAGAAGGCCCCACATGATCGGCGTTAAACTTCTACAAAACTGAAAGAGAAGAACTAAATACATAATGGCAGGCCTTTGACAAAACAGAAAACGCGATTAGAAGAGATAATACGCTATCAGCCAGTGATCCATATATTGTCCAAAACCTACACGAATCCATAGGAGAAATGTTTAGCGAGACAATTGATTTTCTTACGTCTCAAATTAAAAAGCTCAGCGTCAAGCCATTACCAACAATCAGAAAAGAAACTTTAGAACTCAAGTCCCCTAATCCATCTGATCATGAAGTATTGTCACTTCAAGTTAAAGGGCTAGGTAGAAAACTAAAAGCTCGAATGACGGCCTTAACACGTTTATTGAAAGGGTTGTCGTTGGAGGGAGAGGATCATCCATCACAATTTTATCAGATAAAGAGTGAAACCATAAAAAAATTATGGAATCAAATTCAAGAATTTTATGATGAATTGTGACATGAAGTCGAAGATCCTACAAGACTGGAACTTGACCAGAATGAATACCATAAACTAGATGACTCAGTTCAACATTATTTGATAGAATTTGCAGTACTATCAGATCAACACAAACGGCAGCATGTAGATGGTGCATTACAATTGGGAAGCAACCTAGGCGTACATAGCTCATTGCCTTTACCAAAAGTTACAATTCCACAATTTAATGGAGATTGTTTAAAGTGGTGTCAGTTTTATGAACTGTTTACGGAAATGGTCGACAAGCAACCTCTACCAAACGTTCAGAAAATGTGGTACCTCAAATCAAACATCTCAGGAGAAGCCGAAAAGCTTTTTAGTCATCTAACGCTTACCAAAGAGAACTACAAGACAGCATGAACACTACTTCAGGAGCGCTATGATAACAAAAGAGTTATAGTAGCGACGTTAGTAGACAAGATCCTTAACCAACCTACAGTAACCATGTCTAGCGCGTCAATTAAGACTCTTCATGACACTACCAAAGAATGTCTGTTGGCGTTAAATAACTTAAATATTAACACTTCATCTTGGGATGCCATAATCATACAACTGATGATTAAAAAACTAGATCGTGCTCTCTACATTCGATTTATACAATCACTGACTAAACCTAGAGATGTGCCAACAATTAAAGAATTATTCTCCTTCCTTGAGATTCAGTTTCAATCAATGGAATCAATTGGTTACAAGGAAAAATTAACTACCCCTCAAAAAGAAAAGATGACAGTATCATCTGTTGCATCTATGGACAATAATAATAATAATAATAAAATTAATTGCGAACTTTGTTTAACAGGGAATCATCCACTCTATTAATGCCAAAAATTTTTAAACATGAAAGAATCAGCCAGATTGAGATGGGCACAGCAACAAAGAGTCTGTGTTAACTGTCTCAGGGATGATCACGTAACAAAGGTTTGCACCTCCAGTGGATGTAGAAAATGTAACAAGAAGCATAATTCATTATTACATTTACAACAAGATACAAAAAAAAAAACCAGAAGACATCACTTCCACATGTGCAACCCACAAACAAAAGAGAAGAGGCGATCACAGTCTCATCCACATCTATGAAGCCAATGACAGGGCATCAGAATTATGTCATGCTGGCCACAGCAAAAGTAGTTATCAAGGCTACAAATGGCATTACATACGAATTTCGAGCAATACTAGATTCAGGTTCACAAGTAAATATTGTGATTGAACGACTTATCAAGAAGCTATCCCTTTCTCCAATGGAAGCGTTCTTATGCATTGATGGTGTGCGAAGAATTAAAAAACGAGCAGAGTACCGCGTGAAAAATAAAATTATGTTGATTAAGTATCAACAATCATGATTACTATTAAATAAACGATAATATACTGACGTTAGTTTCTGCATTCTTAATTCATGTTTTTGCCTGTCTGCCTTCCAGTTTGGAATCTCAATTATTAAATATATATATATATATATATATATATATATATATATATATATATATATATATATATATATATATATATATAGTATTTTTCGAAACCTAAGCAACTTTTCCCCAGTAAACACTCATGGTCGTATATGTTCTAATTTAATAGATTAATGAAAAATTTCGCTTTTATTTATTATTATACATATAGTCTACATACTAATAATAACAGCAAAAAAAACTTTTTATGTCTTTGGAAGAAATTATAAATTAAAAACAAAATTAACTTAAAAATTCGCTGTTCGAAACCTAAGCAACTTCTACATTGTTGCATTTGTTGCGAAATATTAACTAAACCAACAACACTTTAAACAAAAATTTTAGTCCCGTTATGTTTGCTATTGAAAAAAAAAATTTTTGGTTGATTTTATGTATTTAAGTAGTACCAATTCTTTAGAAGTGCAACCATTACGCGAACACGTTATGGATCAGCTTTTACGCTAAAGATTATTGAACTTTTTAATAACGGTAAATTTCAAATTGCTATAGCAAACCAATTGAATATTAATAAATCAATAGTTTCTCGACTTATAAAAAAGTATAAAGCTACTGGGAAAGTAGAGGAAGCCAATAGCGGTGGGCGACCTCGAAAAACTTCTGAGCGAACAGACCAGAAAATTTTCCGTCTAGTTAAAAAAAATCCATTTATTTCGTAAAAATACATAGTGAATGAGCTTGAACTTCAGATTAGTTCTTCCACAGTAAGAAAACTTTTATTGGAACACTGGAGTTTTATGCCATCTAAGAAGCCTATGCTGACTAAGAAGTATTTAAAGAAGAGGTTTGTTTGATTGATTGCAACGTAGTCTCTGATTTTCTCAGCTTTTTGGTTGTTTTAGGTTGGATTTTGCTAGAGCACATATGGATTAGACTTTATCCCAATGGAGAACTGTTTTGTTTAGTGATGAATCTAAATTTAAATTACTAAATTCAGATGGAGTTTGCCACGTGAGAAGACCAAAAGGAAAGCGGCTACATCTTCGGTACTCAAAAGCCACAGTAAAGCATAGGGGTTGAAAAGTGATGGTTTGGACTTGTTCTTCGGCCAGTGCTGTTATTCCCTTGTAGAAATTCAAACAAAAATGGACAGTTTTGTTTACAGAGACATTTTAGCAACTCACATGCTTAACTATGCTGAGTGGGAAATGCCACTTCGATGGACGTTTCAACATGACAATGACCCAAAACACTCATCGAAGTTAGTCAAGGATTGGTTATCAGCTAATGGGGTTTGAGTTCTGGATTGGCCACCTCAATCGCCAGACTTGAATCCCATACAGAACCTCTTTGGAATTTTAAAACGGAGAGTTGGAACTCGACGCTTAAAAAATAAACAGAGTTGATGAACTGTCTAAAATCAGAGTGGGAAGATATACCAACATCTTTTCTATCTAATCTTATTGAATCTATGCCCAAAAGATGGGCTGAGGTCGTAAGAAACAAAGGATATCATACTAAATATTAAAAGTTGCTTAGGTTTTGAACAGCGAATTTTTAAGTTAATTTTGTTTTTATTTTATTATAACTTCCAAAGAATTGTAATTTAATTTTTGTTGTTATTTTTAGGTTATAGACACATTGTGTAGTAGTAAATAAAAAAAAATATTTTCTATAAATTTATTTAAAGAAAAGAAATGAGTCTATTATTACTTAGTGAGAAAGTTGCTTAAGTTTCGAACAATACTGTATATATATATATATATATATATATATATATATATATATATATATGCAAATTTTTCCCACTAATATATGTATATATGTGTGTGTGTGAATTCCGCGTCGGTTTGTCCAACCACTTTCCGGGTGACCACTGCTCACATAGAGTGGGCCATCATGTCGTTTGATGCCTTCAAGTCTCCTGAAATATCATCCCAGCGGACTTGCAACATGGCGTGGACTTCATAAAACCATAGCTATTGCAAGTCTACAATGTTTGCCTAGAAAATACTTACATGCCGATAAGTTGGCGTGTTGCCCGAGTTGTTTTCATCACCAAAGCGGGAAGACATCTCATAATAAACCCAAAGACTTAAGGCCCATAAGCCTGTCGTCCTTCTTTCTTAAAACGCTGGAAAGGATTCTTGATCTTCAGATCAGAAAATCCATAAATCCCGCGCTTATCTCTAGCTCGCAGCGCGCCTACACGAAAGGGAAATCTGTGGAAACAGCGCTGCACATGTTAATATCCGATGTTGAAAAGTCTCTTTCAAATAAGGAATTTACGCTTGCAATGCCGTTATAAAGGCCTACTTGGATCTTGATGCAAATCTGGTGGGATTCATTGCTCAACTACTGAAGAAAGGGTAGTGAAAAGAGGCATTCCACAAGGTGGTGTATTCTCTCCCCTGTCTGGAATCTGACAGTCAACACGCTGCTACTGCGACTGGACCAAACGGTAATAGGGTAATAGCTTATGCTGATGACATTGCTATCGCGGTCTCTGGAAAATACCTGACGACACTCACAGAACGGGTGAACTATTTGCTCATTGTTCTGTCTCAATGGTGCTGCGAATTTGATTTCGATGTTAACCCGGCAAAACGGATGTTATGCTATTCACACGGAGATACAAGATCCCGATCTTTACTGCACCTAAGGTGAACGGCACTGTGCTTAGTGTAAGTAAAAGTGTGAAATATCTTGGGGTGATATTTGACCCTAAACTTCAATGGAAGGCAAACATTGCCAAAAGAGCTCGGAAGGCGACCTGTGCGCTCTATCTCTGCCAGAGAGCTCTAGGACCAAGATGGGGACTTCAGCCTCGGATCAACTGGCTCTATAAGGCAATTATCGAGCCGAATATTCTCTATGGTGCTGTTTTTTGGTGGCCCACTCTCGAGAAAACGGTCAACCAAAAGCCTCTTGATAAAGTCAGGAGAAAAGCCGCTATTTTGATTACTGGGGCTCTCCGAACTACTTCGACAATGGCTCTGTTTGCCCTTCTCTACTGGGTACCCAACAAACTCCTGGTATTGCGACAGGCCAAACATAGGGCACTCTAAGATTATCGTTAGAGATCTGCCCATGCCATCAGTAGGGGACTACATCTTTTCTACTCCTGCTCTAGGCCACGGATTTTAGATCCTTATTTCGAGTAGGGAGGAATGGGTCTGTAACGAAATGGTTGTGAGTAATACTGTCGACATCTACACCTGTCGAAACTGGACGACAGAGTCGGTTGCGGAATCTTCTCCAATATCCTTGGAATAAGACTCTCCCTTAGACTTCCTGACTACTGCAGCGTCTTTCAAGCCGAGGTAATGGCCATTCTGAAAACATCAGAAATAGCGCTTAAGGACGATCTTTCTGGCCTTGCCATTCTGATATTTTCGGACAGTCAGGCGGCAATCAGGGCGCTTGCTAGTATATACAGTACATCTAAGCTAGTCCTGAGATGTCGCTCATTGCTAAACACACTATCGGAGCGATCACAGATTGACCTGTTTTGGGTCCCTGGTCACAGGGATATCCAGGAAAACTGTGAGGCCGATGATCTCGCCAAACGGGGCACATTGCTTCCTGACGTCTCCTCGCTACCAGATGTTGGAATTCCTCTGGCAACGGTGAAAATGGCCATAAAGAACCACTACTAACTGGTCACTGTCTAATCGGCAGGCATGCTGAAAGACTCGGTCTGCCCTTTAATGATTTCTTTCACAGCTGTGGCTCGGAAGATGAGGAAGAGACCGTAGTGCACATCCTGTGCCATTGCCCATCCGTTGATCGAAGAAGATTAAGAATTCTGGGTTCTCCTTTCTCCGGAACTCTTACGGAGCTACCATCTCACTCTATAGGGGACATAGCGAAGTTCATCCGGGAATCTTCTGTACTTTTTCCCACTAAGTAATAATAGACTCATATCTTTTCTTTAAATAAATTTATAGAAAATATATATATATAAATATAAATAAAAAATATTTACTACTACAAAATGTGTCCATAACCTAAAAATAACAACAAAAATTAAATTCCAATTTTTTGGAAGTTATAATATAGTTATATATATATACATACATACATACATATATATATATATATATATATATATATATATATATATATACAGTAGCCGCTCGTTTATATGAACTAATTCAAACAGAGCTTGTTCACTATATGGAGAAGTTCATTAAATCGAGAGAATATAAAATAAGTACATAATTCATATGATTTTTATTAAATTAAATTATTTTAAATAAGTTTTTTAACAATTAATGAACATGAAAAAAGTCGGTTATATTTTTTTGTACTTTTTTTGCTTCAAGAGATTTCTGTATTGCCTTGTCCCTGCATTTTCGCAATACCAAAATATCATTAAAATCAGATATATTATTTTCACTCCAAGCAATAACTTTATTGAATGCTTCGATTGCCTCTGTTGTACTAATATCAGCAGTTGTTACTATGCACTGGTCTTCGTCATCATCTTCAACTTCGCTATCTATATCTTCGGCACCAATGTCTTGATTCCACGTCTGAATCTCTTCTCGTGAAAGCTGTACTCCATTCGACAATTCTTTGACTAGATCGATGACTTCATTCATAGGTGCTTCAATATCGTTTTGATATTTTTCTTTTAAAATACTGAGTGGAATGTCCTCTTCCGTGTCATGTTCTTCCTCAAAACATAAAATATTCTTCCAACACTTTTGTATTGTGGATGCATCAACCTTATTCCATGCCAAACTTAGGTTTATAACTGCATCTTTTATGGTCAAATTCTTCAAAATGTTTGAAGCATTTTCAGCTGACACTATTGATGCTAGCAAAGCGGATCTATAGTACAGTTTCGTAATTCGGATAACATTTTGATCCATTGGCTGGATTAATGGCGTAACATTTGGTGGCATGTAAACAACGAATATGTTTCCATCCTCTGAACGCAATGATTGCGCGGGTGGATGACTTGGTGCATTGTCCAATAAAAGAATGGCTTTAGTAGGTAGGCCGTTTTTGATTTAAATATTTAGTCACCTAAAATAGAATAAGAGATAAATGCTATAAACCACATTAACAAAAAGCTTTTTAAAATTACCTGTACAACAAATGAATATTTAAACCACTTTTGGAAAATTGCTGCAGTCATCCATGCGTTTTTAGAATGGCTATAATCTACAGGTGGAGTAAAATTGTTGAAACATCTTGGATTTTTTGCCTTCCCTATCACCAGTGGTTTTACTTTGTGGTCTCCAGAAGCATTTGTACAGGCCAAGAATGTAAGACGTGCTTTTTGGGCTTTTCGTCCAGGTGCACTTTTTTCACTTCTTAAAACGTATGTTTTGTCTGGAAGCAGTTTCCAAAAAAGGCCAGTTTCATCTGCATTGTAAATTTGATCAGGTATTAAATTATGCTCTGCTATTAAAGAATGAAGTTCTTTTTTAAAAGGTTCTACAAACTCCGGATTGGACGATAATTTTTCGCCGGATATCTTAAAAAAACGTATACCAAATCGTCGCTTAAATTTCTGCAGCCACCCATCACTTGCAGTAAAAGAACTTTTTTCTTTCAATTGGTCGTTGAAATACTTTGCTTTTGCTTTGATTAATTCACCTGTAATGGGTAAATTTTTAATTCTTTGTTGATTGATCCAATGATATAGTTTCGCCTCCGCCAACGGCATTTCAGCTTTTCTCAATGTTTTTCTCTTAATTTTTCCATCACTTTTTACAGTCACTTCCAAAATCCGCTTTTTATTTTTTTTAATAGCACAAATTGTTGACTTGGCCACTTCATATCTATGTGCAAGAGAAGTAACGCTTGCACCTTTGTCCAAGCTTGTCAAAATGTCACTTTTTTCAGATAACGTTAACACCTTGCGCTTCATCTTCGATGCACTATGTAACAAACACTAATGTAAACAACGAATATGTTTCCATCCTCTGAACGCAATGATTGCGCGGGTGGATGACTTGGTGCATTGTCCAATAAAAGAATGGCTTTAGTAGGTAGGCCGTTTTTGATTTAAATATTTAGTCACCTAAAATAGAATAAGAGATAAATGCTATAAACCACATTAACAAAAAGCTTTTTAAAATTACCTGTACAACAAATGAATATTTAAACCACTTTTGGAAAATTGCTGCAGTCATCCATGCGTTTTTAGAATGGCTATAATCTACAGGTAGAGTAAAATTGTTGAAACATCTTGGATTTTTTGCCTTCCCTATCACCAGTGGTTTTACTTTGTGGTCTCCAGAAGCATTTGTACAGGCCAAGAATGTAAGACGTGCTTTTTCGGCTTTTCGTCCAGGTGCACTTTTTTCACTTCTTAAAACGTATGTTTTGTCTGGAAGCAGTTTCCAAAAAAGGCCAGTTTCATCTGCATTGTAAATTTGATCAGGTATTAAATTATGCTCTGCTATTAAAGAATGAAGTTCTTTTTTAAAAGGTTCTACAAACTCCGGATTGGACGATAATTTTTCGCCGGATATCTTAAAAAAACGTATACCAAATCGTCGCTTAAATTTCTGCAGCCACCCATCACTTGCAGTAAAAGAACTTTTTTCTTTCAATTGGTCGTTGAAATACTTTGCTTTTCCTTTGATTAATTCACCTGTAATGGGTAAATTTTTAATTCTTTGTTGATTGATCCAATGATATAGTTTCGCCTCCGCCAACGGCATTTCAGCTTTTCTCAATGTTTTTCTCTTAATTTTTCCATCACTTTTTACAGTCACTTCCAAAATCCGCTTTTTATTTTTTTTAATAGCACAAATTGTTGACTTGGCCACTTCATATCTATGTGCAAGAGAAGTAACGCTTGCACCTTTGTCCAAGCTTGTCAAAATGTCACTTTTTTCAGATAACGTTAACACCTTGCGCTTCATCTTCGATGCACTATGTAACAAACACTAATGACCACAAAAAGCTTTTTTGTATTCGTACGCACATGCTTGCTTATCTCGGGGATAAACCGATTTTTAAAATGTAAGACAATCACTTAAAACTCAACACTCAAAACATTAACAAAATCAACACTTTAAAGCAACGTTGGCTAAATGGAGAGCGGTTTTTACTCAATCTTAAAATGTACAACAGCAATTTAAAGCGTAAATTATTGTTATTGCTACGCAAATTATGAAGAACGTACTTCCAATTTGACAAATATTTAAAAAAATTAACGGTTGAAAGTTGTTCACATAATAGAGATGGGTTGTGTTCACTCTTTAGAACCCCATGTGTTTACATTTTGATGTTCACGGCTACTGTATATATATATATATATATATATATATATATTTATATATATATATATATATATATATATATATATATATATATATATATATATATATATATATATATATATATATATATATATATATGTATGTATGTATATATATATAACTATATTATAACTTCCAAAAAATTGGAATTTAATTTTTGTTGTTATTTTTAGGTTATGGACACATTGTGTAGTAGTAAATATTTTTTATTTATATTTATATATATATATTTTCTATAAATTTATTTAAAGAAAAGATATGAGTCTATTATTACTTATAATATATATATTTATATATATATATATATATATATATATATATATACATATATATATATATATATATATATATATATATATATATATATATATATATATATATATATATATATATATATATATATATATATATATATATATATATATATATATATATATATATATATAGATATATATATATATATATATATATATATATACTAGAGCCCCGATTGGCGTCGTTAATGGGGACCAAAGAAACGCGACGCAATCGGAAACAAAACGACGCAAATCGAAATAAAAAGGATGTACATCGGGGCAAAAACGACGCAACTTGAAATTGCAACGACGCAAATCGGGACGACGTAAGTCGGGGCTCTAGTGTATATATAATACTTGCATTTAATTTCAAAATAGCTTTTCTAAATAAATACATAAGAATTTTTTTTAAATGGAGGTTTAAGTGTGTTCCGCTTGCGCAAGCGAGTTTAATAATACTTATGCGTTAGTTATTACCAAATGTTTTCACCAATTTCATCAAAAAACACCCTTTTGTCCTATTTGTAGATCCACAAATAATAATAGTTCTTTAACTTCTTTGCCATTGTCTTCAAACTTTGAACTCTCAAAAGGTGCTGTGCCTCGCTCTATTGCTCGTGTCCAAACCCGGTCACAAAAACGTGATGCCTCACAATACTCTGCTCGTAACTCTGCTTCCAACTTATCGCCACCTACGATAGTTCAGCAAGATATTACACAAATGAGAAATGAAATATCTAACTTACACGAAATGATAGAAAGATTTTCACAAAAGTTAGAAGAATTAAGTTTTAACCAAAGTGTAGCCATTGATTAGCCCCGTGACTCATTTCCACCTTTAGCTAGTCAATTAAACCCTCAGCCTGCTCCAGTATCTGGTCGTCAGACCGTCTTAATTCGAAACCTTCCTTAATAGCTCTGACAAATAGTAGCAAAATTTCGAACTTAATTAGCAGCTGATTTTGATGGAAATTCGGCTAAATTTCCATTTGGGAAGTTTCTCTACGTGGTTTTTGCCCTTACCCTAGACAATTTAGGAGGAAATTTTCAGTTGGTTTGTAAGCATTGTCATATTTTACTGGTTAAAGATGCCAAACTATGGTACTGGCGATATCGGCAAACGGTGTCTCAAATTACACGGAACGACCTTAATCAGACAATGAAAGCATATATGCCAGATCACTTGTCAGATAATGACAAAGGAAAATGATAGGAGATCGCAAACAACGACTCGGTCTAAGCTTTGAATATTTCTATACATCAATTTTGCAACTCTGTGATATGCTAAAGTATCCCTTATTTGAGACGGATTTAGTAGAGATGTTGCGTAGGAAT
This sequence comes from Cistogaster globosa, assembly GCA_937654795.1. Classification (NCBI taxonomy): domain Eukaryota; kingdom Metazoa; phylum Arthropoda; class Insecta; order Diptera; family Tachinidae; genus Cistogaster; species Cistogaster globosa. Next base: position 37,304,084 of record OW569406.1, read on the forward strand.
CATAGACCTGAAATTAGGAAAGAGTTGTTCTTCTTCCATATAACGTCTTCTGCTCACTTAAGAAACTTATTTCTCAGAAGTGATTAAACAGATCTTCGCGATTACCACCGAAAAAAGTAAGTCAGATACAAGATGTAGTTGATGATAAAGTTTTATGTCACGCCCCAAATTGCGAGATAAATACAAAACTTGAAATAACATGTTGGAATTGTAGAAAAAAGGACACCGATTAAATTATTGTTTGGAAGATCGAACCTTGCTATGGCTGTGGAACGGAAAATGTCTACAAGCCAAATTTTCCTTCATGTCTCATTTCGAGCGGCTATCGCTCAAAAAACTATACCCAAATACTTTAACACACACGTATGCAACTCGACCAAACAGTTGCTTCCCAAATTATAAACCAGCTCTAACCCCTGTAATGCGCTACCATAAGAGATGCAAAATTACATGAAAGTTTGGAAACAAATTTTAAGCGAATCTCTCGACTAGGGATAAGCGATCCCGTGATTTTGAAGAAAAATCGTTACAAGTGAATGTGATTTTTTAATCGCCGTTCTCTTTAATAGCTACCGTGATCACCGGCAATTGTTTTTTTTTTTTGTATTTAAGCATACATGTTTATGTTGAAAGTATATACCACATATATTAAATAATATATTATGCAAACAGTAACCATAATGCAAAAGGTAATTTGGTTTCTGCATTCAAAACAGCTGTAATTAATTTTGGCCAGTAATATAAGATTCGGTAACACTGAATAAAAAAGCACAAAACATTTTTTGTTTGTTAAATAGGTATGTTTGAATTTTGGAAATAAGAATAGCTGTTGTTAATAAGAAGAAGCAAGAAATAAGTATCAGCAATGAAGCCGCTTTGATATATGACAGAATGAAATATTGCTATCCACAAATTTGTATGTGTGCGGATTTGTTACTTGTTAAACTCAATCGCTGTAGGGCTAGTGATTTTTTAATCACAGTGATTAGATCACAGGTATTGAAATATCGGTCATCTCTCCTCTCGACCTGCCAAGATTTCCTTCTAGTGCTTCGAAACAAAATACTAAGCGTATGCGCTTATTTTGGAACGAAGTCCTTTTAAACCGTTAACAAGTAATAAAATTAGTACAAGCATTTGATTGCGGTAATCAAGACCTTAGGCCGGACGTAAAGTTAAGGTTGTTAGATCTGGACCTAGTTGAATTAACAGATATAGGCGCCTCAATAACATGTATTTCTGCTAAAGGCGCTAATGATGTTTTAAAGAAAAAACTTGATATTAAAAAAACTTTACGAATATATAATCACAGCGGGTGGTACTAAGTATCAAGTCGTAGGTTTACATTCAAATTCGCTTGCGCATGAAAGTTCAAGGGAAACGCCATGAATTGTCTCCTCGGACGCTGGATAAGCTTAAAAGTATTATTGCTTTATTTTTATCTTTTGAAAAAGAAGACTTAGGGAAAACAAGCCTATTGCACCATACTATCAAAATAGAACCTAATATTAAACCCATAAGCAGAGATATTTTTCTGTTTCCCCGGCGGTGAAAAAAACTAATTTACGAGGAAGTCGATAATATGTTGGACATGAATATCATTGAAATCGCTCCTCCTAATTGCCCACGGAGTAGTCCGGTGATCTTGGTCAGAAAAGACGGTAAGATGCGGCTGTGTTTGGATTAGCGCAGGATAAATGCGGAGACTACAAAGGATGCATATCCCCAAGCTAAAATCAACAAAAATTTTTCACGTCTACCGGGGGCAGAATATATATCATCTCTGGATTTAAAACACTCTTTCTGTAAGATTGAGTTGGCCCCCGAATCACGCGATACGACAGCTTTTACCTCTCCAAATAGACCTCTTTATAGGTTCAGGGCTATACCCTTTGGGTTGACTAATGCCCCCCAAACGATGAGACGCCTAATGGACATCGTTATGCCTGCTAATCTAAGAAACCAGGTGTTCGTCTATTTGGATGACCTGTTGTTAATATCTCATAGTTTTGAGGAACACCTAAAACTGTTGGCCGAAGTGGCACACCTTCTTCGGAAAGCCGGATTGATGTTAAATATTGCTAAATGCAAATTTTGTCTTTATCTCTTGGCTACATTATAGGTAATGGCGTAACCAAAACTGACCCAAACAAAAGTTCCGCAATAAAAGGCTCAAAACCACTAAAATCTTTGCGAGAAGTAGAAGATTTCTTGGCCTAGCAAGCTGGTATAGGCGTTTCATAAGCAATTTTTCCACCCTGACAGCACCAATTTCTGATTTGACAAAAAAAAAAAAAAAACAATAACAAATTTCTTTTACGAAAGAAGCGCAAATGGCAAATGCTTCGAAACAGGGTATCGGAGGAGTCTTGGCCTAAGTTAGGGAAGAAGGTTTGGAAGGATTCATAGCATTTTTATTCGTACAAGCTCAATCAAGCACAAAAAAATTATTGAATAACAGAGCTTGAATGCCTCTCAGCTTTAAAATGAATCCAGAAATTCCGGGAGTACGTGAAGGCGCATAAATTTACAATTGTGAAGGATTACGCTGGCCTGCAATGGCTCACGAGGCAGACCGACTTGAATAGGCGACTTGCTAGTCTTTAAAGTTGCAAAGTTTTTATTTTACCATTGAACATCGGAAAGGTCTCTTAACACTGCACCTGATGCGTTGTTTACACTGTTCTTAAATTCCTTTTCTCCTAGCGTTGTAAAACAGGACGTTGGCTTGGAATCTGAGTTTTTTAATAGTCTGCGGTACCAAGGACTTCATAATAAAATTTTTAAGAAATTATTTTTATTCCCTGATTTACAAGTTATAAATAAATTTGTGCATAAGCAAAATCCCTTTCGGAGAATTTATGTAGACTTGAAAAGGTGCAATTTCATGGGTCAAAGAATGGCTACATCGGTATTTTGGTGGTTCGTGACCATTTAACAAAGTTTCCGATTATTAAAGCTGTTAAGAAATTTACAACTTCTGATATTTGAGACTTTATAGAAAAGCAGGTATTTCACATATTATATATGTATATTTATATATATATATATATATATATATATATATATATATATATATATATATATATATATATATATATATATATATATATTGGCTCTCAAATGATTACTCATATTAAATTGTATAATTTGTTAAGAAACACAAATAATTTAGTGGTTGGTGAGAACCACGACTTTTCAGATTTTCAGATAAGTTACAGTTAATTCGTTAAAAAGTAAAGGAGACCGGGCAACTGCCTATAAAGCTTATAAAAAAACATATAATTTGAAAGCACGCCCGATTGAATAAAAAGTAGGCGACGCAATTTTGCTTTAAGTAATAAATCTGTAAACTTTAATTCGATATTGGCACCAAAACTCGTAAAATGCCGGATAGTTAATAGAATAGGAAATTGTTACTATATGATTGCAGATCTCCGAAGTAATACCATCGGAACCTACCACGCTAAGGACTTGTTTTCATTAAAATTAATACAAACTTATCTGTTTTGTAACGGACAACAAAGTTCTAACTCTTTATACCTAGCTATCTGCAGTACAAAATAAAAAAAAGATTAATAAATATAACATGATATAATATTATATAATATAATATAATATAATATAATATAATATAATATAATATAATATAATATAATATAATATAATATAAAATAATATAATATAATATAATATAATATAATATAATATAATATAATATAATATAATATAATATAATATAATATAATATAATATAATATAATATAATATAATATAATATAATATAATATAATATAATATAATATAATATAATATAATATAATATAATATAATATAATATAATGTAATATAATATAATATAATATAATATAATATAATATAATATAATATTGTTACGTTTATTTAAATTTATAAACGTTAATTTTACTGAGTTCTTTTATTGCAAAATTAATAAACACAATTTATTTACTACTTTAATTAAATTACACTTTTATTAGACGATTATTCTCTTATTCGCGATTAGTACACAAAAATACGCGATGGCAACTTCACCACTGTTTATCCGTTTTACCACAAGATCTTTACTGGTAGACGTTTTCACTAAGAATGATCCAGCATGTATGGCCGTTGCTTTTATATACCCAATGCTAAGGCTCTTGAACATACTAGAATTTTACTCCATCTGTTGGTAGAATATTTCTCTACTACGCACTTATCATTTGAGACACATGATGATTGTTATTTGATTCCATAACCTTCCATTAATTTGAATTTATTTATACATGCTGTCTATTTTTTTATTAATTGTTATGTAGGTGTGTGTGTGTAATTGTGTGTTTTATTTATTTTTATTGCTTTATGTTAGTTGTTTTTGTTTTATGATTAAGAAGTTTTTGTAGAAACTTCTGGCGTTGAAAACATACACAATAGGTCATTTCGCTTTACTTTCTTGGTGACAATTATTTTTATTTCTTTTTATGACCTAAATAACGCATCTTCGCAACACTGCCGCCCACTTAAGCCTTTTCGTCCCGAATAGGCTCAACATTACCTTTGACATATTTGGCCACCCGTTCCAGGTGAACAACTTTCATTTTTGACCTCGGATTATGGTATCTCTGTATCCGGTAAACCACATCATTCAATTTCTTGCAGTTTAGGAGACAGACCTTTCTTGCGTTGTGGGTTATATAGTAGAACCATTTGCCCTTTAGTAAATCCCTCCGTGTTTGCTGCTCGATCATATCTGGCTTTCATTGTATCGCTAGACATTTTAATGCGATTACGAACAAACTCATGAAGCTCATGCAGGTCTTCTTGTGCTTGAGGAACATTTCCATTGTCTGTGTCTGCAGGTCCCGGTTTAATACCAAATTCTAAATCTGCTGGCAGTTTTAGTTCTGTTCCGAACAAGATTTTTGCTGGACTACGTGAGGTTGAATCATGTACAGCTGACCGATAAGCTAGTAAGAACTTTGGTATATGCTCATCCCAATCCTTCTGGTGTGCACTGACCACTTTTCTGAGATATTCCTCTAGGGTACGATTAAATCTTTCTACCATGCCATCAGACTGTGGATGCAGCGGTGTCGTTCTCGTCTTTTTGATACCATACACGTCACACATCTCTTTGAATATGGCCGATTCAAAATTTCGTCCCTGGTCTGAATGCAGTTCTAGTGGAACACCGTATCGACACACCCAATTGTTAACAAGAGCGTCCACTATTGTTTTGGACTCTTGGTTTGGAATGGCATACACTTCAGGCCACTTGCTAAAATAATCTATAACCACCAGTACATATCGGTTTCCAGCATTACTAACAGGAAATGGACCTGCTATATCAATAGCTATCCGCTCAAAGGGTTCACCTGCGTTGTATTGCTGAAGCTTGCCACGACTCTTTCTTGTAGGACCCTTGGCCGCAATGCACTGTTCGCAATTTGCTATCCAATCAGCTACGAATTATCGGCAGCCTACCCAGTAAAATCGTTGCTTTATCTTTTCCAGCGTTTTTGTTATCCCCATATGACCCCCGCTGGAACCATTATGAAACTGCTTCATTACCTCACTCCTTTTAGAAGTAGGCACGACAATTAAGTCTGTTGTGGTTTTGCCATCTGTGCTTTCCCAAGAGCGGTATAAGCAGCCATCTACCACTTTCAGGCTATTCCACTCAGCCCAGTACGATTTTGCTAGGCGGCTTTCTGCCGATATTTCATTATGGTTCGGTCTTCTGTTATTTTGGTTAGCCAATATAATTTTTGCCAAAATTGGGTCCTCATTCTGTGCCTTCGACCAATCTTCGTTTGAACCAATTTTGATAAGCCGCACGTCAATGATGCACTCCTTTTTTTACGACATTTGTGCAGTGCTTGCACTCTACATTGCATGGCCGTCTTGAAAGGGCATCAGCGTTGTTGTTTTTTCTGCCTTTTCTATGTACAATACTCAAATCATAGCTTTTGATCTTTTTCGCCCGTTTGTTGTCCTTCTGTAGCGCAGCAGATCTTGAACTTTTCTTTCTAGATCTGCAATTGCGCTGGAAGTGGCCGACTTTAGCGCAATTAAAGCATTTGGAACGAGACGTACTCCTTTCCTCCTTTATCATTTGTTTGACAATCTCCCTTATCTCGCTCCTTTTGTCGCCGTGGTTATAATCATCAGTCTCAAGACATCGCACATTGTACACCTGTTTCCTTGAGATGACTTTTGCGATCTCCTGTGATAGCGCGTACGAGACGGTTTCTACAAAAGTTGATTTTTTCATAGCACAAACAGCATATTTCACATCTAAGTCGCGAATGCCATTCACAAAAGCTTCAATCTTGAATTGATCCAGGAACGGATGATGTTCACCTAGGTAAGCCAGCTGCACCAAACGTTCAATTTCCATAGCGAATCTTGCAGTGTCTCATTTGCTTTATGCATCCTACCTCGTAACTCCATTCTGTAAAGTTCTCTTTTGTGCTCACCTCCGTACTTACGTTGTAAGGCATTCATTATGTCCTCATAATTATTTCTACTTCTGGCTGGTAGACTTTCGAGTATCTCTGCTGCTGCTCCCTTTAAGGCCAAAATAAGCTCTATAGCTTTTTCATCATTGTCCCATCTATTCTTGTTGGCCACTGTTTCAAACTGGAACTTAAAAACATTAAAATGTGCGCTGCCGTGAAAGCTCAGACTATTTATCTTGCTTGCATGCTCAGAGATAACTCTCACTGGTCCTTCTCGAATTTGTAGTTCGCCCATTTGCACTTTTAATTCATTTAATTCTTCGTTCACCATTTTTTCTAGGCCGGACAATTTTCCATCAAACTCGCTGACTCTCGTCTCCACGATGTCCACTCTTTTGCCGAAGACGTCTGATATTTCTTGAAATTTCTCGTTAACCTCTGCTAAAAGCCGTTCTCCGTTTATAGTAGAGCTTCTAGTATTGCTTTTTGAAGCTTCTGGTTATTTTCTTCCATTTTCTTTATTTGGTTGTCCTGCTTCTGATTATTTTCTTCTATTTTCTTCATCATAGCTGCAAACATAGAATTCACGTCCATAACGCTGATTGTTGCTGGGGCACATACTTCAATCTCTTCTTGTTTTTCTTTTTCTCCTAATTCGTATGTCCCAATATCAATACCTCGCTGTTTGAATTCGTCTATCCAGCGCTTTTGTAATTCCGCTTTGTTGCCCACTGTTGGCAGATCTAATTTACTCAGCTCCGTTTTTAGCTGCTCAACTTTAAGCTCGTCAAATTTCATTGTATTTTTTTTATTATTTGCAATTTCACTTCTGACACCAATTGTTACGTTTATTTAAATTTATAAACGCTTATTTTACTGAGTTCTTTTATTGCAAAATAAATAAACACAATTTATTTACTACTTTAATTAAATTACACTTTTATTAGACGATTATTCACTTATTCGCGATTAGTACACAAAAATACGCGATGGCAACTTCACCACTGTTTATCGTTTTACCACAAGATCTTTACTGGTTGACTTTTTCACTAAGAATGATCCAGCATGTATGGCCGTTTCTTTTATATACCCAATGCTAAGGCTCTTGAACATACTAGAATTTTACTCCATCTGTTGGTAGAATATTTCTCTACTACGCACTTATCATTTGAGACACATGATGATTGTTATTTGATTCCAGAACCTTCCAATAATTTGAATTTATTTATACATGCTGTCTATTTTTTTACTAATTGTTATGTATGTGTGTGTGTAATTGTGTGTTGCGTTTATTTTTATTGCATTATGTTGGTTGTTTTTGTTTTATGATTAAGAAGTTTTTGTAGAAACTTCTGGCGCTGTAAACATACACAATAGGTCATTTCGCTTTACTTTCTTGGTGACAATTATTTTATTTCTTTTTATGACTTAAATAAAGCATCTTCGCAACAATATAATATAATATAATATAATATAATATAATATAATATAATATAATATAATATAATATACAAAATAAGTACCTATTCATATAACAAAATAATATCATATAATTTGGGTCAAAATATTAACTCTTTTCCCAACAAAAATGTTGAACTCTACCAGTTGTTTGACTGTTTTTTCCCCTTTGAATCAGCAGTAAATTTAAAATATTTGATTTCTTACGAGTGTTCTCGTTAGCGTTGTAGTAAAACTTACTTGCTCTATTTAATAAAAGGCAGCAAAAGCTGATTCTTTAAGTAAACCTCATCCATCATTGTTAAAATATACGGAAGAAGATTAGACATATTTTTGTGCTAACTAAATTAAAGACAATTCACGAGGCTTTGGAAAAAAGAAGTAATTTCTGGAAGATTTCCTTTTTTAAGTTTAAAACAAAATTAAACTCATTTATAAATAAAGTTAAAACAAAACAACCCTTTTTATATTTCTACATATTGGAGTGTATTGCTGTTTGTTTTGCCTGGGAGAAGATTTTAGTAATAATAAATTCCATATTTAGTTTAAAATGAAATTTATTATTAAAAATTTGATTTGCAGGATCCGATTAATTAAATTCGAATCTGAGCTCCATTTTTAAAAGCCACGTGTCGGCCTAGACCTTGCGGGCTTGAGTGTTCTGTAACGCAGCATAATTAAATGTACATAGACCACGTCAACACTGGTCACCAACTGAAATTGGGTAAAGAATACATTTGAACTTTTTTCCGAACCTATAACTGAAAAATATTAAGAATAAGTCGTGAATGCTTCTTTATTTAATCCTTTGGTTCTAAGAATAAATTTGTTAATTCCTTATCCACCCTTTTTCTATTCCTACTTTCCTATCTATCTTCCCCATTTTGTAAAATCACACAAGATTTCATATATCTATTAAATAAATGAAATCTTGTGTCTAAGCTAACTTACAAATTGTCCCGTTTAATATTAAGTCATTTATTCAGTTTTCTAAGGCAAATTTGTAATTGAAAAAAAGTACTAATTAATTTAATAGCTTTTGTTAGTTTTGCTTTGAAATATATAATTTAAGTTACTCTCCAACAACAACGAATGCACAGGCCTATGCAACGTGGGATTGATACGAGTAAGTCACTGAGTATTTTTTTATTAGTTGTTTTGAATATTAAAAAAAAACATATCTATATACATATAAATATTTGTCTTATTGTCTTATATATAATAGTATGTAAGCATTAAAATTCCTTAAACCAAGTCAAAACTTTCTCTTTTATATAATTACTAAAAGATAAAATGATATTATTAACTTTGTTTCGCTCTTGAAGAAAATGAATATAATTAAAAAATTGAGTAAACCGAGTTTGGGGTAAAGAGAGCCAGGCGGGAAAGGTTATGGGTTCCCTTATATATTTTAAGGATAAAGGTGAAACATGGTTGGTGAGGTCAGGTAATCGTACCATCATAATTACTATTAAATAATTGATAATATACTGAAGATAGTTTCTGCATTCTTAATTCATGTTTTTATCTGTCTGCCTTTCGTTTGATTTGTTTTATACTTTGGTACGTTCGATAATTGTCTGTTAATGGTTAATTATTTAGGCGATTAAGGTGACAAGAACCCATCCCACCCGGCGAGACCTAACTTTATATAACGTACAGCCTCCTAATCTGCCCGTCAACACCATCAGTAACAATTAAAATCAAAATCATGAGAAATAAACATTACATTTTTTAACAACAACCTCAGCTGGGCTAATTACGTACAAGCACGTGTTGTTCAAAACTATTTGCACCTCAGAACTTTGTGGATTACACATTGAAGATAAAAATTTTGCTTGCTAAGGCATATCTGATACCGAGACTTACATACTGCTGTGAGCTTTTTGCCAGCTGTGACTCAGGAAGCAAAGCTAAACTTAATGTTATATTTAACAATATCACACGAAATGTTTACAATTTGAGTAATCGTGATCAGATATCAACATATTCTAATCGACTGCTTGGATTATCTTTCGGGGACTACTTGAACATTAAAGTTCTTTTGTTTTTACACAAAATCATTTATTATCAGCAGCCTTTATACATATTCAATCTTATTAAATTTGCAAAATCTTCCAGAGGAAAGAACATTATAATCCCTAAGCATCAAAGTTTTGTGTCCGAATGGCAGTTCGCGATAAATGCTGCATCTTTATTTTTGTTTTTCAATATTTCGAACGCCTTCGGTGCTCTTCTTCAGGAAAACTAAACAAGTAAAGCAAATACACAAATAAAAAATTAACATTTATATAACTAATAAATAAACACGACATTAAATAATTACATTTAAAGAGAATGTAAAGTTTGTTGAACGCTTCTCTGTTTACATTTATTAACTATGTGTCTATACGTATGCGCGCAATTGTCAGTGTCTATTTTGTAGTTTATTCTTATGTCCGCGGGAGTGTTAATAATATGTAGCATTTCTAGAGTGTATCTCTTTTTGTACTTGTTTTCTTGTTGAAGTATTGTTGTATTACTGATGTTTGGAGAGTGCACACTTGTTGCACAGTGGGCAGCTAATGCTGTTTTTTGCTCTGAGGTACCTTTTCGGGTTTTATGGTCTGATTTGTGTGCGGCTAATCTTGTACGTTATTTTGATTTTGTCGGTCCAACGTATATTTTATTACATATGTTGGACTCGTCACCGCCACATGGAATTTTAAACACTAAATTCTATTTGTCTAAGACGTCAACTTTTGTTTTTGTCTTTGAAAATAGCATCTTGTAAAACTGCCAAGTAATTTTCAGTGGCTTTAATACCATTTACGATACTGGAATTCAGTGAATTCTTTAGAACATCCAAAAGCTTCTGAGCATCCCAATCAGGCGGGAGACGTAGCGACGTAGGAAATGCGCATGTGGTGTTTCGCTAGAATGCAACTCAGGACTTACTTTGATGATTATCTGGTTTTTGAAAACATTAATAGGAACCTCCACATCAGGAATTAACTCTGATGCATCTTGGAGTGCACTGTATGGTTGAACCTTTTAATTCAACGTCGTCTGATGTTGTCCTTGTTACTTGTGTGCTGGCCGTGTCAGCGTTAACTAATTTTAAATCTAGAGAGAGCATCGGCCACCACGTTTGAACTTACGGGTTTTACTCCTCGTGATTGTACTTCTATGTGCAAGCTTTTCATTGCTTTAATTTTGCATTAAAGTTCCGATTACCTAACGCGTAGTTAAGAGGCTGATGATCGGTGTATATTCTGATTTTGTTCGCTCCATACAGACAATTCCTTAAAGTGTCTAGCAACCCTACGATCGCCAACATCTCATTTTCGTTGCGTAGCATTCTTCCGTTTTATTTAACGACTGGGAAATATTAGCGATTGGTTTATCTTTAGTAAACTCACCTTCGAAACAACAGCGCCAATGGCATATTTAGATGCATCGGTTGTGAGGTTAAATGGCTTGTCAAAATAGGACCTCTGCTGTAGTTAAGGGAGTCTTTAACATTTTTAAGGCCAATACTGCATCGTCGTTTAAGTTTATTAGAGGTTAGCCTTTAACTAACCTCTATAATATCATGCCATTTATAAAAATCCTCTGAGCTCCATAAGGTTTTAAGGGGCATCAAGTTTTCAATTGCAGATACTTTTTTGGGATCTGGTTTAATTCCATCTGCACTCAAAATATATCCCTAAAGCTGTACTTCTGTTGGCATAATATGAGTTTTCTCAATGTTAACCTTTGAATTTGCGTTTTCTAATTTATTAAAAATTGTATCTGCATTAGAAAGAACTTCCTCTTCGATACGTCCGAATACAATTATTTCATCAAGGTAGACATACCACAACTTTCCTATGTATTCCTTCAGGACTTTATGCATCATTCGTTGAAAAATTGCTGGTGCATTTTTCAATCCAAGGGTAGACGATGAAACTCGAACTTTCCATTCATAATTGAAAACGCAGTCTTTGGAATGTCTGGGGCCTTCGTAGGGATTTGATGAAAAGCTGAAGTTGGATCGAGTGAAGTATTTGGCATTGATGTCGGCGATAGGGTACGTTTCAGGGATTGTGACAGCATTTAGTCGTTTGTAATTGTAATCTATACTGTTTCTCACAATTTGAATTTAAGTTTTTTGAAACAATCCAAATAAGGGAATTATAAGGGCTTTTGCAAGGACGAATTATTCCTTCGGATATCAGTTGCGCGATTTGTCTATCCACTTCCTCCCTCATTGCAGCCGGGTAAGGATAGTTTTTCGAATAAATCAGTTTTGAGGTTTTTGTTCTTATTTATGCGTGAACGTGTGTTTAGATGGCTTGGTTGCTATCTGATGGCCCAAATAACGATTTGTATTTGCTAATTACTTCATTAATTTTCTTCCTAGTTACGACTGGCATGGCCTCACTCAAAACATTATTTAAACTATTTGATATTTCGTATTATTTTCCTATCAACTACAGTTCCAAGTTTCTTTAGGATATCGTCACCTAAAATATCATCAAAAAAATTAAGGCCAGGTAACAAGTAAAATGTAATCGGATCTAATACGAGGGCTGCTCTATTTATTTCTGGCCTAATAGTGAAAATGCGAATATTTATAATCAAAAATGGTTTTATGGTTTTTCAAAGTATTCTCCAGCATGATTTATACACTTTTGCATGCGCTCGAACCAGTTGTCGAAGCTCTTTTTGCGATTGAGACACCTCTAAAACATGGTTATTGAACACTTCAACAGCTTCTTCTGGCGACGAAAATCGTTTACCACGCATTTTTTTTCTTGATGTGCGAAAACAAGAAGAAGTCATTAGGTGCCAAGTCAGGGCTGTACGGCGGATGACCCATTAATTCGACGTTTTGGCCGGTCAAAAACGCTCTGGTTTGAGCCGATGTGTGAGAGGTCGCATTGTCATAGTGAACAATGAATTGTCTTCTCTTATTGGTTTTTCGAATTTCTCCGATGACTTCAGGCAAACAAATTGTAGTGTACCACTCAGAAGTGACCGTCCTACGTTGCTCAAGCGGAACAGTCGCCACATGACCAGTTTTGCCGAAGAAACAGGTGACCATTTGCTTCGAAGTGCTTCTTCCACGAACAACTTTCGTTGGATTTTGCTCGTCTTTGAAGACCCATACGGTCGATTGTTGTTTTGTTTCGGGTTCACACGCATAGATCCATGATTCTTCACTTGTGACGATCTTATAAACGTCTTTTGAAGCACCGAATTGTATTTTTGCAACATTTCTTTGCACCAATCGACACGAGCCTTTTTTTGAGCGACTTTCAAATTGTGCGGGATCCAACGAGAACAAACCTTTTTTACAGCCAGGTGTTCCTGCAGTATCGAATGTATGCTGGTTAAACAAATGTCCAAGGATGTCTCTATCTCTCGGTATGTCGCATGTCGATCTTACATTATGAGTTCACGCACGGCATCAATGTTCTCTGGCACAACAGCCGTTTTTGGACAACCTTCGCGGAATTCGTCTTTGAGCGAGCTTCGGCCACGATTAAATTCATTATACCAATTTTTCACAGTGCTATAGGATGGTGCTTCATCGCCATACAAAGATTTAAGTTCATCAATGCACTCTTGTCGTGATAATCCACGTCGAAAGTTGTGAAAAATGATGGCACGAAAATGTTCACGAGTTAATTCCATTTTTTTCTATATTTATTTTTCAAGTCACTGTAAACAACACAAATAATGGTCATACGTCAAAACGTTTTGAGTACGATTATGCTTAAAAATGACAAACTTTCCAATGGAAATGTCAGATTGCACTTGGCAGCACTCAGTGTTGCCAGGCCAGAAATATATATAGCAGCCCTCGTATTCCATATTTTGCAAAGAATTTCCCTACTATTTTTCTTGTTATTTCGATTTCAACTCCAGCGTTTTTAACTGTGATTGGGTTAGGTAAGGGTGACTTCCGGCAGATATTTTTTGACTAGATAATTTTTTCGAGCTGATATCGATCGAAAATTCATATCTGATATTACTACCTGTAATATGTTCTATGTAAGGTAGGCTGGATGCTCCTCCATAAAATTGTGTTCCTTTACTGAATCAAAATCACCTACTGACAACTCCTCCTCAGGAACGTATACTTAATTTTGAATTTCTGTGTTTAGGTGGAAAACACGTGGCTGCATATCCTCTTCCTTTTTCCGCATTATTGGGGCGATTCATATAGTTAATTTTTTGCCTCTGGATCGACTGATCTGTTTCCATATGCTCTGGCTTATTATGTTGTTGAGCCCTTGGGACCGTCTGCTGATTAAAATTGAAGTGTCCATGATGATAGTAATTATACCTAGGACTACTCGAAAAATTAAAATTAAGCCTAGGAGGTTTTGGCAATGATTTAACGAAAGGCGCTAAAGCTGGAGCGTTTTTCGTATGGTACTGCGACTTTAAGTGGAGTATGTTGTTGCTCATCGTAAGGTTCTAGAATTCCAAGCAGGCCCAATATGCTTCCGGCAGGGTCCTTGGCCGTTGGGTATTGACCAATCTAGACAAATCTGGATTTAGTCCACAGATCAATATGTCTAATGCCCTATTCTTATGTATAGTGCATCGATCGTTTTCTCGTTTCTGTTTCTAGTTTTTTTTTTATTATAAGGGATAACTATGGGTTCACTGTTGAATAAAATTCGTCTACCTTCGACAACCCCTGTGAAAGTTAGTTCAATTGGTGTTCAAGGATTTACACATTCTTCCTATCAGCATAGTGCAGAGATAAAACTTTTTTACTTTCCTCCAGTCATTGTTGAAAATGTTGCATGATACTAAAGCAGCATCAGCTTCGCCGACTATTTTCTGGCTTATACCTTGTTATATAGAACTATTAATACAATTTTAAAGTCCTTCACCATTTCTACCGCGTGAACCCAGGACAACTAATTTAGTGGGTTTCCGTCAAAAGTTCTAAGTTCCTTAACACTATCTGGAATCCTACATATTAATTTAAGCTCCTCTTCGTTTCTCGGAACCTGCAAGACTGTAGGTGTTTCTCCCAGATCAACTTCGGTCAGTGTTACTAACTTAAACGTTTTTAATTCTTCTACACCCCTGTTCCTTTCAATTGCCTTATGTCTACTTTCCATTGTTTTCATTTTCTGCACCTGTGAGGGTGATTAGATTCTCTTGCATATCTTCCATAGTTACAACACAAAATTTAATAAAAGTGGTAAAAGGTTTCAATTTTCTTCATATTACTGCACTTTTTTATAATCGTGTATACCTACTAAGGCGCAAATGGTTTCACTTTTGCGCGGGTAACCTTCTATGAATACAAGTGTTAGAAATCACCAGGTCTACCCGGTTGGCGAAGGAGGAGCAAACCTTGTTTTTTTATCAACTTTTAGTTTGTTATAAGTCCTGAAGTGCTCCATAGAGATCGCAGGAGTGTTATTATTTAATAATTTATCTAGAGGGCTTCGTAGAGATCGCAGAAATGTTAGTTCTTTGTTTAGGGACCTTTTTTTTCACGTCCATGCTCGGGCGCTGGGGAATCCTCCACTTGAATCGTTAAAGAGAATTTAATAAGGTACAACCAATAGCGCCTACTCCTTTTAATATAAAGATACAATTAAATATTCTTTCTTAACTACTAATTTAAAATGTATTACACTAAAAATTTTAACAACCAGACCGATGCAGCTCGCAACCAAGATTAACTGTTTTTCCATCATTCTTGTTGGCTTATTTGTAGCTCGATCACGTATGCAGACACTTATCCAGCAAAATTGTTTTCCCCAGAAATAAGTGCATGTTGGCAATTTAGAATAAGACCGAATACGCGTGTAAAAATTATTATTTAAAATTGATTTGGTTAGCATTTTCAATGGTGTTGTTAACTTGCATTATTGAGTTTGACCTATTTTCCTTAAAAAGCCATCGAACTTGTCTATAGCTACATCAGCATTTATTTTATTATTATTCATTACAAAGTCGTTAGCCAAATATGTAACATACGGACACCCTTTGTCAACGCAGCTCAACTTAGTTTACTAACTTTTATTTTATTTAGTCGCAAATACAATGCTTGTTATTGATGGTAGTAACAACTGGGTCAGCTAGTTTTTAATAAAAGATACAATCCAAAATTTTTAACGGACAGCATTAGTTTTTGTAGTAACAGATATGGGATATTCTGTGAAACTTATAATAAAAGCATCTTTTTTCTAATTTTACATGAGAAGCAAAAAACTATTAAAAACTATTATTTTAAATATATAAATAAACTATATTATTTGAAATTTTTTAAAATATATATTATATATTAAGTTATATATGTTACGTTATATATGTTTCGTTCTTTTGTATTTCTGACACAAATGGAGGTGGCTGCATATCCTCTTCCTTTTTCCGCATTATTGGGGCGATTCATATAGTTAATTTTTTGCCTCTGGATCGACTGATCTGTTTTCATATGCTCTGGCTTATTATGTTGTTGAGCCCTTGGGACCGTCTGCTGATTAAAATTGAAGTGTCCATGATGATAGTAATTATACCTAGGACTACTCGAAAAATTAAAATTATTTAAAAAAAAATGAAAAAGCTAAAAATATTAAAAAATTTGTTATCATACCTTTCGGTGAAGACCGTCGTCATTGGCTGTTTAATTGGTACGATTGGCGAGCGCTTTCGATGTCAAGACATCATTTTTAAGCCGCATTTTGATTAGTACTAAATAAACAGCCAGTGACGACGGTCTTCACTGAAAGGTATGACAACAGTATTATATTTACTGGTGGAATAAATTTAATTAACTTAAATAAATAAATTTTTTATTCCGTTTATTTAGCCTTTTTTTTAAGAAATATTAAACGCTTTATTATTTTAATAAGAATAATGAAGTTTCACTAAAGTGAATACAAACAATAAAAGTAATAATTTTTAGCACTGGCATTGAAGCAGTGCTCTTCGACGCTAGCTCGCCCATTGCAAAACTTTTCAACATTTTGTACCATGTTCGTCAGTTCCCATCATGCTGGAAAGTTGCTTATATAACACCAATCCCCAAAAAAGGAGAGGCTAGCAACCCAGAAAATTACCGCCCAATCGCAATTTGCTCTGCACTTTCCAAAGTAATGAAAAGTACGCTAACAAATTCGACAAATTTTTTCAATTGAATTTATAATTTGTATTTGTAAAAACATAATTTTCAATAATTTTATTTCCTGTTTCCTGAAGATGCCATCTAACGGTGTGGCGAAATATTGAAAAAATAAATAATAAATAATATTTTTTATTTTTAAATCGGACTTAGTGCTTGATAAATTAGTAAAAAAAAAACATTTATGTTTGTATATATCAATGTATGTACATACGTTTATTCTTGTAAATAAGTTGCACACAAAGTAGTGTTTTACACAAAAACAGTGCTGTCTATTGTAATTTTAGTTGTAGAAGTTAAGTAAAATAAGTTAATTCGGACAATCGTAAAATGTATGTGAAATTACGTAATTTCAAGTTGATTTCAGCTGAAATCACGAAAAGACTTAATTTTGTGGCAGCGTGAACGGGCTATAAGGCCTTCAAGAAGGGGCCGCGTGTTCATATTTTCTCATATTCAAATCATCCTCAATTTTCTGCACAAAATCATATCGCAACACCCGCCTATTTATATGGCCGAATTATTTTTGCTAGATCTTAATATAGCCGGAACATAATTCAACAGAAATACAAAAGTTTTTTATCTTTAAGACAGTTTCTGACAGCCTTTGGAACTCCTTTTCCATTAATATGCTGAAAATAGTAACGCAACTTTATATAAAAAGGAGTTAGCTAAGTATTAATTTCAAGTTTTAAAATTTGTTTTTCTTTTTGAATATAATGACATTTTTATTTTAACTTAATACTTGTATACTAATGGTTTTATAAAATATAATATTTCGGAGACAATTTTTTATTTAAGTTTTATAACTATTTAATTCTAATTTTATTATTACTGACAACTAAAATAGTATCCCTATTTTATATATCCATATGTATATTTGCTTAATCACTACTAGCACTGTCATTTATAAGATGTATTAATGTTGTTATGCTTGAAAAGAATGTAACATTAATAAAACGTTTTGCTGGGTTTTTCTATAACTGTTCATCCAACTAGCTACTCAGTGAAATTTTGAACCTGCAAAAAGGCAGAGGATTAATGACACTTTTTTGGTAAGAATTTTTTTTTTAATTTTACTATTTTTGGAAACTTTTGCTAATTTATATAAATAATCGGTTTTTGTCCCACTATGCCTCGTACGATTAATTTTCGTAAAATTGTTTATGATTACTTGGTTTTCATACTATTCTTAGTCTTAATATGATAAAGCATACTCGTGTTATATAAATACAACTGAAAAAGATGTGATAAAGAGTTCCATTCAAAAAATATATTAAGAGCAAATGATTTTCCTACAAGTGTTGCTGAAAACTTGATTAAAAACCACAAAAAACTGGTGACAAGAATAAAATATACTGCAACCGATCTTATGTGTTTAAATCAATGATTTATACACCAGTTTTATCTAAAAGACTTAAAAACTCTTAAAAAACATTTAACAATATAGGAAAATTGTATAGTAAAACTAAAGATAAAATTTACAAATTTGAGAAATCTTACGTTGCATATAAAATAACCTGCAATGGCAACAGTAGAAGAAAATGTGAAAGGGTATATGTTGGTTCTACTAAAAATAAACTAAAAATAAGAATAGCTGGACATAAATCAGATCAGCATAGTCGTGGCAATAATAACGACCCACAAAAAACATCATTAGCGGCCCACTGTGCACATGAAGGTCATACTCCAGACTTTGATGAGACAACAATATTACGAAGAGAGAATAATTACAAACGGCTTTTTCTTGTTCTGTATTTCACATCCACATTTTTTTATTCGTTTTCAATTTGAGTAGTAAGGGATTGGTGAAAGTAAAACGAATGGACTTTAATTTTATATATGTGATAATAATATTAATAATAACTCAAGGGATATCCATGATGCACATAAATTATTTTCCATCGCATCTAAGACTTTCCACATAACTTTTGAAAGAGTACTGCGACCAAGGCTTATATTCACATCATTAGGAACAACGCCTTGATAAGCGCCTACAGCTAAAAATCTAAGCGTTGCAGCTAACTGTATAGTTTCTAAATTTAACTGCTTCTCATATATGGAGCAGTCTTTTCCAAAATCATGGAAAAGTCTCTTTATTCAAGCGGTAAAGTGCTTTGAATCTTAAATGAAATAAAACCGCAGTGTTGATAAAAAGAAAAACAAATACGAATTGATGATACATACGCTTCATCTGAAATGGTCATGGGGTTGGATGCATCTCTTAAGCGCTTTCTTTTAATTTTTTCAAAATTCATTTCACGTCTTCTTAATTGAATGTATGATAACACAAACATTTTTAAACAAAACTTAAGTTTTTTCCTTAATTTTTATTTATTTTTTCGGTGACAGCTGATTAAAAAAAATGTTTGTTTATGATTTTTGCCATTAAAATTTTTTTCGAAAAAATTCGAATAAACAAAAACGTGTGGATTTGAGAACACCTTTTTAGAAATTATGGGGATTCAAAAAATTTTACGTTTTCAAAACGAATCAAAATCTAGAACATACCCGTATATTTGCTTAATTCGCAAAATCTTGTATGTTTTATTTTGTATTTAATACAGTTTCTGTTTATATGCTTGTGAACACGCAGTGTATTACTGTATCAATTTATTTTGTATATTAAGCGTCAAAAAGCAAATAAGAAGAAGAAAATAAAAATAAGTATTTCGAAGAAGGTTTTCAGGAAGTAAAATGGACAATAGGACTGAAAAAAAAAAAACAAAATTTTAAATTTTTTATGCGAAAAGTATACTTTTGATATTGGATAGCATTTTTTTATTTTTTTTAACATCAACAATACGAGGGCTGCTATATATATTTCTGGCCTGGCAACACTGAGTGCTGCCAAGTGCAATCTGACATTTCCATTGGAAAGTTGGTAACTTTTAAGCATAATCGTAATAAAACGTTTTGACGTACGACCATTATTTGTGTTGTTTACACTGACTTGAAAAAATTAATATGGAAAAAAAATTGAATTAACTCGTGAACATTTTCGTGCCATAATTTTTCACAACTTTCGACGTGGATTATCACGACAAGAGTGCATTGATGAACTTAAATCTTTGTATGGCGATGAAGCACCATCCTATAGCCCTGTGAAAAATATAGGGTGTTTTTTATAGACGTATAGAACTTTAAGTTGGCATCACTTTTTTAACTGGCGGCCATTTTGTCAGCTGTCAAGTGATTAATATTTAGTTTGGTTTGCCATTTCATCATGAATAGGTTGACAAAAAAACAACGCTTGCAAATCGTGCAAATTTATTTCGAAAATAATGGTTCAGTTCGCGAAGTTTACCGCAAGCTCCGTCCATTTTATGGTCGACATAATCGGCCATCAGAGCAATTAATTCGGTTAACCATGGATCGTTTTCGCACTACGTTTACTCTATGTGATAATACGCATCCGCAGAGACGTCGAACAGTGCGCACCGAAGAAACAATTGCCGCTGTAGAGCAAAGTGTTGAAGAGGTCTCGAATGAATCGATTCGCCACCGTGCACAGCAATTAGAGCTTTGTCCATCAACTTTATGGAAGATTTTGCGCAAAGATCTTGGCTTGCGACCTTACAAGATCCAGCTTGTGCAGAATTAAAGCCGCGAGACCATGCAATGCGTCATGATTTTGGTGTATGGGCCGAAAATGAGATTGATCTCGATGCTGATTTTCATAGCAAAATTTTGTTCAGTGATGAGGCTCATTTTTGGTTAAATGGCTACGTCAACAAGCAAAATTGCCGCATTTGGAGTGAAGGGAATCCACATGAGACCCTTGAAACGCCATTACATGCACAAAAACTGACTGTTTGGTGTGCTCTATGGGCTGGTGGAGTCATTGGGCCATACTTCTTCCGAAATAATGCTGGAGAGTCAGTTACCGTTAATGGAGACCGGTATAGAGCCATGATAACCGACTATTTTGTTCCCCAATTGGATGGCATGAATGTGCATGAGTTGTGGTTCCAACAAGACGGCGCTACATGCCACACAGCGCACGCTACAATCGATTTATTGAAGGAAACATTCGATGAGCGCATAATTTCGACGAATGGACCTGTCAATTGGCCACCAAGATCGTGCGATTTGACACCATTGGATTATTTTCTTTGGGGATATGTGAAGTCGCTCGTCTACGCCAACAAACCAGAAACGTTAGGGGACTTGGAAGCCAACATTCGTGGCGTTATTGCCAACATACGGCCCCACATGCTCAAAAAAGTGGTTGAAAATTGGACCTGTAGAATTGACTTTATTCGAGCCAGCCGCGGCGGCCACATGCCCGAAATCATATTTAAACATTAATGGCATAAAATTATCCTTCCAATAAAGCCAAATTGATGGACATTAAAACGATTTTCTTGTGTTTTATTTCAATTCGAAGTTCTATACGTCTATAAAAAACACCATGTATGTATAATGAATTTAATCGTGGCCGAAGCTCGCTCAAAGACGAATTCCGTGAAGGTCGTCCAAAAACGGCTGTTGTGCCAGAGAACATTGATGCCGTGCGTGAACTCATAATGCAAGATCGACATGCGACACACCGAGAGATAGAGACATCCTTGGACATTTCTTCCACCAGCATACATTCGATACTGCATGAACACCTGGCCGTAAAAAAGGTTTGTTCTCGTTGATCCCGCACACTTTAAAAGTCGCTCAAAAAAGGTTCGTGTCGATTGGTGCAAAGAAATGTTGCGAAAATACGATTGCGGTGCTTCAAAAGACGTTTATAAGATCGTCACAGGTAACGAATCATGGGTCTATGCGTATGAGCCCGAAACGAAACAACAATTGACCGTGTGGGTCTTCAAAGACGAGCAAAATCCAACGAAAGTTGTTCGTGGAAGAAGCACTTCGAAGCAAATGGTCGCCTGTTTCTTCGGCAAAACTGGTCATGTGGCGACTGTTCCGCTTGAGCAACGTAGGACAGTCACTTCTGAGTGGTACAGTACAATTTGTTTGCCTGGAGTCATCGGAGAAATTTGAAAAACAAACAAGAGAAGACGAATCATTGTTCACCATGACAATGCGAGCTCTCACACATCGGCTCAAACCAGAGCGTTTTTGACCGGCCAAAACGTCGAATTAATGGGTCATCCGCCGTACAGCCCTGACTTGGCACCTAGTGACTTCTTCTTGTGTCCGCACATAAAGAAAAAAATGCGTGGTCAACGATTTTTGTCGCCAGAAGAAGCTGTTGAAGTGTTCAAAAACCATGTTTTAGAGATGTCTTAATCGGAGTGGAAAAAGTGCTTCGACAACTGGTTTGAGCGCATGCAAAAGTGTATAAATCATGCTGGAGAATACTTTGAAAAACAATAAAACCATTTTTGATTATAAATATTCGCATTTTCACTATTAGGCCAGAAATATATAGAGCAGCCCTCGTACAAATGTCTTTTATTTATTTTCTGTTTCTCAATGTGGTATGGAAAACACGATTTCCAATACAACTTTTCAAAAACATGCAAAATAAAAGTATTGGTGTATTAAAATTTTATATGAAAATTTCCAACATAAAGCATACACTATTGTATTTTAATTGAACAAAACACAGTGTACAAGGATACAAGGGGTTTTGTGAATTAAGCAATTGTATTAATGTTTGTTATTGTTCAACTTATATTTTTTAAAAATTTTGGCCTCATGATACTACTTAAAGTTTGTAGCGAAATATTGGCAAAATAAAGAATAAATTTAAATAATTGACCTCCAGCTAGAATAAAATTTTTTTATTTGGAAATTAAAAATTAATTTATGTCCGGTTGCAATTTAATAACTTCGACAAACTAACTTGACTAAAACGAAAGAAGTAATGAGAGTGATTTGTTTATACCATTTACAATTTGTGTGTAATCTAAATATTTGTTCTTTCTTTCTTTAATATTTTTTCCTTGTTTCTTTACAGTATCGTCCTAGTCAATGGTCGTGGAGGCGAGGTGAAGCTCGTTACACAGCAGCAACAATACACATGTAAAAAATTCAATTGTTAAACCTTTACCTATATCTTTCGATTTTAAAATTTTTATTTGTTCTTAATTTTTTTAACCAAGGTCTACTAAGCAGATAGTAGCGACCCTTTAGCAGTACTTGTTTTTATGTTAATATATAAATGCAAATTTCTATTACATAGGCTTTTTCCCTAAATGCAAGTTGCTGTGCCGTATTACTTTGTAACTTGATCCTAAACACAACCATTAAAATTGTTGACTATGTATGCAAAATATTATTCACACAAAGTATTATGAAAGTAACTACACATTTATTTGATAAAAAAAAACAATGTATTTAGAACAGAAAAACATATAATCTACCTTTTTTAACACAATGTTGACCGGCAATTTTACTGAAAATTTATCTCATGTCACCCGCTATTATTTCGTAATTGGATGTAGAAGTAAAACGATAAAAATAAACTTTAATAAATTACATTTGATATTCAACTTTTAATATTTCTTTTTTCAATGAAAAGCAGTATGACAATCACCTACGTGTAACGGTACACAACAGCTTTTACAAATATATCTAGTTTCATTTCATGTTCCCTTTGAAAATAAAAATTTTGTTTTTAATTTTTAAATATTTTTTACAACAAAAGGTTTGGCGGGTCTTATAAGTGAGAGAAACAGCTTGTGTTATACTGACGAACAATTGCACTGTATGATCGCCAACAAAAAAAAAAAAAACAATAGCAATGCGAAAAAAGAGCGCATCACAAGTTTATTCGTGGCCGGTCAGCAACATTCTGCCATAAAAACTCGAGTTAACTCGTGACTGGTTAACAATGTGTTAACAAATAAACAAGTAAATGGTGACTAGTTAAGATTAATTAATGAATCAACAACTTAATACGATTTAACTTGTTCAAAAATAACACAGTACATACTTATGTACGCACTACTGTTTTGTGTTTATTTTTAATCTTTTTTATTTTTAATCTTTTTTATTTTTAATCTTTCAAAAACTTTTTGGACAATTATTTTTTCAAACTTATTTCGTTGACAGTCAAACGTTTGGTTCTGTTTTTTCATAACTGTTTAATTCTTTTTGCTTTTTAACCAAAAAGAATATCATGCTTCTGCCTGCTTTAATGTACCTTGTTTAAAACTATAAAAAAATGTTCAATAAAACGTTTTAAAAATATTTTAATATTAGTAAAACTAAAATTAATGGCGTTTTCTTTTCTGAAAATAAATGTTACGCAACAATCACATTTAATGTTTTGCATGTTAAATAAACCTAAAAATTGCTACACATTTTATAGCCACTATAGAACAAAAACTGTAACTGAACTTTTTAACTATCTTTAAATTCCAGTAATTTTAAATTAGCGTTTCGAACATAACACAATAAAATTGAGGGTAAAATATGTAACAAATTTTACACTTTTTCGTACGACATATTTTCAAAGCATTTTTGTCAGAAGAGAAAACTCCATAAGGTAAGCTTTTTCTTAAAAGTATTTTAAACCATTAGATTCGAAATATTTTTTTAATTATAAAGCAAACATAAATCCCTGTTCTGTATATCGAGAAAATTAAAAAAAAATTGAGTTATTTCGAAAATAGAAAATTCGTTTGTGTTTACTTAAGAATATGATTTTAATTTATTTCGAAATTGATATAGTTTCTCGGTTTTGGTTTTTAAGACAGGGGTAAATATTAAACTTAAATTGAAAACCGTTAAACAAAAAAATTAACTAATCTTTTTTATGGGCAAACATATTAAGGAAAAATTTCTGAGCTTGAACGTTTATTCTTATGTGTTTCATTAAAAATATTTGTATTTGTTTGTTAATTTTAACTAAATTTTTGTAAGTGTATGTTGAAACAACATTTTTATATAAATTAAAAAGACGTAAATAAATTTTTTAATACATTTAGCACAACATCTCTTTTGATTTAAAAAATATTTCATTAGTAAGGCGCTGCAAAATCTTACAGTACTTAAAAATAAACTAAAGATTGTATGGTATGTAAACTATTTAAAATTATTAATAAATTTTCATGAATTTTTCGAACGCAAAACTATTACGTTAAAAGAGTTGCGTTAAAACTACTCGGTCATAAATTATATTAAAGTAGAAAAAGCCCAATAAGTCAAAACTGCCCCAATGTTGTAACTGTTAGATGTTTGAACACTACTCCAGTCGAAATATTTGAAACGTGTACAACCTGCAACAGTGCATACAAGGTTATGACTGTCGAATGTCATAGTAGAGGAACTTATATGCAACCTTAACAAAGCTTTAAGCCGAGAACGTGCAGACACATAAGTACGAGGGCTGCTCTATATATTTCTGGCCTAATAGTGAAAATGCGGTCAGAATTGACGTCCTACGTTGCTCAAGCGGAACAGTCGCCACATGACCAGTTTTTCCAAAGAAACAGGCGACCATTTGCTTCGAAGTGCTTCTTCCCCGAACAACTTTCGTTGGATTTTGCTGGTCTTTGAAGACCCACACGGTCGATTGTTGTTTCGTTTTGGGCTCATACGCATAGATCCATGATTCGTCACCTGTGACGATCTTATCCACGTCTTTTGAAGCACCGCATTCGTATTTTTGCAACATTTCTTTGCACTAATCGACACGAACCTTTTTTTGAGCGACTTTCAAATTGTGCGGGATCAACGAGAACAAACCTTTTTTACGGCCAGGTGTTCATGCAGTATCAAATGTATGCTGGCGGAAGAAATGTCCAAGGATGTGTCTATTTCTCGGTATGTCGCATGTCGATCTTGCATTATGAGTTCACGCACGGCATCAATGTTCTCTGGCACAACAGCCGTTTTTGGACGACCTTCACGGAATTCGTCTTTGATCGAGCTTCGGCCACGATTAAATTCATTATACCAATTTTTTACAGTGCTATAGGATGGTGCTTTATCGCCATACAAAGATTTAGGTTCATCAATGCACTCTTGTCGTGATAATCCACGTCGAAAGTTGTGAAAAATGATGCACGAAAATGTTCACGAGTTAATTCCATTTTTTTCTATATTAATTTTTTCAAGTCACTGTAAACAACACAATTAATGGTCGTACGTCAAAACGTTTTGAGTGCGATTATGCTTAGAATTGACAAACTTTTCAATGGAAATGTCAGATTGCACTTGGCAGCACTCAGTGTTGCCAGGCCAGAAAAATATATAGCAGCCCTCGTAGAGCATTAAATAGTACTACAAACTAGTGAACGTGATTTTTAAATCACCGTTTTTTTTAATAGTTATCGTGATCACCGTTTGCAATTCTTTTTTTATTTAAGCATACATTTTTATTTAATTATACATACATATTTATACAAACAGTAAAAATAATGCTGCATTTATTTTTTGCCAGTAATATAAAATTCGGTAACACTGAATATATATATTTATTTATATATATATATATATATATATATATATATATATATATATATATATATATATATATATATATATATATATATATGTGAAGTTTAGACAAGGAATAGCTATTGTTAATTAGAAAAAGCTATACAGAAATGAAGCCGTTTTAATATATAAAAAAAAGAAAGGGTCAAAAGTATTAATATTTCTCTCCACAAAGTAAAATGAAATTTAAGTTTGTATGTGTGCAAATGTAGAATACTGTTCTTTCGCGGCCCTGTTACTTGATATACTCAGTCACTGTAGTAACCAGTGGTTTTTTATTCACAGTGATTAGTTTCACAGGTATTAAAATATCGCTCATCTCTACTACAAACTTCAACAGAAATTTCTCAAAGTGTTACATACATTACTGTTCGAAACCTAAGCAACTTTTCCCATTAAGTAATTATAGACTCATATATTTTCTTTAAATAAATTTATAGCAAATATTTTTTTTTTTTGTGTAGTAGTAAATACACAATGTGTCTACAACCTAAAAATAATAACAAAAATTAAATTCCATTTCTTTGGAAGTTATAATAAAATAAAAACTATATTAACTTAAAAATTCACTGTTCAAAACCTAAGCAACTTTTAATATTTAGTATGATATCCTTTGTTTCTTACGACCTTGGCGCATCTTTTGAGCATAGATTCAATAACATTCGAATATTAGACTAACAAAATGCACTAGTTTTTATAAAAATCGATGCAGTGGTTCCAGGGATATCAGCGTTCATGTTGAAATGTTATCAAATAACTGGTTTTGGTAAAAATGGCATAAGACTGGCTTTTACTCGGAAACTAAAAATTATTTCTAAACAAGTATGACACATTTTGAAAGAGGAATATTAGACGAACAAAATGCACTAGTTTTTAAGAAAATCGATGCAGTGGTTCCAGAGATATCAGCGTCCATGTTGAAAAGTTATCATATAACTGGTTTTGGTAAAAATGGCATAAGACTGGCTTTTACTCGGAAACTAAAAATTATTTCTAAACAAATATGACACATTTTGAAAGAGGAATATTAGACGAACAAAATGCACTAGTTTTTAAGAAAATCGATGCAGTGGTTCCAGAGATATCAGCGTCCATGTTGAAAAGTTATCATATAACTGATTTTGGTAAAAATGGCATAAAAATAACATAAGACTGGCTTTTACTCGGAAAATAAATATATTTCTAAACAAGTATGACACATTTTGAAAGAGGAATATTAGACGAACAAAATGCACTAGTTTTTATGAAATTAGACAGTTCATCAACTCGGTTTATTTTTAAAGCGTCGAGTTCCAACTCTCCGTTTTAAAATTGCAAAGAGGTTTTCTATGGGATTCAAGTCTGGCGATTAAGCTAGCCAATCCAAAACTTAAACCCCATTAGCTGATAACCAATCGTTGACTAACTTTGATGAGTGTTTTGGGTCATTGTCGTTTTGAAACACCCATCGAATGTGAGTTGCTTAAATGTCTCTGTAAACAAAACAGTCCATTTTTGCTTGAATTTCTATAGAGGGACCAACACTGCTGGCCAAAAAACAAGTCCAAACCATCACATTTCTACCCCCATGCTTTATTGTGGCTTTTGAGTACCGAGGGTTTAGCCGTTTTCCTTTTGGTCTTCTCACGTGGCAAATTCCATCTGAATTTAGTAAGTTAAATTTAGATTCATCACTAAACAATACTGTTCTCCATTTGGATGTAATCCAACCCATATGTGCTCTAGCAAAATCCAACCTAAAACAAACAAAAAGCTGAGAAAATCAGAGACTACGTTGCAATCAATCAAACAAACCTCTTTTTTAAATGCTTCTTAGCATAGGCATGAAGCTCCTTAAGTTTTGTTCCAATATACGTTTTCTTACTGTGGAAGAACTAATCTGAAGTTCAAGCTCATTCACTATGTCTTTCGACGAAATAAATGGATTTTTTTAACTAGACGGAAAATTTTCTGGTCTGTTCGCGCAGAAGTTTTTCGAGGTCGCCCACCACTATTGGCTTCCTCTACTTTCCCAGCAGCTTTGTACTTTTTTACAAGTCGGGAAACAATTGATTTATTAATATTCAATTGGTTTGCTATAGAAATTTGAGATTTACCGATATTAAAAAGTTCAATAATCTTTAGCTTAAAAGCTGATCCATAACGTGTTCGCGTCATGGTTGCTCTTCTAAAGAATTGGTACTACTTGTTATCGCTGGCGGCGACAGTCGTTCGAAAAAGGGCGAATTTAACAGCCAAATAAAAAGAGCCAAGTTTCTAATTAATTGGTTTAGGTGTTTATTTCTATTTAAAAAAAATATATATTACAATTAACAAATGTAAATAAACATATAAAAACAAATGTACTTACCGCAGTGCTTTCCTTAAACGAACTAATTTTATTTGTTAAAATAATTTAAAGTTGAGCCAAAAATTCTTTATGTATTAAATACATCAGAAAATGACGGGCCAACTTAAAGAAACAAAAGCACTGCAGAATTATATTGTTACATATAAAACTAACTGATCATTTACAATCATATATATGTATGTATAAACAAATAGGAAAAAGAGAATAAAAATACATAATATGAATGTACATAAATGATCATGAGACAAAATAACAGGACATTTAGGCAACTCACAGACTGAAAAATGAAAATAAATAAAATAAACAAAATAATAAATGTTTCCAGTTTATGAGCCATTAAGCGACATCCCCCCCCCCCCCCCCCGTGGATCGACCACGATTTACTTCTCCAAATCAAGGACTGCAAGTTTGGAAACAGGACGCATCAGGACACCAGTGCTAGTACGGACATCAGCACGACGTATAATATCATCGTTACTTTTGTATACCTCTTCCACTCGACCTCGTCTCCAATCTTTTCGGGACACTGCAGGATCACAAATGATAACCAAGTCACCAACGGCAATAGGCTTTGTGCGTTGACACCATTTGGAGCGTCTGGTCAACGTGGGCAAATATTCTCGGATCCAGCGGTTCCAAAAATGATCGCGTAGTTGGCGAGAGATGCACCACTGCTTTCTCAATAAAATAGGTTCTTCCTCTGGCGCTCCGGCAGGAGTTTGGGTTGTATTTGGGCAACCAAGTAGGAAATGATTAGGAGTTAGTGGTTCCTCATCTTCGTGGCTCAACGGCAAGTGTGTTAAGGGACGAGAGTTCACAATATTTTCTGCTTCAATTAGGAAGCTTTGAAGCGTGTGTTCACGAGGGGAAGACTCTTTCAATGTTGACTGCAGCACACGTTTGACGCACTGTACCATTCGTTCCCATACACCACCTTCTGAAGGATTATGTGGACAATTAAACAGCCAGTCGATACTTTTCGATGATAGTTCATCTGCAATACGGGCCACATCAAATACCTCACTGAACCTCTTGGCGACTTGGTCAGCACCAACAAAATTTTTACCATTGTCGCTTCTGAGCCTTGTAGGTACGCCACGTCGATTTATAAAATTACGTATAGCAAGGATGCACGCATCTGTGGACAAGTCGAAAGCAACTTCTAAGTGGATAGCTCTAACGGTTAGGCAGGTAAATAGAGCTACCCATCTCTTTTCATGGCGTCGACCAATGGTTACAGTTAACGGCCAGAAGTAATCCAACCCAGTATAGGTAAAAGGCCTAATATATGGCGTAAGTCTGTCTTCTGGCAAAGAACCCATAAGTGGTGGCACCGGCAATGTACGACGAAATCTGCAAATAAAACATTTAGCAACACAATTATGCAAAGTTTTCCTTAAGCGTGGAATCCAAAACGATCTTCTTATTTCACATATTGTGGCTTCGAAATTCTGATGTTTCATCTTCTCATGTACATGGGCCACAAACAACTCAGTGACGGGATGATGTGACGGCAATATAATCGGGCGTCTTATTTCCAAGGGCAACCAACTAGCTGCGTCCACACGGCCATTAACTCGCAGTAGTAAATTTTCATCCAAGTATGGAACCAACGCATATAATTCACTACTTTTGGGCAAAGTTTCTTTAGATTTTATAATTTCAATTTCGGCATTAAATTTTTCTTTCTGGGCTAGGCGACAAAGATAAATTTCCGCAGTTTTTAGTTCAGCAGCAGTCAAACAAGTTCTTTCATCTTGGCTTACTTTCCTTTGGCATCGACTCATGAAACGTAACATCCAGGCAACCGTTCGTTTTAGCTTCAAATAAGAAGAAAATCTACTAAAATCAATAATAGGAGGAATATTAATTAATAGAGCAAATTTTGGACGTAGCTCCTCAGTATCAAGGCTAGCAGGGCTTATGTTCACAGTTTTGGGCCATTTATCTTCACCACCATAAAGAAAATTAGGGCCGCTGAACCAGCTGGATTCATTCGAAAAGTCGACCTGTGACTTCATCCTGGTGGTTTCATCAGCAACATTAATATTGGTAGGCAGCCATCTCCAATCTGCTGGGCTAGTGGAATCTAGAATTTCTGTGATTCGATGGGCAACAAAAGGCTTGTATCTTCGACTTTCTGAGCCTATCCAATTAATCACAGTAGAGGAATCGCTCCAACAAATAAACCGAGAAACCTTCATGGAATGCTCCTTCAAAATCGTATGCAATAATCGAGTACCCAAAACAGCAGCCTGAAGTTCGAGCCTTGGAATACTCATCGTTTTTAGAGGGGCACATCTCGTTTTTGCAGCTAGGAAGGATACTTCAACTTTTCCATCAGGGTATATGGACCTCCAGTATGACGCGGCACCAAATGCATCCTCACTAGCGTCGACAAAAACATGTAGCTCCAGACGGATAGGAATGCCATTTCCAAAATAACAACAAGGCACTTTCACATTAACAACATTTTTTAGCTCTTGGCGCCAAATATTCCACATGTCATAAAAGTCATTAGGCAAAGGGTCATCCCATCGGACATCGTTCCTCCATACCTCACGCATCAACAGTTTAGCCGTAATCATAAAGTTGCTCAATAGACCAAGTGGATCGAAAACAGACATTACCGCACTAAGCAACTCTCGTTTTGTAGGAGCCTTCAAACCATTTATGACATCAGCATTCACGTTGTGGAACCTCAACTCAAACCTGAAAGTATCATCTTTAGGTTGCCAGTACATACCTAGGACCTTTTCTGACTGCAGCTCGTTGATATCGCTAGAAAAGTTCACCGGCTTCTCCATAGCACCTTTAAGAGCCACAATTACTTCAGACGAATTGGATGAAAAATTTCTTAGCTCCAATCCAGCTGACTTATAGATGTCACGAACTTGTTGGGCAACTTCAATAGCTCTTTCAGGTGTTGGAAAACTGTCGACGAAATCATCCACATAATGATGATCCAAGATAGACTTCACCGCATGAGGGTATTTTTCCCGATAGCTTAGGGCGTTGGTTTCTTTGACATAATGGGCTACGCAGGGCGAACAAGCAGCGCCAAATGTCATTACGACCATCTCATAAGTATCTGGAGGCTTGCTGTCATCATCGCGCCAAAGGAAGCGTTGGGAACATCTGTCTTCAGGAGCCACAAGAACCTGGTGAAACATCTCTTTAATATCACCGCAAACTGCAACAGTTCCAACTCGAAAGTTGAATAAAATAGACGGCAGAGGTTTATATTGCTGAGGACCCTTTAAGAGCATGGAATTCAACGAAACGCCTTTAACAGTTCCAGCAACATCAAAAACTAGCCGAAGCTTTCCAGGCTTGTGGGGGTTGACCACTCCAAAGTGAGGAAGATACCAAGTTCTAGGGCAAACACCAGAAGCTTCATTAGGCAACAATTTCCTTAAATACTCCTTTGTCACGTAATCGTTCATGATGGACTTGTAGGCTTCACCAAATTCCGGAATTCTCTTCATTTTCCTCTCAATACCATTTAGTCTATTTAGAGCCATGGAATAACCATCTGGCAGGACTACATCATCAGAGCGCCACAAGAGCCGGGTTTGAAATCTTCCTTCAACTTTCACAGTAGTATTCATCATTATTTGACGAGCTTGAACAACCTCCTTCGATTCTATGACCGGTAAGATCTTGGCTCCAAAATTTTCGATTTCAAAATAATTTGCCACCAAGTTGTAAAGTGTCGGCTCAGGCTGAACTGTCAACAAACATAAATTAGAGTTTGATGGCTTACCCTTCATCGGACCAAAAACGACCCAACCCAATGGTGTGTTGGCAGCATAGGGACCACTTTCTTCCAAAGGTACAATTTCATCAGGAAGACCAAGATGGCAGTGATCTAATCCTATCAGGACTTTAGGGGTCACACCATTGTATAATTTAATTGGTTAACCAGGATGAGCGCTTAAATCCATATTGAAACTCTGAGCCGGCAATTTCAAATTCGAGACACCATAAACATTTTTTAAAGCATATTTTCTTTGCTTACCAATCCCACTTATTTGCAGATCAGCCACAGATGCCATTTCCTCAGATTCCTTTCCAGCGTACCAGTGCAAGTTCAATTTACTTTAATGCCCCCGGAGGCCCAGTTGCCTCACCAAGGAGCTGTCCACCATAGTAACCGAAGAACCTTCATCCAACAATGCGTAAGTTTCAACCTTGTTACTAGGACCATAAAGTACAATAGGCACAACTCGAAATAGCAGTACGCTCTTATCTGCAGGACGAGATACACAGCTCAAGACAGACGCACTTTTATTTGATGAACCACTTGGGGCTTCTGACACACTTGTCCCAGAATATTTTTCGCGATTATTATTAATTTGTACATCATGTAGCAATTTGTTATGTTTTCGCAGGCAACCATCGATGGGGCACTCTTTTCGTTTACGGCAACTCCTACTAGGATGCCCCGAGCCAAGACACGAAAAACATAACCTCAATTTCTTCACATTAGACCATCTGTCAGGCACAGTCAATGAACTAAATTTTTTACATTCAAATAATTTATGATTACCCTGGCACATAGGGCATTCTTGTTTATGTTGACCATCAACGGCGTGGAGGACAACTTTTCTTTTAGGTTCACTATAATTTCGATTACTACTCACCCATTGAATAGTTTGCACCAAATCAGTAACATCTTTGAGCCACCTGTTAAAATCCAAAACCGTTGGATATGGCTTAGTTGTTGAGGAATAGCGGGCCCACTCCATTCGTTTGCTCAAGGGAAGCTTACCAACCAATTCATCCATTAATGTAGGATTCGCTAAATGCTGTTGTCCATTGGCAGATTCCAAAAAGGCGGCAAGATTCTGCACCTTAACAGCAAATGGCACAAGTTGATCAATAGCACTCTCACGGATGGGCTGAATTTCTTTCACTTGTTGGAGCTGACATCGGATAAGTATTTCTGGACGACCATATCAAAAACGCAACTGCTCCATCACCACATTGACATTATCCGGATGTATGAGCAATGATTTAACACTCTCCCTTGCATCACCCTTTAATGCCTTTTGGAGCCGAACACAATTTTCAAAATTATTGTAATTATAAACAGCAGTCGAATTACTAAAGGCTGTTGAAAAAATGGGCCAATCCTCAGGTGTACCACTAAATTCCGGCAGGTCATATATTTTTCTGTACACTGCCATCGAACCGCCATTTTGAGACACAAAATTATTTAGCAGTAACATTTGTGTTAAAGGCGATTGGCTTGCACAAAAACCGTTACTATTTGCATTGCAGCTAACACACGAAAATGGCGTACGGCGATCAGTGCAGTCAACGTTGGCTGAGACAGAATTTTCGACGTTGGCTTCACTAGTACCCGTCACAGCTGGCGCCATATTGGATGGTTGGGGCACGGCTGAGGATGGCATTGAATTGGCATTAAGGGCAATGGACAAAACTTTCTGAGCAGTCAGCAACTGGACCTGGAGTGTATTAATTTGGCTTTGCAAGTCTTCTAAATTGATACCGGTATTGGGCTGGGGCATCGGCAGCTGTTGGCTAGGTTGAACCGTGGCTGAGGGCATGTTAGGCGCGGTAGTGGAAGTGGTGGCTACGCTACACGAGATTCCAGCGCAGGTGGAACTCGTAGACATTGCGACAGGGGCAGATAATATTTTATCACTTATTTGAGCAGTACTTGCGATTGTGTTGGTTACTCCTGAGGTAGATGGAACTGATGGTATAGGCACTGCTGTTCCGGCGGCAGAGGAACTGGTAGACAGCAAAAGAGCTCCAGCGGCAGTGGGAGCCAATTGCTGTGAGGGCAGATATGTTCCGGCAGATGGAGAACCACTATTATTTTGGCTTGATGTTGTCTGCAATCGAGCGCTTTTTCTCACTGGCGACCGTTGCATTATGAAACACAAATATTCTTTAAACAACTGCTTAAAATAGCACACAAAATATTTGTCCCGGCAGACGAGGAATCACTTTAAAATTTTCAAATATATTTTATTTAACGGCAGGCAATGTCCAATAAAAATTATTTATTCCAGCTGACAAGGAACCACTTCAGCAAAAATTTATTTTCTCTTAGACAGAGAACCAATTGTTCCGGCAGGCAGGGAACCACAATAAATTTTTCCAAAGACCACAATGGTCAGCTAGAAACCACAAGAATTTCTGCACAAAAGTTGCAAAATTAAATTTGTTTTCTCTTAGATAGAGAACCGATTGTTCCGGCAGGCAAGGAACCACAATAATTTCCGCACAAAGGTTGCGAAATAAAATTTATTTTCTCTTAGGCAGAGAACCAATTGTTCCGGCAGGCAAGGAACCACAAGAATTTCCGCACAAAGACTGCGAAATAAAATTTATTTTCTCTTAGGCAGAGAACCAATTGTTCCGGCAGGCAAGGAACCACAAGAATTTCCGCACAAAGGCTGCGAAATAAAATTTGTTATCGCTGGCGGCGACAGTCGTTCGAAAAAGGGCGAATTTAACATCCAAATAAAAAGAGCCAAGTTTCTAATTAATTGGTTTAGGTGTTTATTTCTATTTAAAAAAAATATATATTACAATTAACAAATGTAAATAAACATATAAAAACAAATGTACTTACCGCAGTGCTTTCCTTAAACGAACTAATTTTATTTGTTAAAATAATTTAAAGTTGAGCCAAAAATACTTTATGTATTAAATACATCAAAAAATAACGGGCCAAATTAAAGAAACAAAAGCACTGCAGAATTATATTGTTACATATAAAACTAACTGATCATTTACAATCATATATATGTTTGTATAAACATATAGGAAAAAGAGAATAAAAATACATAATATGAATGTAAATAAATGATCATGATACAAAATAACAGTACATTTAGGCAACTCACTGACTGACAAATTAAAATAAATAAAGTAAACAAAATAATAAATGTTTCCAGTTTATGAGCCATTAAGCGACACTACTTAAATGCATAAAATCAACCAAAATTATTTTTTCAATAGCAATCATAACGGGACTAATATTTTTGCTTAAAATTTTTGTTGCTGTTTTAGTTAATATTTCGCAACAAATACAACAATGTAAAAGTGTTGCTTAGGTTTCGAACAGCGAATTTTTAAGTTAATTTTGTTTTATAATTTCTTCCAGAGACATAAAATGTATTTCATTTTATTATTTTTAGTATGAAGACTATATGTATAATAATAGATAAATGAGAAATTTTTCATTAATCTATTTAAAGAGAACATATCCGACCATGGGTATTTACTGGGGAAAAGTTGCTTAGGTTTCGAACAATACTGTATATCTTAAAATCTGAAATTTAACCAACCTAGTTGTAATGATTCAGCTCATCTGCTGATCGTTGTGCTCTAACGCAAGCACTTCAACTTGGTTAGTTCACTTAAATGAATAGTTTATCTGGGTTGTGTCAAGGCAGTAACACCAAGACAGCAGGTGGTATAACGCAAGCACTTGGAACTTGGTTATAGTGGTGAGACGAAAAAATAACAACTGTTTCTTTTGATTGAATTATTGATTCTACTTTTATTGGTATTACATTAAAGTCTTAAATACTATTTTTTTGCTGATTAATACTAAATATTAATAATAATAAAAATATTAAAGAATTTAATGGTAAGCAATTACTTTTGTTTTGGGTCAGTTCAATGCACCGCCGGTTTAGTTTTCGGCGTGTGTGCCATAACAAAACATGAGATACCCAGGCAATGCAAATATAAGCAAAAGTGATACAAAATAAAATTCAATGAACGGCATGTAACATTAAGCGGTAGTTCAAGGTTGTTATTAAAATTAAATTTTGAAGAAAACAAAATTGTAATTTAATGACAAATAGTTTTTTTTTTGTTGTTTTATAAATTTCACATTAAAATATAAGTTAAGTAAAAATGCATGAGCAGCGATTTAAGGTTGTCGTCGCAATTAATGAATTTAGTGCAGGCATGTTTGCATGTAAGTATGTATGCACATTTATACAAACATACTTAAGTAAGTATGTATGGATATTTATACAAACATACATACTTTTTTACATACTTGCACACGAAGTTAACTGTGAAGGCTTGAACACTAGTGCTAAAATAGTTTTAGATAGTAACAATAGTTATACTAGCAGTAATATGACTTAATTTGAAGCAATAAAATATCAGACGTTTAAGCTTATATCTCGCCAATCTCGGGAAGAATAGTTAAAGGTAAATTTTTATTAAAATAAATTTAAATATAAATACAAAAAATCGTGGGACTCTGTAATAATAATTACATAATTAAATAAGACTTAAACTGCGGATACAAGTATATAGGATGTTTAAATATTAATTGTTATACTTTATGTAGTAAACTGTAACTAAACCAAACCCAAATAGTTTTTCCTAATGAAAACATCAGCTGATCCTAATAACCAACTACCCACCTTAGACATTTATTATACAAATATTACACTTAGCATGCCGGCGCTAAGAGTAAAAAATTACCTAAGTTCAGATCACCTTCAGCTTTGCAGTGAGATAGATCTTAGTTACGTTATAGGAAGCAAATTGGTTTCGTTTCGATAATTTTCAGAAAAAAACCTTCCGGCAGCAAACTGTGTCTAGATCGATTATATGATGAATATATTTTAAACGATAATATTAACTTAGCACTAGAAGACAGCTTGCCTAAAAGGCAAAGTTGAACTGCAACCGAAAGAAATACATATGTTCAAAACAAGTCCTTGCTGTGATCTTTATTCCACGTTTTGGAAAATTCAAAATGTATTATCTTTGCCTCTCGCGCCGCCATACTGGGAAAATGGCGCCTATACAAAATCATTTCAGGGAAAATTTTCTTACAATTTATGTCGTAACTTTTTTTTATACTAAAATCAATAGTTTCGAAGTAGGAGCGCCGGTAACCATTACACATCCACGCCAACGCGTTATATTTAGTATAAACTGCTCACAGAAAAATTGGCGACACTTAAGCTATTTCAGAAGTCGAAAATGCAGCAGCAGACTTATTTCTATCAGTATATGTAATTCCACAAAATTTTTGTCTAATTAATCATGAACAAATTAATAAACAACAAAAAATTTGCAAAGTTGGAACAAATCGACAAAAAATTATTAAAAAATCTACTTCAAAAAGTTTTATTTTGCCTTACTATCATATTTAACGGATATCTTAAACTCTGCTACATTCCAAATTCTTGGAAAATACCTGAACGAAACAATCTGGAAAAACTCAGGCCACACGGGAACGTTAAAGTTCTATCCCTCAGTCACCACTGTCGTGTGTACCCTGTGCAGATTTTGTTATTTTGATTGTAAGGCAGTACAAAAAGCTGTAAAATAAAACTAAGATAACTAGATGTAGTCATTGTAAACAAAAATAATTTTTTAGGAAAGCAATTTAGTAGATGGCTGAAAAGCGGCCCGGAAACCCTTTTTTTTTTTTTTTTTTTTTTTTTTTGAAAATATGTAGCGCGGCCGAGGTTTGCTGCGAGTACAGAAATAAAATGTCCCTTTTAATTTTTGGAAGTTGAAGGAAGCAAAGGTGTGACGCGTGGTCGTCGAAGAGCTTTTAACCTGTGCATATGTACTTACGTGCATCTTGGTCGAATATAAAATAAAACAATTTCATAATAAATTAACGTTTTATTGTTAAAAAAGAAAATTAAGACGGTGAATAGAATAGAACTTAAACAACATAAAGAAAATTCAGAAAATTTAAAAGAGTTAAATTAACACACTAAAGTACCAATTTACTTTAAATGAAAAGAACATTCAACTAAAGAAAAAAACGTAAACTTAAAGAACAAAATTAATTTGAAGATAATCACCACGCCACATTATGTACATTACATCCAATGAGGGACCGCCTCTAGAACCATCATCACGCATTGCAACCCGGCCGCGCCAGGTATTTTGCCACAGAACTTTGACAGACCCTACAGACGACCAGTGAACATATAACAAACATTTAAGTAGTTTAGAAAACGATATTATAGTCATAGAAAACGATATTATTGGAATTGGATTTGAAACCGACAAAAATATCTTGTTGGTGTCATGCAATCCAATGTTATCGGTTTTAGGTGTCACAGAAACCAATGTTATTGGTTTGTTATTAGAAATAAACCAAGCAGCAAACAGCTGTCGGTTTTTGTCATTTTTGTAAACAAACTAAACAAGTTCACGGCCATTTTCATTTAATACTGTTTTTTTTTTTTTTTTTTGGATATTTTAAAAAAATGTAAGTACGGATGTATGTTAATTAAATTTATTTATTTAAAAAAGACAATTTTTTCATAAATTTTTATTCTTCAACAGGGGAAAGCATAAAAACTTTACGCAAAACTCCATAATTATAGATATCCAGATATAGCGCGCGGATTTACAAAGCGGGATAAGCCGCCTGTGGATGATGTTTGGCAACAATTGACAGATTCACTAAACAGCGCAGGTCCACCGCAAAAAGATGTGAGTGGTTGGAAAAAGGTACGTAAAAGCTGTGTAGCAAACATTACTCTTTTAAAATTGTGTTGCTTAAACCTTTGCAGACATGGACTGAATGGAAAAGCGATGTTAAAAGAAAACTCGCCCAAAATAAAGCAGAGTCCAGAGCAACCGGTGGTGGGCCGTTTTCGAAGCATCAACTAACGAGCAGCAACGAAGCAGTTATACGCATTATTATTGGCATTGATATTGGTTTTAATGACAGCATCGGTGGTGGGAAAGAGGAGGAAATGCCGTCAACGTCATCAAAACGTCCCCGTCTCCACTGTTGTCAAAAAGTACCCCCAACAGGCTCAAAATAGAAACCACGGCAGAGCGAATAAAAAAGTTTTTAGACGACGACAGTGAAAGAAAAGCGGAACTTAGCGAAAAGTAGGACGAATTTATTAATATTGAAAAAGAAAATACCAACAGCTTACGACGGGTTTATAGGGCGTTAGAAAAGGGACAAAAGTCTATAACAAATGCAGTGGAGGAATTTAAAAATGAATTTGTGCGGGTGAACAATAAATTTTGAAAACAATGCAGGAAAAAAATTAGATAAAAAAAGCAATTGGATGTCGAGGTACAAAAATTTGAATACCAAAAAAAAAAAAAAAAACATGTGATTTTTTAATTATTTTTCAACAAAGTGCCCTAGTTATTAGGTTTTTTGTTACAAACTTACAACGTACTTCTTTTTTTACAAAATTGTAAGACTGCATTTTTAATTTGCTTTTTTTTTTAATAAATGTTGTTTTATTTTTGAACATGACTTGTTTTTTTAATTTTGATACAAGGTATTAGCTATTTCATTTCTAATCCTCTGACCTTCGCTTTGCAAAGATGTGCTTGATGGCAATAATACATCATCTTCAGTGTCATTTTGTGGTAAAATTATGTTAGTGTCATTGTTTTGTACATTGTTGTTTCTAAAACACTTTAAGCAAACTTGAAAGTTGGAAAGTTGGATTTCAGTTTAATAAGGAAAAATATAATATAAAAATATAATATGTTTAATGGACAAGAAATTAATTTTGTTAAAGAATTAACATTCTTGGGAGTAACGTTCGATGAAAAATTAACGTTAAAAACTCATATAAAAAACATAAAGCTAAAGCGAAACTGAATATTATTATGATGTTGCGCTGTTCTCAATATGGATCTGATCCCTATACTCTTCTTAAAATATTACCCTCAATTATTCTTCCGACGACAGGTTATGCTTCAATTATATATTCTTCTACTAATAAGTCTCGTCTGGCGCAATTAGATCCTATACTAAACACAGGAATTCGACTCTCTCTTGGGGCTTTTAAAACTAGTCCATGCAAAAGTTTACAAATCTTATCTTCATGTCAGCCTCTATATCTAAGAAGACTTATACTTTCATTTAATTTCGTTTTGAAAATTATCTCCTTAGCAAATCACCCATTTCATACCAAGATATCTGATATGATAAAAATAAATCAACTGCGAGCGCCAAACCCGAAATTTCTTCCTTTATATGTAATCACCATTGATGAACTCAAGAAAGTCAACTCTAAATACAACATTTATGTTGAATCCATTGAAAATCGTACATACTCTCGTTTTGCCCCTTGGTGCTTTTTTAATATTAACGTCGATTTTAGTTTGGCATGTAATATCAAAAGTCAAATGACTGCTAAAGTAGTTAAGCAAAAATTTCTTGAAATAGTTAAAACGAAATATACAAAATATTCCAAATTTTACACAGATGGTTCTGTAATGAATGAAAAATCAGGATTTGTAGTGCTCAGTGAGGACTCATTCATAACAAATCGTATTGATAATCACTCATCAGTTTATACAACCGAATTAGCTGCTATCAGGGTATGTGTAGGCATTTTTGTGAATACTGGACAAAAGTCACTTATCATATCCGATAGTAAAAGCGTATTAGAGGGTTTGCAAATAAATTTTATGAGGATTCCTAGTCATTTGAATATTTTAGGAAACAAAAAATTAGATAGACTTCAAAAGAGTCCTTATCAACTAATATTTGCTCAGAATTTAAATTTCAATATTCAAATAATAGAAACTTAATAGTTAAATATATACGAGATACCTGGGAAGATACATGGAAGAACAATAACGATGTTAAGCTCTATAAAATTCAAAAAAATATCGTCCATACATTTGAAGCTCTTTCTATGCCTAAAACTAATTTAATTAAATATAATAGGCTAAAAATAGGCCATTGTTATTTTGCCATAAATATATTATTGAGAAGAAACAACCCCCTATTTGCAACTGTGGTAAAGTTTTAAGTACTAATCAAAACGCGGCTTGAAAATGATGTCTTTACATCGAAAGCGCTCGCCAATCGTATTAAATAAACAGCCAGTGACGACGGTCTTCACCGAAAGGTATGACAACAGTATTTTATTTACTGGCGGAATAAATCCAATTAACTTAATACCAAAGTTTTAAGTGTTTACATATATTTAATGACTGTAGATTATTACAAGAAAAACGAATTAAATATAAAATAAATGGCATTGAAATTCTGACAAGAAAAAATGAATCCGGAAAAGTTAAACAATTCCTTACTGAAATAAATTTGTATACTTCGATATAAACCTTGTATTTAACATATATCTTTTTTCTCTTCTCCTTATAAAAATTTTACAAAAGAATGTTTAAATTAATTGTAATTTTTAAGACATCATTTTACTTTATTTTATTGATATACATATGTACACACGGCCTATATAACCTTTCTGTGTTGTGGCCTTCCAAATACAAATAAATGAAATCAAAAACATATCAATTAATTGGTAAAGTTAGTCTTAAGTACTTTAATTCTCTCCGATTGCTAGTTGAAAGAATATTTATTTTTACAAATTACTTGATTAATTTTAAAGAAAAATAGGAAAAGTATTTTATATGTTAGTAAATAGTTTGATAAATTAAATTAAAAAATATTGGTTGAAAAAAAGTAAACGGGCATAGTTTTTGACTATTTTTTAAAAGTATTTTAAATGTTGTAACTTTCACGTTCTTCGGAAACCATTTGTACATCACTATCAGGAAAAGAAGTATTGTAGTGGATACATGGC
The DNA here is from genome assembly GCA_937654795.1 of Cistogaster globosa. NCBI lineage: Eukaryota > Metazoa > Arthropoda > Insecta > Diptera > Tachinidae > Cistogaster > Cistogaster globosa. The sequence goes on from OW569406.1 coordinate 37,346,459, forward strand.
GAAATAATACAGGTGAACGCACGGGCGAAAAAGCTCATCAGCTGTATACGTTGTAGTTGTCAAGGCGAATTGTTTTGTTTATGAATATTGTCAAAAATAAATTATTTGTTAAACAAAATTTTAATGTGTTGTAATTTTTATAAAAAATGAAAAATTTAAATTTCTTAAAAAATTTATGCGAAACAGAATTACATTTTTAAAATTTTAATTTTAAGAAAATTAGAACTGGAACGCGGAGGAAGTCAAGAGAACTGCAAGTCATGAATAATTTTGTAGTTGCACAATTTGAGATTTCTTTGATGTCCCCCTACACAAAGGGCATTCATCGCTTTCGTCAAATCAATCCAAAATACAGTTTAACGCAACAAGTGGCCACAAGGCGTTAAACTAGAATTATTACGTGTTTCCTAGCACAATATACACTGGGGAACATTTCGTTCATTTTCTATTTTTCTCGTAAATGTCTGCTTATGGAAAAATTATTCAGGAAATCTTTCAAGTTCAAAACGTTTTCCTTTGTGTTCCTTCCAAGTTTCATATGCTGCTATAGAAAGAGAAAAACTCACTTGTAAAAAAGTAACAATACACAAGATCTTATAGCCATACAAGAAGAGTTCTGGCTGTAACCAATGTCGAATAAGAACATAATTGATGCAAGTAGCTCGTTTGGAAATTTGATATTTATCCGCACGTAATTAAAATAAAGGCTCTTAAGTAGGTGGGTGAGCATCGCATAAAGTTAAAATCGTTTTTAGTTTGTTTTTTGTTTCCCGGTACTATATCATCTTGCTCTTCAATATATTTTCTCCAGTTTTTAAGACCTTTAGATATAATACAAGCCATACACATTGCGACATGTACAACTTTGCTAGTAATAAGTTAGGTGTTTTGTCTATAAATTATGCAACTTGCATATAATCGCCAGGCACAACTTTATTTTATATATCAAGTGTTTGACCATGAAGAAAAAGAATGCAAACAAAAGTTAAGAAGGAAGCAAAAGTAGTCAAAGAATTGGGTAAAAAATATCCTAACAGCAAACTTTTAAAAACCTTGCATGCATTTCATCTGAATCCTCCATATGTATTCTTATATTAATTTTCTTTAAATATACAGAATACTTTTGCGCTGTGTTTTGCTATGTTGTCACTACGGAAATGAAAAGTAAAATAGAATAATGTTAAGCGACATGTCCACTAACGTTGTCAAAAAATCAAAACTTCTTGACCTTTAGTACAACCAACGCGCAACTTCATACAACTACACAACAAATATTCCAATCTGTTGTACATCCTTCTCAAGTTGTACAACAGGTCGCAACGTGCATTTCTTCCATAATGCATCACCGCCGAATTCTAGTAAAAAAAAAATTAAAAAATTCTTGTCTAATTTTTTCCAATTTCTTATGTTTTTTTTTTTTTTAATTTTTTTTGACAACATACATAAATTTTGTAGCAACAAATTCCCTGTTGTTTTTTGTGTTGTTGCATTGTTGTAGCCGTGCAATCACCTGTATTAATTCGCCTTGAGTGGATACAAATGTTATGGAGAGCAGCACAAGAATTAAAGAATTTTGCAATTTTCAATTTTTTTGGGCATCGTAGTGTAAAAAAACGTGCTCCAAGAAGGCATCGAAATCGCGACTTGATCACTCCAATTACTCGTTCAATAATATTTCTGGCTTTTAAATGGACAGAGATGTAACAAATTTCTGCACTGTTCAGATGCTAATCTATATGGTGTCATTAGAAACGGTTGCAAGGGGTACTCAGCTAAAATTCTAATTTATTTTATTTGAAATTTCATATCAAGAATCCATTACTCGGCTAGTATTTCAAATTAAGGAATCATAGTTAGAACCTGGATATCTGGTATCTACATATCGTATTTTCATCTTATGGTCACAAATCTAAGGAAAATACAGATTCTTAACTTATTTTGTTGTTAGTTTCATTGCTAATAAATATATCTATTGTTAGTTGATCAAGGCGCATCAAACAGGTGACTGCATCAGATCATGTGTTCATCATATGTTATAGCTTTTGCGTGTATTTTGTTTTTGTAAAAACTAATTCGAGCTATCAAAAACGTCTAGTAATGTGTGTATGTATTTGTGAAAAATAAGAAAGCCACTAAAAATATATTGGAATACATACACACATATTGCTAGACGTTTTTGACAGCTCGAATTTGTTTTTACAAAACAAAACACACGTAAAAGGTGATGCATCCACCTAGTATTATTGCGCAATGTTAGTTGACTTACAATCATAGCATATATGCTGATGAAACCTTTTCAGTTGTAGTACAAATGTTGAGAATTTTTGCAGGGACCAATTATTTTAAAGTGGGTTCCAACAACACATCCTGTAATTCCAAGAAAACCAGGTCCCTCGTAAAAGTACCGTTTGCACTCCGTTTTCCATCTTCCGACGTTTAAAATTTAATCCAACTATTGCATATTTTATTATTCATTGCATCCAAAACTTCGAATACAATTCTAATAGCTGTGTTGATATGATCCTTGTAAAACAAACCGAAGAGCAGTTGCTACTTTTATTGTTGGCGTTATTATGTTTACCACAGATAATTAACCAGATCCAAAACGAAAAATTCAGTGTGGCCAGATTCCAGCTTTCGTTAGAGAGGGATAGTAACAGTTCTTGCTTTTTTGATATTACTACCTCTTTCTGATTATAGCTGGAATTTGACATTTTATTTATTTACAAAAACTGTCAAGATTCTGTGGTCAAGATATTGTGAGTTTGTCTAAAGTGTTATTATTTATCAATAATTAAAGTGATTAAATCATTTTAATATTGATAATAAATCTAAAATTAAAGTTTTAATTTTATTTGAAGATTTTTTTGTGTGTTTTTTTGTCTCAAAATCATAAAAAATAAGGGTTGAAGCTGCACCAGTTCCCGAAAAATCCGGCCAAGTAAGGTTGTATATAAGTTTCATTAGTGACATGCTTGCGGCAGGTTTTGTACATTAGAGGAACTGTGTTCCTTTTCAATGTACAAAATCTTTAATTTAGTTTGATTCCTAGATAATTGGAATTGTATGTTTGATGAGATTTTATCTTAGCAAATATGTTCATATGACAGTGTTTCTCCCAATCAGAAAAATTTAAGGGATTTTAAAATAAAAAAGTGCGTGTGTTAATAAGTGTTTTAAACATATAAGAAAACAAGTGCAAAATGACTAAAAAAGATTTAATAAAATAGTGAAAGTATAAATTTAATTGAAAATACAGAAAGAATATTAATTGTTGTACAAGAATATGAGAGCTCCAACAAGCAGAATTAGTGCAGCAAATTTAGTAGTCTAAAAGAGAAATAAGATCGCACTCTTCCAGTCTTCAAATATTTTTTGTTTTTAATTACTGAAAACTGGAAGTAGATCGATGAAATTCTGTTTATTAAAATAAAGATATATTAAAATTTTCTTTTTTATATTTTAACACAGATTGTAGCGATGCATTGCTAATTGCCCTGAAATGGAAATCAATAATTGCTGAAATTATTTTAAAACTGCTGAAATAAAACATAAAATTTTGCTTATTATAAATTGTTTCTTTTTTTATTATATACTTAAATAAAAACCGTAAAAGTTATCATTAAAGTTTAAAAATATTATAAGAAAAACTGTATGTTTTTTTATATAAGATTTTTGAAATACAAAAGTAAGTATTATTATTATTGATTAAAACTTTCACTTTTATTCACATCGTTGGAATCTGTTAATTTAGTGGCTAAAGCATAAGTATGTATATGTTGTCGGAGAAAGTATGGTTTGAAATTGATTTCTCACAAAAAATTGTTGTATTTTGGATAAATTTTAATAGAACCCATTTCTGGCTTTTGATAGTCTAATTTAATATCGATACATTTAGACGGTGGAATAAAGGCCAACAGCAGATTGTTTTGAACTTCTGATTTTTTAGATGACTTCACAGTGGGTGTAACGGTCGCCATCGGTTTTATATTGGCATTGTTCTAGATTTTCTTGGCCGTTTTTGCTTTAGGTTCTGGAGTTCATATACATTAAAAAACATAAAAACACAAATGTTAGTTTTGCTGCAGTAACCTAGAATATTATAACTAACTTACCTTCTGGCGTAACTTTTTTCTTTGCTGGTGGGGCATTCATCGAGTTTGACGAATCACCAACATTATCAATGTAACGTTTCACTTTTATTTTCCGTCCACTAACAGGTTCTGTTAGATCTGTACCAAGTGGGACAGACGAGACATCTGTTTTTATCTTTTCCTCTACATCTTTTCCCCTATAGCTTCGTTAACCTCTTTAGCACTTTCTTCCTTTACATCCATTACCTGTGGTTCGTATACCGTAGTATTATTGATGACACTTTCATCCAAAGCTTCTTCAGCTTGAGAAATATCTATACTTTCAGGCGCTACATTTGGCAAATCAAAGGTGCTGTTTCTTCGCCATTGGCTGCAGCATCTATTTGATCAATGGCCTCTCGGAAATTATTCCGTTTCATATTTTTGTCTGTGGCGAATTTTTCTTTGTTTTCAACATAAGGAAAGAGGTCTTTCTTCCACCTTAATATTGGCAGTCTCACAGGTAGCTGGCCATGGTGGATAGCCTATTAGTTTGGCAAAAGCCAAATCCTAAAATACAATAAATTTGGCATAAACACGTTTAATGGCCAAATATTTTTTACTTACCAATAAAACCACGCAAACTGTTTTGATTTTTGTTTGCGGAGCCTCCAATGGAATTGTAGTACAACCTGAAATTATAAGGGAAAAAATTATTTTTTTAGTTGTTCTTATACACTGTAACACTATAAAAACATTTTATAATAATTTTTATAAACTTCTTTCACTGATATTTATACTTTTTTTTAATTTTTCTTAAAAAACTAAATTTTTACCCCAATTTTGTTATACATTTTTTGTTTGATTAAATAAAAACATATGTTTGCAATAGGTATGTGTAGCGGTTTCTTCCAACTCATTGCTTTCAGCGTTTTTGAATATTTTTTTATTCACTTAAACGAAAGCTGGAAGAAAATATGATAACACACTTTTTTAAACGTCACTAATGAGTAATCTGGTTATTTATCTGTGATGTTTACAAATCTTAAGAAAATAAAAATGGATACATCTAAAAATTGTTTTATAAAAGAAAAGTTTCTGACACAAAATCTGAAAAGGCAAGGATGTTAACGGTTTGTCGTAGCATCTTCCTATATATATTTGTATCCATTATTTCATCAGCATCACTTGAACTTGTGTAAGATTTCAAAAAAAAAAAAAATAACTAACTTCTCTGAAATCTACAAAAATGTCATAAATAATAACGTAAGACATTCAGTGCTACTAGACTTTATTGATTTTGCTTTTTTTCGATAACGTTTCTTCATCGTTTCAATATATTTCAAGATTACGAATTTAGAAACGAAACGATAATAAAAACGGCATAGAAATTACTATTAAAAATAAAACGCCAATGGAAATAGGGCCGACTGTTGCGAAGATGCTTTATTTATATCATGATAATTGTCGCCAAGAAAGTGAAACACAAACACAACCATACAAACACCTGCATTGCATAAAAACTAAGTAAAAATGACTACACAGCATGTAATAAATGCGAAATAAAAGATTAATCTACTATGTAGTAGATGGCGGGAAAAAGTTCTAGTATATTAAAGAGCCCCTTAACATTGTTAACGTCATCTAGTGAAGATCTTGAAGTACAATAGTTTTTTCCATTACAAAATTAGTAAAGTTCCCACCGTGTATTTTTGTGTTTTTTCAAATAACTAAATAATCGTCTCATTAAATTGTGTAATTTAATTAAAGTAGTAAAAATTGTGTGTAATTGTTTTGCATTAAAGGAACTTATTAAATTTAACAATTATAAACCAAATAAACTGTTACTGTTAGCGTCAGAAGAGGGATTACAAAAAATAAATAAATAAATCACAATGACATTTTACGAGCTAAGAGTTGAGTAGCTAAAAATGGAGCTGAATAAGTTAGAACTGCCGATAGCGGGCAATAAAGCAAAATTGCAAAAGAAGTTAATATATGAATTCAAGCGGCGTGGAATCGATATTGGTAATACGAATTCGGAGAAAAAGAAGAAAAGTGATAGTAGTATGTGTCCCAGCAACAAATAGCGTTATGGAATACAATGTTTGCCGCAATAAAGAAGAAAATATAGGAAAACAACCGCAAGCAGGACAACCAAATGAAAAAATAGAAGAAAAAAACCAAATGAAGAAACTAACGAGAAGTAGGGCGAGCAGATGAAGCAAATGGAAGAAACCTACCAAAAGCAGAACGACCAGATAGAAAAGATGGAAGAAAACAACTAGAAGCTTCAATAAGCATTTTAAGACAACTTCAAAGCAATACAAGAAAGCTCTAGTGTTAACGGTGAAAGGCTTTTAGCAAACGTAAGCGAAGAAGTCTTCGTGGAGCTGAGAGCCAACGAGTTTATTGACAAATTGTCCGGCTTAGAGAGAAAAGTGGACGAAGAATAAAATTAATTCAAAATACAAAAGTCGATCTTCAAATTCGAGAGGGACCGGTGACCACGCTAGGAAGATAAAGACCCCGATCTTTAATGGCAGGGTATCTTTTAATGTTTATGAGTTCCAGTTCTAAACAGTGGCAAAAGTAGATGAATCAATGAAGAAAAATCCTTAGAGCTAATTTTGGCCTTAAAGGGAGAAGGAGCAGGGATACTCGAAAGTTTGCCAGCCGGTTTTAGTAATAATTGTGTGGACATAACGGTAGTCTTACAACGCAAGTACGGAACTGAGCACAAAAGAGAACAAAAGGCAAATGAGACGCTGCAAGACTTTGCTGTAGAAATCTAGGTTTGGTCCAGCTGACTTACCCAGGCGAATATCATTCGTTTCTGGATTAGTTTAAGATTGAAGCATTTGTGAATGGCATACGCGTTTCAGATGTGAAATATGCTATTTGTGCTATGCAGAAACTATCTGGTATGCGCTAGCATAGGAGTCCGTAAAAGTCATCTAGATGCCAGAGGTGAGTAAGGTGCGATGTTTTGAGACTGATGCTTGTTATCGCGACGGCAAAAGGAGCGAGATAATGGAGATGCCGAAACAAATAATGGAGGTGTGTTTTAGAAAAAAAGAGAATCTTCGATTTTTTATTCAAGACGTTTTTATTTAACACAAACTTTCTTTAAATGCTCAAGTTGAATTGAATATGTTCTTTCAGTTCATGAATTAAAAAAATTGAAGATTAAAGAAATATAACGAGCTACCTAATGTAAAATTAAATGTAAAGATTTTTTTGGTATATAAGAATGGGATGCTCTCAATAACTTTATAAAAAATAATTCAGGGTTAGGTAACAAAAGTTTTGAGTTTACGAGCAAACTAATTGTTCTCTAAAAACCGAATTTATGTAATAACTAATCTTACATGTTGAAATATCAAAGAGAAATACTCTGATTCTCGTTTTGTAAAGGCAGTTTAAATGAAATTTATTTAAAAAAAACTTACAATGAGTAATAAAATAATACAAATTATTTTTTAACAGTTTTAGATTGTGATTTATCTCATTAAAAAAATTTTAAATGACGGTAGTAAACATATTACTCGTAGTTATTTGTCTTTTAAGCATGTTTTGCTTAAACACGCCCACCTTTACCAGGATCTATTTCTTCAATTCTTCCAAGACACCACTGCCCTGGTGCACACCTATCGTTCTTAATAAAGACTAGGACTCCAGGCTGAAGATTGCGGTGGTTGTCGTCATTTTGGTCAAGATTGTAGACGGTTAAGATATTCAGAATACCATCTTTTCCAAAAACATTGCTTCATTTATTCTAAGGTTTTTTATCTTAATAAATGTTGAGGATTTGAGTCGAGTAGATTTTCTTTCTGCAGGCAAACAGTCAGCTCTCCAATAAATAAGTGTGCTGGTGTTAGCGCATCAGAGTGGGCCTGAGTTAAGGCATCCTTCAACTTGACGTAATAAAGTTGAGAGCTCTTCATAACTTAAAACATGATCATTAGTTATACATCTAAGGTGGTATTTGATTGACATAACACCAGCCTCCTACCAAAATGTAGGGCAGCTGGTGGTATAAAATGCCAATCTGTTGGCCTAGCAAACACGATTGGCTTCTATGATAAAGAAATTGTAATTTGGAATATACATCTGTACAGGCATCCTAACGGGATAAAAAACGGCGAAAAGCTGCAAGAAATCCATTGGTGCTGAGGTCAGATACAGCTTTACAAACAAATATGCAAATATAACCCTTAGAAAAATCTGCAGATCGTAGTGTTGAGTTTTTTAAAATAATAGGTCCGGCTAAATCTACACCACTGTGTTTAAGGGGCATAGACAAATTAATACGAATAGAAGGCACATTCGCCATAATTTGTTGCCATGTATTTTATCTAAAACAACGGACACATTATTAACTATCTTTTTGGCTACTTGATTACCTGAGATAATCCAAAATTTTCGGGTTAATGGTAAGCCTCCATGAAGTGTTTTCAGGTGAGAGTCCAGAATAATCAAAACAGACAGCTGATTGATTTTACCAAGTAAGATAGGATGTTTTTTAGAAAATAACAAAGAAGAATTTTGCAATTTACCGCCGACACGAAGAATACCAGCGTCATTCAGAAAGGGCATTTGTTTTAAAATGCTTTTTATTTCATTATGGAAATCAATTGACTGGGTAGCTTTAATGATCATATGTAACGACGATTGAAATTCTGCATTGTTAACTGTTCCACATATTTTGGAATCTTTACCTTTTAAATAGTTGTTATAAAATCGTTAACAAAGAGCAAAAATTCTTAGGAGAAGAATACCGTTGCAAAACACTGGGTACGGTGATTTGGTGCAAACATTACTTCAAATTTTGGACTCGTGTTCTTCTTATATCGTTTCCACATTGCTTATATTTTTTGGCTAACACAATGGTATTTTTTTTAGAAAATCTGGTCCATGCCACCAATTTTTATTGTCCACTAGATCTTCAAAAAAACATTTAGTTTGCTGGATTTACTGCTGAGGGTACATACCTCCACTGTTCAGCATTTGTATGCGATTGTATTTCCGAAACTCTGTTGGAAACATATACCATCGAGAAGGATGTTTTTATTCCAGCATATAACAATGGAACTATCACTCCAGTACAGTAGGTACATCTAACAGTGAGTCTATTATTCTTTTAGCTAGTTTAACTAAAGAGTTGCTGCCCAAAGTCCTAGTCTTGGGAAAGCCACTGTTTTTATCGGTGCAACTTTGGTCTTTGCCTGTAGTATATTAATACTGGCATTTTCTTAACAACATATCCTTATATATATCACTGCAGCATAGGCATCACGAGATGCATCACAAAAGCAATGCAGTTCCACAATAGAGTCAGGACTATAATTAAACCATCTTAGTATTTTAATATTTTCAAAGGTTTTTAAAGTGCCTCATGGTTTAGCCAAATGGTTTTTACATTTTGTGGAACCTCGGAATCCCAATCCAAACCCTCTAGCCATAACTTCTGAAACAAAATTTTTGCAAATATGGTAGAGGGCGCAAGCCATCCTAGTGGATCAAATAGCTATGCGGTTTCAGATAGAATTATTCGTTTTGTAACGTTATCGCTTGATGGTGTACATCAAATCCCGCACACACATTGAATCCCGCAAGTCTTTATTATATTATCGTATTTAAAATTCAAACATATAGATTTTTCTCTGAATCCTTCAGGTATTTCAAGCAAAAAATCAGGAGAATTATAAATCCATTTTCTGAGATTAAATCCTCTACACTTAAGTAAAGAACATGATTTCTTTAATATAGAATTGGCCTCTTTCAGGGAGTCAGCACCGGCTATAATATCATCCCATTGGAGTTCAATGCTAAAATCTAAGACTCAATTGGATACAAAGAAGAATTATCTTCAGCTAATTTACACAAAACTCCAATGGATAAGTATGGCGCGGGATTAGTACCGGAAGTGACGGTATTAAGTTCGTAAATAAAAATTTCGTCAGAAGTGCAGTAGCGCCAAAAAATCTGCTGAACGTGACGATGTTCTTGACAAACTTTGAGTTGTCTAAACATTTTTTCAATATCTGCACAAAAACCGATTTTATGACGTCTCCATTTGCTTAATATCTGTGGCAAGTAATTTTGTAGAGCTGGTCCGGAAAAGAAGTTTTCATTAAGAGACGAATGAAAAAAGTGTGGCTGCTGCCATTAAAAATAACTCGCAATTTAATTGTTGTGCTATTTTCTTTTAAGACTCCGTGATGTGGCAGAATGTATAAATTTTTCTGTATGTTTGCCGAGTAACTACCTACTTTCGTCAAATGGCCTAGCACCTCATATCCCGCAAAAAATCTTTATAAATTTTACAAAAAGCTGTTTGAATAGCAAAACGTCGTTCTAATATAAATAGTCTTTCATATGCATTGTTTAGCTTAATTATGAACGGTTAAAGATGCTGGAATCTAAAGAATTGGAATATTGTAAAATCACTGAGCCAAAGATAAATCCTAAATGACCTTATTTCTCATTTAACCATAGACAATTATTCCGTTTGAAACCAATCAATAAAAGAAAAACAAATTTGTGTAAGAATTGGGAATAATTGTTTATTTTGTATTTCAGGAGGAACAATCAATTTTACTAGTTTAAAGGATAAATTCGTAAGAACTATCTTAAAAATTGAGTAATTACCGAAAGCAAGTATCAAAATCCGACTTTTTAGGGTTTGTCGTTTCCGTTAAGCCAAAAAGAAACACATCTATATGTGACTTTGAGAAAAAAAGTGAAAACTAGTAGGGTCGTTCAGCATTAATATTACCGCCGCACAGTGGCTAAAAATTCATTCGACAAAATTCGAATTTTTTTGGCACCCATTTTTTAAATTTTTACGCCTTTTTAGAGCTAATGTATCCATATTAAAGTAACCACAAAAAATTAGGCTAAGCTATTCATGATTGTGGGCGTGGCATACTGTCAAACTCAACTGTTTTTTAATTTCAGAAAAAGGTATTTTTGTTTGTTTTTGTGTCAAAAATAAATGGTTGTAGGATTATAGTCCTTAGTTGTTGTAAGTGGTTACCGCTCTAGCATTTAATATTAAGGGCGTTATGAACTGACTATATTTTTCTGAAATTTAACTTTAGTGGAATATACTTTCTAGGGAACACAAGAGAACAAGAAACGTATACCACGCGAAGAAAGTTGAAAGTGTCTTATTTAATCCTATATATATTTTTGCACCCGCCAGGACCCGCGGGTAGAAAACTTTTATTTTTAATGAAATTGCTCTAGAAAAATTCATATTAGATAATCTGAACAGCCCTATAATTACTCGTATACAATGGTGTGTTAAATTTTCACTTTTTGACCTAAAGGTTTATGTTCTTTTACTTTAGACTACGTAAAACTAAAATAATTAAATATAATACCTGCGAAAGGGTTGTATGCCTTTGTTTTGATCAGCAAGAAAATAAGTCATAAAAATATCACAATAGGTTCTACAGTAAACATATAATCTCTTTCTAATATACCTGTATCAACTGTTAGGGTCAACCAAAGTCATAACAATTTTATAATAATAATCGCAACATTAAACCACTAAAGATAAAAAACAACCACATATTGGCGAGATACTAATTAGTTTTACCTGATTTGGATAACAAGTGCAGTTTTGTTCAATTTAAGTACCACCTGCTATGAAATTGAAGATCAGTGTGTTAATAACATGACATATGTTATAATGTATAAAACTACGGATTCGATAAGGGATTATTTAATAATAAGTTAATCCTTTACCTGTACGGACGTATATTTGCAAGTGATAAAACATAACAGACACAAATACAAATATTCAGAAAAATATAGCTTCAGTTATAAAGAAGTGGCCAAGTTACCTTAAAATAAAATTAAACTTAAATTCGTGTAGAACCGAAATACAAGAGCAATTATCTAATTTTGTAAAAGTACTAAAACGCTACAAAGAAATTAGCTACAGTAAACGAAACTTTTATATAAAAAGTGAAAAGCGGTTAGAAGGCCAACTTACGGTCGTTGCAGAAACAGCAAAGCAAGATAAGGTTGGAAGACCACGCAAATCATTGGACAACTGCAGCGATAGATCTAAGAGGCGGAAACTTAAACTTAACGACGCAATTGGTTGTACAAATATAAAAAAATTTTCCAACAACAACTACGATCACAGAACCAATTAACAAAATTAGATATCATTGAAAAAGATATTAAAGCTAGTCTAGTGAGAACAAAACCAATTCTTAAAAGTATACCAACCCCAAGCGATGCAAAACAGTACAGAATTGAGGAGCAAAACAGAAATATATTAAGCTCAGATTGCGAGCGATTGAAAAGGAATCAAATATATATTCAGCATCTCATCACATAACCGCTGCTAAAATGGACTCTTTCTCATCAAAGGCTACTATTACAATCACACCAATTTCGGCAGAGGTAAAACTACAATCTCTACTTGATCACACAGCCAAACGCTTTCTATAATCAATACCAGGAAATGCATTAAAGACATAAACAATACAAACAAGTTGTACGTGAAAATATTTTGGACTCAGATACGTTCATGGCATCATTTGTACCATTGCGATTAATAAAGATTTTGGAAGATTCAAAGCCTTCGACTATTACAATGCAAACAATGGATATTTGGAAAAATGAGACACCATCTTCTAGGAAATACTGCAAGCCAATCAAATTTTAATTCAAAAAAGAAACTCGTGATGCCATTAACAAAGAAGTTAGTTATATCAGGGCCCAAATTGCAACACTACAGCCGTTACAATTACAAATTGAAGTAAGCTAACAATTAGTCCTTACAATGATAGAAGGAAAAGTAGGTCAGGCTTTGACCAAACCAAGTTTCGACTAAATCAATAGATAATACCGATGCACAAGTATTTGGGCTATTACCACTACATGCAAGAAAACGACTCATGGAACATATACTAAAAATCAATTATGATTTGGATTTCGGGTCTTTAGGATCCATAAGAAACAATGAAACCAACAAAGAGTTAAGAAGCTCAAAAAAGAAACATAGTCAAGATGAATATCGCAAAATTGTATTGAATATAGACCAGCCGAAGCAAGGGTGAGGCAATACAATGATGGCAATACCGCACGAGGATTCTTTCCAGATCCAGAAACATCATCTGAAATAATAGGAGTCAATTTAAACCTTATTTTCAGATTTGAAATAATCCTGAAAGTACTTGCGTGCAACGAAGAAATTGACTCTAGACAATTTGGAGGTTATTCTAAGGAAACCGCAAAAATATATACCACCAACTACCCATGGAGAAATATGCCTGCAACAACAGTTTACAAAATCTTTTATAATGGAAAAGATATCATTAAATAACATTTGGTGCCACTAGGAGATCTATCAGAGAAGGTTCATGAAAAAAGGAACTAGGATTACCGATTTTATAGATTTATAAAAATTACACGAAATTTCACAAATAAAGATCTATTTAATATATTATTAGCAACAACAGATCCGTTCACCTCCAACATTCGTAAACAATGGAAAGTGGAACATCGGGATTTAGATGAAGAAGCCAAAAAAACTACTAAAGGCCTGAAATAGCACAGAACAAAATATTGAATATTTGCAATCAATATTTGTGTCAAATAAATAATAATTATAATTGCCTTTCATTGTCACAAATCTATTAAAAGCTATTGCAGTTTTTATTTTTAAAATGTGTTTAAAATTATCAAATTTGATAGCAAAAAATAATTAGTTTTTCTGTTGTAACAGCAAAATCTGCAGTTAATTTTAATATATTTTTTTAGTGTAAACATGTTTTGAAAAAACATTATCACAAAAAAAAAAAAAAGAAAAATTTTCATTAAGTTCCAAATACAACATTTTTTAATATGTAAATAAAAAAATAAACCCATATTTCACTCCAAAAGTTAAAAAAAATCAAAGATTAAACTTTGACCTACAAGTCCTTAAAAATTTCCCAATAAATTTTAATGTAAATAAAACCAACCCAGCAAAAAATTTCAAAAAAGGATTTTTGGCGGAAGGGCTTCCCAACTGGATTACCAACCTAATGATTTTAACAAGGCATGAGGCTTTTATAATCAATACATGGACTATTGCAGGAAATAATAAACATTACACAGTGGGGCAGAATCAAAATATTTTGGAAATAATTCAGCCATTTGAAAACGGCTAGGCCGATTGATTCAAAATTCGGCAGGAGCACTTAAGTACTTGAGCTTAAGTTTTGAAAGTGGTTACCCTCCACTTTCCAGGGATGGCGCTATGTGGTCTCAAAGTTGGACATCTCGCTCCTGAAAATTTTTCTAACGCTTGGCATTTCTTCAATTTTTGTCTGATTTTTAAATATTTTACATGGTCTTAAAGCTCTCGTAAACACCTACAAAACGGTGCTTTAAACTGCATGTTTATGTTTAAAAATGATCGAGTTATAAGCATTTTAAAATTAAAATTTTTGATTTTTTCCATACCCTGGTCCAGTTTTTTCGAAATATTGGGTACAATTTGCAGCAAATTTGTTTGAGTTTTTTACCGTAGATAGCAAACAAAATTTAAGATTTTCTGAAAACAATTTGAAAGTAATATCTTTTCTGGCTTAAAAATTATACGATTTTCAATTTAAAAAATCCAAAATTATTGCATTTTTGTGTATTTTAGCCTAAAATGGGACACTAATCTAATTTTTTAGATAGAAAAAAATTTTCTTAAGGAATTTATAAAAATTTTTTATTTTTATTAAAGCTAACTATATGTGTGTTCGTTTAAACCAAATTTCGTATAAAACTGATCATTCTTGTAGAAGATGTAAGTCTTTCAACTTGACCTATTTTACATCGAAATTTTGATTTTACCCCATATTTTCTAAAATCCCAAAGCTGGGATCGGAAAAAGAAGAATACTATAAAAAAGCTATATATACTCCAAATTGTTTCAAAAAGTATTTCGTGAGCCCTAGTCCATATGTGGACTTTATGGGCAAAAGAGTAAAAAATTCCAATTTTGGGATTTTTCGTCTTTATTTTGGGAATTATGGGATTTCCTTTAGCTTAATGTTGCTGATTTTTTTACCGTTTGATTTTAGTTAACAAACTACATATGCACAGAAAATTTTATCTGATTTGCTTAATTAATAAAAGTTTTATAGCATATTTAATATTTTTACTTTTCTCAAATTGGACCGTTTTTACCATAACTTTTCGAAATTTACGGAGCTCAGCAACGAATATTAAAATTTTGTTCCATTTTTTTATTTTTTTTATGCATGTGAATAAAGATGACGCAATTTCCTATTAAATAAAAAAAGATTCACCTCAATATCATTCTTACGTGCAAAACCATGCGTTCTTAAATATGAGTGTTTCAATATGTATCTCACTTTTATACATTTATGTTACGGAAGTAAAAATTTTCATGCCTGTTTAAAAAATTGTGTAAAAAAACAATTATACCTGAAAAAAGGGTTAAAAATGTAAGGGTTGCTATCTACGGTAAAAAACTCAAACAAATTTGCTGCAAATTGTACCCAATATTTCGAAAAAACTGGACTAGGGTATGGAAAAAATCAAAAATTTTAATTTTAAAATGCTTATAACTCGATCATTTTTAAACATAAACATGCAGTTTAAAGCACCGTTTTGTAGGTGTTTACGAGAGCTTTAAGACCATGTAAAATATTTAAAAATCAGACAAAAATTGAAGAAATGCCAAGCGTTAGAAAAATTTTCAGGAGCGAGATGTCCAACTTTGAGACCACATAGCGCCATCCCTGGAAAGTGGAGGGTAACCACTTTTAAAACTTAAGCTCAAGTACTTAAGTGCTCCTGCCGAATTTTGAATCAATCGGCCTAGCCGTTTTCAAATGGCTGAATTATTTCCAAAATATTTTGATTCTGCCCCACTGTGTAATGTTTATTATTTCCTGCAATAGTCCATGTATTGATTATAAAAGCCTCATGCCTTGTTAAAATCATTAGGTTGGTAATCCAGTTGGGAAGCCCTTCCGCCAAAAATCCTTTTTTGAAATTTTTTGCTGGGTTGGTTTTATTTACATTAAAATTTATTGGGAAATTTTTAAGGACTTGTAGGTCAAAGTTTAATCTTTGATTTTTTTAACTTTTGGAGTGAAATATGGGTTTATTTTTTTATTTACATATTAAAAAATGTTGTATTTGGAACTTAATGAAAATTTTTCTTTTTTTTTTTTTGTAATAATGTTTTTTCAAAACATGTTTACACTAAAAAAAATATATTAAAATTAACTGCAGATTTTGCTGTTACAACAGAAAAACTAATTATTTTTTGCTATCAAATTTGATAATTTTAAACACATTTTAAAAATAAAAACTGCAATAGCTTTTAATAGATTTGTGACAATGAAAGGCAATTATAATTATTATTTATTTGACACAAATATTGATTGCAAATATTCAATATTTTGTTCTGTGCTATTTCAGGCCTTTAGTAGTTTTTTTGGCTTCTTCATCTAAATCCCGATGTTCCACTTTCCATTGTTTACGAATGTTGGAGGTGAACGGATCTGTTGTTGCTAATAATATATTAAATAGATCTTTATTTGTGAAATTTTGTGTAATTTTTATAAATCTATAAAATCGGTAATCCTAGTTCCTTTTTTCATGAACCTTCTCTGATAGATCTCCTAGTGGCACCAAATGTTATTTAATGATATCTTTTCCATTATAAAAGATTTTTTAAACTGTTGTTGCAGGCATATTTCTCCATGGGTAGTTGGTGGTATATATTTTTGCGGTTTCCTTAGAATAACCTCCAAATTGTCTAGAGTCAATTTCTTCGTTGCACGCAAGTACTTTCAGGATTATTTCAAATCTGAAAATAAGGTTTAAATTGACTCCTATTATTTCAGATGATGTTTCTGGATCTGGAAAGAATCCTCGTGCGGTATTGCCATCATTGTATTGCCTCACCCTTGCTTCGGCTGGTCTATATTCAATACAATTTTGCGATATTCATCTTGACTATGTTTCTTTTTTGAACTTCTTAACTCTTTGTTGGTTTCATTGTTTCTTATGGATCCTAAAGACCCGAAATCCAAATCATAATTGATTTTTAGTATATGTTCCATGAGTCGTTTTGTTGCATGTAGTGGTAATAGCCCAAATACTTGTGCATCGGTATTATCTATTGATTTAGTCGAAACTTGGTTTGGTCAAAGTCTGACCTACTTTTCCTTCTATCATTGTAAGGACTAATTGTTAGCTTACTTCAATTTGTAATTGTAATGGCTGTAGTGTTGCAATTTGAGCCCTGATATAACTAACTTCTTTGTTAATGGCATCACGAGTTTCTTTTTTGAATTAAAATTTGATTGGCTTGCAGTATTTCCTAGAAGATGGTGTCTCATTTTTCCAAATATCCATTGTTTGCATTGTAATAGTCGAAGGCTTTGAATCTTCCAAAATCTTTATTAATCGCAATGGTACAAATGATGCCATGAACGTATCTGAGTCCAAAATATTTTCACGTACAACTTGTTTGTATTGTTTATGTCTTTAATGCATTTCCTGGTATTGATTATTATTATTTATTAATTAAGCAAATCAGATAAAATTTTCTGTGCATATGTAGTTTGTTAACTAAAATCAAACGGTAAAAAAATCAGCAACATTAAGCTAAAGGAAATCCCATAATTCCCAAAATAAAGACGAAAAATCCCAAAATTGGAATTTTTTACTCTTTTGCCCATAAAGTCCACATATGGACTAGGGCTCACGAAATACTTTTTGAAACAATTTGGAGTATATATGGCTTTTTTGAAGTATTCTTCTTTTTCCGATCCCAGCTTTGGGATTTTAGAAAATATGGGGTAAAATCAAAATTTCGATGTAAACTAGGTCAAGTTGAAAGACTTACATCTTCTACAAGAATGATCAGTTTTATACGAAATTTGGTTTAAACGTACACACATATAGTTAGCTTTAATAAAACTTCAAAATTTTTATATATTCCTCAAGAAAATTTTTTTCTATCTAAAAAATTAGATTAGTGTCCCATTTTAGGCTAAAATACACAAAAATGCAATAATTTTGGATTTTTTAAATTGAAAATCGTATAATTTTTAAGCCAGAAAAGATATTACTTTCAAATTGTTTTCAGAAAATCTTAAATTTTGTTTGCTATCTACGGTAAAAAACTCAAACAAATTTGCTGCAAATTGTACCCAATATTTCGAAAAAACTGGACCAGGGTATGGAAAAAATCAAAAATTTAAATTTTAAAATGCTTATAACTCGATCATTTTTAAACATAAGCATGCAGTTTAAAGCACCGTTTTGTAGGTATTTACGAGAGCTTTAAGACCATGTAAAATATTTAAACATCAGACAAAAATTGAAGAAATGCCAAGCGTTAGAAAAATTTTCAGGAGCGAGGTGTCCAAGTTTGAGGCCACATAGCGCCATCCCTGGAAAGTGGAGGGTAACCACCTTCAAAACTTAAGCTCAAGTACTCCTCTACTATGCTCGTGCCAAATTGAATCAATCGGCCTAGCCGTTTTCAAATGGCTGAATTATTTCCAAAATATTTTGATTCTGCCCCGCTGTGCATTAGTGCGCATTTTAAGGTATTTCTTTTTAATTTAAAGAACTAGTTCAATTTCTACTTCCATTATTTGCGAAGTAATGTAACGTGTTTTGTAAGCGAGTAACGAAATTTGACAATCCCAAAAGCAAGTCATTATATGGGTGATACTTTTTAAGGTAATGTCTAATTACAGAATTTTGGCCAATGAAAAACGATTTTCAGCCACTGTGTGGGAGAAGCAAATAATGATTAGTTGGCATGGTTTTTTTCGATACTTTGTTCTGAAGGTGCGTGCTAAACGAATGTGCTGTGGCATATTCAACAGAGGAATTGGAAGGTCTCCAACCCTCAAGCAAGGGGAAGGACATGATCCTGCAAGCCATGTTTTTGAAATTGCAACTCTGTCGCCAGAGCCCAGACAGGGGGCGCTAGTTAACGCTTTGTATTTCACTCAGTGGTAAGACCATCGTCGGTTTAGGGCTTCGCAGCCAGGTACCGATTAATCTTGATCACGTAGTTTCCCAAGATCCATCAGACCTTTCCGCGCTTACTCCAGGTCATTTCCTGGTAGGTTCTACGATTATAGTCCCTATTGATCCACAAATTAGTGACACACCTGTTTCTTTTGTCAATCGATAGCAGCGATTAAAAGTAATAGATAAGAATTTTTGTGTTTGTTGGAAGAATGAATATCTTAAGGAACTTCTCAAAAGAACAAAATGGAAGAGATCTGAACATAATCTTCAAGAAAAATCGTTAGTTGTCATTCTTGAGAAAAAATTTCCTTCCAATTCATGGCAGCTTGGTAAAATACAAAAAACCTATGCAGGCTCAGACACACGAGTGCGAGTTGCAGAAGTTCTGACTCAACGAGGAATGATTACACGAACGATAGCCAAACTAATACCATTACCTAATGATTCGTAGTTCTCTTACTCCTAACCTTAAAATTCGTTATTCATTTTCTTTCGGATTCCGGTGCCTAAACTCAATTCCTTAAACGAAGCCGATAACCGTTCGAACTCTTCTGAAAGCTGTTATTGACTACCTACTAACTAAAATTCCTTTGTATGCAGAATATGTAAACGACCGCACCCTCTTCGTACATGCCAGAAATTTCTTGGTATAAATGTTACGGAACGTATTCGTGCTGTTCACACGTATGAATATTGCTCTAACTGCCTAGCGCTTGAACATTCCCACGGCAGATGTTTTCCAAAGTATGGCTGTAAGCATTGAAAAAAATATCATCACACCCTACTTCACGTAAACTCACGTCTTTTGGATAAATTTGTTCCAACTTCCAAAACGATCGTCTTTAAGTCCTCGGCCGTCCACTTCGAGAGCATCACGAAGGAACTTGCCTAATTCACGTAGGACAACTCAAAACCATTCTTTCACGACACGTTCTACCTTCAAGAAGTCAACCACTCTTTCTGCTTTACTTTGTCAAAATAATACGGTACTTTTACCAGCAGTACGGGTAAAAACTTCAATTTAGTAAAATTTCGAAAAGGTAAGTCGAAAAATTGAACTTGACCATTCTTACAATGGAAAACGAGACTATGTGTCCTTAAATTCTCCAACCGAGATTTTGTTCGTTCACAAAAATTTAAGGAATTTTTAGGGACGACAACCGAATATCCTTTAAGACTCCTAAACAGTTTCTCTCCGAGTCATTGAAGAAGGAATTTATTTTTTATGATTTTTTGTTTGGTTATAACCATTTACCTTTGTTATTGTGAAGAGTGTATCCCGGGCTATTTTTGGTCAGATATAAGATTTAAAAACGAAAACATCACCAAAATAAAGAATATATTGAAAAAAATAGCTACCCGATATATGTGACAAATAACTTGATAAATAAGGGCTTAAAAAAAGAAGAAAAAATAATACTAGAAAAAATAAAAGGATGGAAAAAATTTTTTACAGTGTATTATTTGTTCCAAAACTAACAGAGAACAAAACATTGGAGAAATTGGTAAACGATGAAAAAACAATATTTACATATAGATCAAACAAAACACTGACCACCTTTTTAACGCAAGAAACACCTAAAGTAGACAAGAAAAGATTAAATAATGTCGTTTATGAAATAGTCTGCCAAGGAAATGAAAGGGAAAGGTGTAACAAAGTATACGTTGGAACAACCAAAAAATGCTTGGAACAAGAATTTAAGAGCAATACGCAGACATTAAAAAAGGAAAGGAGACAACAGCTTTAGCACAACATGCAAAAGAAACTGGACACATTATAGTCTTTGACGATGTTAAGATACTATACAGAGAGAAAAAAGAAAACAAAAGATATACTCTCGAGAGCCTGAGAACACAACAACGTATAAAGAAATCAATAAACACCAAGGAAGACAAAGACAACACCAAACTTCAATATTTCCTAGCAATAATTTAAAACTAAAGTTCTGTGATAGTTGTTTGAGTAAAAATATTTTTCTGTGATATTATTTTTTCATTGACTAATTTATATACATATTTTAATGTGTCGTGCTGTCCATAATTTATTGTTATTATTACGAGTAAACATTAGTTTTTCAAATTATGTTTCATTACATATTCATTTATTCAATAATGTAAATTAAAACAAGTTGTGAGTAAAATCATAACGATTAAAGTTAAAATTTAAATATCAACTATTTCTTGCAATTTGTATCTAGAATAATAAAAATAAAAATACTTCCCTGAAGAAGTCGGAATAAAACCGACGAAACGTTGGGAAAAAATGGAATAAGTTTTTTATTCGCATCGAAACAAATCTGTACGAATGTATTTTTATCAGACCCAAAATTCAATATCGATATAGTGTTAGGTGTAGATGTATACCCTAAGGTAATTTGCAAAGGGATTATAAAACAACCTGGACTGCCAACACCACAGAGTACCCTTTTTGGGTGGACGGTTTACGGAATTTGTCCAATGTAAACCATACAATTTAAATCATTAAATGCACTATTAATTTGAAGTACATAACACAGCAACAAAATACAAACGGCTTTAACTTTTATTTAATATTATACTAGTTTTTAACCTACTATATTTATATGAAATATTCTTAATTTTATCTTGATTTTTTATTTTTAAACTTCTACTTATTCTAATTTTGTAAAAAAAATGAATTATACGTAGTTAATCAGAACAAGGTATCGAAAAAACCATGCCAACTAATCATTATTTGCTTTTCTCACACAGTGGCTGAAAATCGTTTTTCATTGGCCAAAATTCTGTAACTTTTGAACCGATTAAAATATTGAAGTAATTTTTTTAATGGATAGATATTTATTTCAGCTTGACTTCCCGGCAAAAAATTAGACATTACCTTAAAAAGTATTACCCATATAATGACTTGCTTTTGTGATTGTCAAATTTTGTTAGCCGCTTACAAAACACATTACATTACTTCGCAAATAATGGAAGTAGAAATTAAACTAGTTCTTTAAGTTAAAAAGAAATGCCTTAAAATGCGTACTAATGTTTATTATTATTTTCTATAAAAGTCCATGTAATCAATTCTTAGTAATTGATTTTTAAAGTCTCATGCCTTGTTAAAATCGTTAGGTTGGTAATCCAGTTAGAAAGTCCTTCGGCCAAAAATGCTTAACTCGATTACCTTTTTTGGAATTTTTTGCTGGGTTAGTTTTAATTACATTAAAATTGATTTAGAACTATTTAAGGACTTCTAGGTCAAAGTTTAACCTTTGATTTTTTTTTTAACTTTTGGAGTGAAATATGGGTTTATTTTTTTATTTACATATTAAAAAATTTAGTATTTGGAACTTAATAATAATAATTCTTTTTTATTTTGGTAATGGAATTTTTTTAATGTTACGCTTCAAAAAATTTTTACACTCAAAAAAAAAAAATTTTTTTTTAAATTAAGATTTTGCCGTTATAACAGAAAAACTAGTTATTTTTTGCTACCAATTTGATAATTTTAAACATATTTTAATAACTTTTAATAGATTTGTGATAATGAAAGCAATTATAATTATTATTCATTTGACACAAATATTGATTGCAAATCTGTTGTTGCTAATAATATTGTTACGTTTATTTTACTGAGTTCTTTTATTTCAAAATAAATAAACACAATTTATTTATTAGTTTAATTAAATTACACTTTTATTAGACGATTATTAACTTATTCGCGATTAGTACAAAAAAATACGCGATGGCAACTTCACCACTGCTTTATCTGTTTTACCACAAGATGTTTACTGGTTGACGTTTTCACTCAGAATGATTCAGCATGTATGGCCGTTGCTTTTATATAGCCAATGTTAAGGCTCTTGAATATACTAGAATTTTACTCCATCTGTTGGTAGAATATTTCTCTACTACGCATTTATCATTTGAGACACATGATTGTTATTTGGTTCCAGAACCTTCCATCATTAATTTGAATTTATTTATACATGCTGTCTATTTTTATTAATCGTTATGTAGGTGTGTGTGTGTGTAGTTGTGTGTTGCGTTTATTTTTATAGCTTTATGTTAGTTGTTTTTGTTTTATGATTAAGAAGTTTTTGTAGAAACTTCTGGCGTTGTAAACATACACAATAGGTCATTTCGTTTTACTTTCTTGGTGACAATTATTTTTATTTCTTTTTATGACCTAAATAAAGCATCTTCGCAACACTGCCGCCCACTTAAGCCTTTTCGTCCCGAATAGGCTCAACATTACCTTTGCCATATTTGGCCAGCCGTTCCAAGTGAACAACCTTCATTTTTGACCTCGGATTATGGTATCTCTGTATCCGGTAAACCACATCATTCAATTTCTTGATCACCTTGTATGGTCCCTCCTAGTGAGTTTGCAGTTTAGGAGACAGACCTTTCTTGCGTTGTGGGTTATATAGTAGAACCATTTGCCCTTCAGTAAATCCCTCCGTGTTTGCTGCTCGATCATATCTGGCTTTCATTTTATCGCTAGACATTTTAATGCGATTACGGACAAACTCATGAAGCTCATGCAGCTCTTCTTGTGCTTGAGGAACATTTCCATTGTCTTCGTCTGCAGGTCCTGGTTTAATACCAAATTCTAAATCTGCTGGCAGTTTTAGTTCTGTTCCGAACAAGATTTTTGCTGGACTACGTGAGGTTGAATCATGTACAGCTGACCGATAAGCTAGTAAGAACTTTGGTATATGCTCATCCCAATCTTTCTGGTGTGCACTGACCACTTTTCTGAGATATTCCTCTAGGGTACGATTAAATCTTTCTACCATGCCATCAGACTGTGGATGCAGCGGTGTCGTTCTCGTCTTTTTGATACCATACACGTCACACATCTCTTTGAATATGGCCGATTCAAAATTTCGTCCCTGATCTGAATGCAGTTCTAGTGGAACACCGTATCGACACACCCAATTGTTAACAAGAGCGCCCACTACTGTTTTGGACTCTTGGTTTGGAATGGCATACACTTCAGGCCACTTGCTAAAGTAATCTATAACCGCTAGTACATATCGGTTTCCAGCATTACTAACAGGAAATGGACCTGCTATATCAATAGCTATCCGCTCAAAGGGTTCACCTGCGTTGTATTGCTGAAGCTTGCCACGACTCTTTCTTGTAGGACCCTTGGCCGCAATGCACTGTTCGCAATTTGCTATCCAATCAGCTACGAACTGTCGGCAGCCTACCCAGTAAAATCGTTGCTTTATCTTTTCCAGCGTTTTTGTTATCCCCATATGACCCCCGCTGGAACCATTATGAAACTGCTTCATTACCTCACTCCTTTTAGAAGTTGGCACGACAATTAAGTCTGTTGTGGTTTTGCCATCTGTGCTTTCCCAAGATCGGTATAAGCAGCCATCTACCACTTTCAGGCTATTCCACTCAGCCCAGTACGATTTTGCTAGGCGGCTTTCTGCCGATATTTCATTATGGTTCGGTCTTCTATTATTTTGTTTAGCCAATATAATTTTTGCCAAAATTGGGTCCTCATTCTGTGCCTTTGACCAATCTTCGCTTGAACCAATTTGGGTAAGCCTCACGTCAATGACGCACTCCTTTTTTTCGACATTTGTGCAGTGCTTGCACTCTACATTGCATGGCCGTCTTGCAAGGGCATCAGCGTTGTTGTGTTTTCCGCCTTTTCTATGTACAATACTAAAGTCATAGCTTTGCAAGCGTTCAACCCAGCGTGCGAGCTGCCCTTCGGGGTTCTTAAATTGCATCAGCCAACGTAGTGCGGAGTGGTCCGTCCTTAAGATGAAATGTTGACCATATAAGTACTTGTGCTAATGTTTAACACACTCCAGCACTGCCAAAAGCTCCCGTCGTGTAACGCAGTAATTTCTTTCGGGCTTCGAGAGTACCCTGCTATAGTAGCCAATGACCTTTTCTGTTCCATCAATCTCCTGAGAAAGTACTCCTCCTATTCCATAGCCGCTTGCATCCGTGTCCAATATAAATTTCTGTCCAGCTATTGGATAGGCAAGGACTGGTGCCGTACACAAAAGTTTCTTGAGCTTCTGGAATGCTTCTTCCGCTGCCTCATTCCAGTGGTACGTTTGCGACTTTCTGGTCAACTCGTGCAAGCTAGCAGCCACTTGAGCAAAGTTCGGCACAAATCTCCTGTAGTATGTGCAAAGCCCCAGGAAACTACGCAGCTCATGAAGATTTTGTGGGCGAGGCCAGGTCTTTACTGCCAGTACTTTGTCTTCATCAGTTGATATGCCCTCAGCTGTAACACGATGCCCCAGGTATTTTACCTCCTTTTGAAACAAGGCACATTTTTTAACACTTAATTTTAATCCTGCAGCTGTTATACGCTTAAATACTTCATCCAGGTTTTTGAGGTGTTCGTCAAAAGTTTTCCCCATCACGATTATGTCATCCAGATACACTAAGCACGTTTTCCAATTGAGACCCTTAAGCACACGTTCCATTAAACGCTCGAAAGTAGCTGGAGCGTTGCAAAGCCCAAATGGCATCACCTTGAACTGCCATAAACCACCACTCGCGCTAAAGGCAGTTTTCTCCTTGTCTTTATCGGCTATCTCTACTTGCCAATAGCCGCTCTGCAAGTCCAAGGTAGAGAACCATTTTGTTCCGGCCAACGTGTCTAAGGTATCGTCAATTCTAAGCAACGGATAACTGTCTTTCTTGGTGACGTCATTGAGCTTCCTGTAGTCAACGCAAAACCTGGTACTGCCGTCTTTCTTCTTTACTAAAACTACTGGCGAACTCCACGGACTCGAGGATGGCTCAATGACTCCGTTCCGCTCCATTTCGCTGACAAGTTCCTTGACCTCGTTTCGCTTTGCTAGGGGAACACTTCTCGGTGCTTGTTTTATAGGCCTCGCTTCGCCAGTATTAATTTCATGTTTCACAACTGCCGTTCTACCTTGGCTTTTATTACTTAGGGCGAAGACGGAGGCATGTTTTCTCAACAACTGCTTTGCTTTGTTTTTCTCAGAAGGTGTTAGTTCTGCCACCCATTTTTGCACCTGTTCTGCTAGTAAATCTCTTTCTCTGGCTTGTAATTTGGGGCATACTGTATTCACCGCACAATTTATTATGGTTTCAGCTGGCTCACATCGACCTATCTCAAAATTTCTGTTTATGGTCTTTTCGTTATTGGACAGATTGAGGACTCTCACAGGAACTCTTCCATCTTCGCAGATTTTTACGAGGGCTTTAGCTGTTAAAATGTCCTCTTTTACTTCTGTTGGTTCTACCACCCACAACCGGTTATCCACACAATCTGCCTCCACACGTGCCCATACTATAGTTTCCGCCTGAGGTGGTAATTTCTGGCGTTCAACGGCAAATAGCTTCCTTACTGCGGTCCTGCTCTCATAACCAACATCCAGGGGTATCTCCACATTACGCCAGATCATTATTTGCTCGCCCATGTGCAGATTAATACCGTTGGCTATCATAAAGTCTGCACCAATGATAACTTCATCCACTATATCGGCGACAACAAATACATGGTCAACGCTGATGTCTGCTATAGTCAGTCTTACCCTGGCTCGTCCATAGACAGTGGCAAAGTCCCCAGTAGCCGTGCGCAGTCGTACATTGTTTAACGGTTCCACAGCGCCTTTTACTAAATCGGGCCTTATTATCGACTGAGACGCTCCTGTGTCTATGGTGAGGACTTGCTTTCTTCCTTTTATAAGGCCACAAGCAGTTAGGTTGCTATTCTTCTGCTGCACAATTGAAATCGAGATTGTGGGGCCATCGGTTGTGGGAGCTAGCACTTGCCCCTTAGCGCTAGCTCGATTTAGTTTAACGATGACTCGAGCGATTTGGTGTTATTCGCCAGCTTGTTGTCCCTCGTTGGCGAAGCAGATCTTGATCTTTTCTGTATGGATCTGCAGTTGCGCTGGAAGTGGCCAACTTTTCCGCAGTTGAAGCATTTGGCGCGAGACTTACCCCTTTCCTCCTCCATTATTTGTTTAACAATATCTTTTATCTCGCTTCTTTTGTCGCCGTGGTTATAATCATCAGTCTCAAGACATCGCACCTTGTACACCTGTGGCTTCGAGATGACTTTTGCGGTCTCCTGTGCTAGCGCGTACGAGATAGTTTCTGCAAAGGTTGATTTTTGCGTAGCACAAACCGCATATTTAACATCTGGATCTCGTATACCATTCACAAATGCTTCAATTTTAAACTGGTCGAGAAACGGGTGATGTTCGCCTGGGTAAGTCAGCTGCACCAAACGTTCAATTTCCATGGCGAAGTCTTGAAGCGTCTCGTTTGCCTTTTGAACCCTGCCTCGTAACTCCATTCTATAAAGCTCTCTTTTATGCTCACCTCGGTACTTACGTTGTAAGGCATCCATTATGCTCTCATAATTATTTCTACATCCGGCTGATAAGCTTTCGAGTATCTCTGCTGCTGGTCCCTTTAATGCCAAAATAAGCTCTATAGCTTTTTCATCATTGTCCCATCTATTCTTGTTGGCCACTGTTTCGAACTGGAACTTAAAAACATTAAAAGGTGCGCTGCCGTCAAAGCTCGGACTATTTATCTTGCTAGCATGCTCAGAGATAACTCTTACTGGTCCTTCTCGAATTTGTAGATCGCCCATTTGCACTTTTAATTTATGCAATTCATCGTTCACTTTTCTATCTAAACCGGACAATTTTTCAACAAACTCGCTGACTCTCATTTCCACGACGTCCACTCTTTTGCCGAAGGCTTCTGATATTTCTTGAAATTTCTCATTAACCTCTGCTAAAAGTCGTTCTCCGTTTATAGTAGAGCTTTCTAGTATTGCTGTTTGAAGCTTCTGGTTATTTTCTTCCATTTTCTTTATTTGGTTGTCCTGCTTCTGATTATTTTCCTCTATTTTCTTCATCATAGCTGCAAACATAGAATTCATACTTTAATCTCTTCTTGTTTTTCTTTTTCTCCGAATTCGTATGTCCCAATATCAATACCTCGCTGCTTGAATTCGTCTATCAATCTCTTTTGCAACTCCGCTTTATTGCCCGCTGTCGGCAGATCCAACTTACTTAGCTCCATTTTTAGCTGCTCAACTTTAAGCTCGTCAAATTTCATCGTAATTTATTTATTATTTGCAATCCCACTTCTGACACCAATTGTTGCGTTTATTTAAATTAATAAACGTTTATTTTACTGAGTTCTTTTATTGCAAAATAAATAAACACAATTTATTTATTAGTTTAATTAAATTACACTTTTATTAGACGATTATTAACTTATTCGCGATTAGTACAAAAAAATACGCGATGGCAACTTCACCACTGTTTTATCTGTTTTACCACAAGATGTTTACTGGTTGACGTTTTCACTCAGAATGATTCAGCATGTATGGCCGTTGCTTTTATATATCCAATGTTAAGGCTCTTGAATATACTAGAATTTTACTCCATCTGTTGGTAGAATATTTCTCTACTACGCATTTATCATTTGAGACACATGATTGTTATTTGGTTCCAGAACCTTCCATTATTAATTTGAATTTATTTATACATGCTGTCTATTTTTATTAATCGTTATGTAGGTGAGTGTGTGTAGTTGTGTGTTGCGTTTATTTTTATAGCTTTATGTTAGTTGTTTTTGTTTTATGATTAAGAAGTTTTTGTAGAAACTTCTGGCGTTGTAAACATACACAATAGGTCATTTCGTTTTACTTTCTTGGTGACAATTATTTTTATTTCTTTTTATGACCTAAATAAAGCATCTTCGCAACAATATATTAAATAGATCTTCGTTTGTGAAATTTCGTGTAATATTTATAAATCTATAAAATCTGTAATACTTGTTCCTTTTTTCCTGAGCCTCCTCGGATAGATCTCCAAGTGGCACCAAATGATATTTAACGATATCCTTTCCATGATAAATGATTTTGTGAACTGTTGCAGGCACATTTCTCCATGGGTAGTTGGTTGTATATATTTTTGCAGTTTCCTTAGAATAATCTCCAAATTGTCTACAGTTAACTTCTTCGTTGCACGCAAGTACTTTTAGGATTGTTAATACATAATTACATGCATATATTAATATTCTTTTATTTATTATTTTGTTATTTTTTATTACTGTCTACAAAAGTACATATACATAGAATGCATTGTTATTAATTTGTGTCTTTTTAAATTTGCATTATCAAACGTCAGCACATTCTTGGCTGTCTGCCTTTTTTGTTTTCGCAATTATTTTTACTGCTTCCACGGGAGTATTTAATTACAATAGTACTTGATACCTGCATAATTATTTGCTTGAGAACTTGTCGTGGAATTTATGGTTTTGTCAACAGATTACTTTCGTTACATTTAATTTAATTATTTTTGTCAACACTACACTTTTATAACATTTAATTTTATTATTTGCGTGAGAACTTGTCGTGGAAATTATGATTTTGTAAACACAACACTTTTAAAATTTAGTATATAAGCTTGAAAATTAAAATAATAAATATCATTCTTTGTTTTGATCTTAAGAATAAATCACCTGCAGTCTTTTATTTTCATTCAATTCAGTTTAAGTGCTGAAATTGAACAACTAAGAAAAATACTCCATTCAATTCAGTTTATGTGCTGAAATTGAACAACAAAGTGAAATATACCAGTCAATTCAGTTTAAGTGCTGAAATTGACCATCAAATTTAATATTGTAGCAACTCAGTCAAGGTGCTGTTGTTGTTAATCTAAGGTTGACAAACGAGTCAAACTAACAAGGATTATTTCAAATCTGAAAAAAGGTTTAAATCCACTCCTATCATTCCAGATGATGTTTCTGGATCTAGAAAGAATCTTCGATCGGTATTGCCATCATTTGTATTGCCTAAACCTTGCTTCGGCTGGTATATATTCAATCAATGTTTGCGATATTCATCCTGACTATGCTTCTTTTTTGAACTTCTTAACTGTTTGTTGGTTTCATTGTTTCTTATAGATCCTTAAGACCCGAAATCCAAATCATAATTAACTTTTAGTATATATTCCATGAGTCGTATTCTTGCATGTAGTGGTAATAACCCAAATACTTATGCATCGGTATTATCTATTGATTTTGTCGAAACTTTGTTTAATTGGGTTCATGCTGCTTGGCATATAATGCAGCTGGATGCAGCCTTCGTGTTAGTCAAAGCCTGCCCTACTTTTCCTTCTATTATTGTAAGGACTAATTGGTAGCTTACTTCAATTTGTAATTGTAATGGCTGTAGTGTTGCAATTTGGGCCTTGATGTCACTAATTTCTTTGTTAATGGCATCACGAGATTCTTTTTTAAATTTAAATTTGATTGGCCTGCAGTATATCCTAGAAATGGTGTTTCATTTTTCCAAATATCCATTGTTTGCGTTGTAATAGTCGAAGGCTCTGAATCTTCCAAAATCTGTTTTAATCGCAAGGTACAAATGATACCATGAACGTATCTGTGTCCGAAATATATTCACATACAACTTGCTTGTATTGGTTTGGTCCCGAAGAACCATCACATCCCCATCTGTGTTTCTATATTTAATGCATTTCCTGGTATTGATTATAGAAAGCGTTCGGCTGTGTGATCAAGTAGAGATTGTAGTTCTACCTCTGCCGAAATTGGTGTGAAATTTTATATGAAAATTTCCAACAACAAGCATACACTATTGTATTTTAATTGGACAATACACGGATCCAAGGGGTTTTGTGAATTTAGTAATGTTATTTAGATTTCAACATTCCATTTTCCTCTTAATATGCGACTTATACTTATATATATATATATATATATATATATATATATATATATATATAAATTATTTTTGTTTAAAGAATTTTTCTACACACAACACGTCTTTATTTGTCAAAAGCAAAATTACAAGTAATTGATTCTAAAATACATTTTACTTAAGTTACCCTAGCATTCAGCCGATCACGCCACCTCTTCATGTTGACTCGTGTATTCACCAGACGCATACTCAGCAATATCGGTGGGAACAGCATAGTCAGCAATATTAATGGGAAGAAAGCTACGTTGCTGTTGGAATGTGTTGTAATTGGAGGTGCAACGTAAGCTTTGTTAATGTGTGAATTATTTAATATTTTTTTGGAGTTTAAATGTTTTCTGTGTTAACTCCTCCCCCTCTAAGATCATACGTCCTCGTATGATAATTTTTTAGAAAAAGGGTAAATCGTGAATTTTGCTCCTTCCTATACCTCCCGTTGGCAATAATGGAGATTTCTTCCGGTTTAGGCAAACACTAATGTCTTCTATTGTTTTTGTTTCTTCTTTTGGCGTTTGTGTTTTCTTATCTGTTTCGGGAACATGTTCTTGTTCTTTGGTTGTCTTATTGCGATTTCGCCTTATGATCGAGACGATAATGATTAGTAGTAACAGAGCTAATATTAGCACAATATTAATGGACAAATTAACTTTGTTTTCAGTTTTTAGTTGTTGTATAATGTGAGAATTGTTGACATTTAAAGCTTCCATTCTTTCCAAAGTTATGACCTCTTCTTGAAAATTCACAGTTACTGGCTGGAACAATGCAGGTTGTGGCTTAGTAAAGGTAACCTGGGTTGTTAAATATGTTTGGTTATCTATCCGTACTGTAGAATTTAGATGGTGAATTAGAAAGGTGCCGTTCAAAACGATTGTTGAGTTATCGATTGATATATTTCCTCCGAATTGGTTCAGTAGTATCATACTTTCGTCAATTTTCTCTATAGGCGGCACGTGTTCATCGTTGGTTGTTATGCATCGTGATGGCTTACTCTTCAGCAAATTAGGGATACATTCAGATTCATTTAGATCTGTGGTATTTTCTTTTTCACAAATACTTAAACTATTGTAATTTTTACATTCATTTTTAATTCCATATAGTTTACCATAACATTTTAAGATATTTTTAAAATTGGTCTTAATTACTACGTTCTTACTTTTTACAGGTCTAATTAAAAGGTTTTCGCAATTCTGTTTATTTGTGGTTGGAATATTTACAATATAAATTATTTCCCTATCAATTGAAGCTAATTTAATTTTGGAAAAATTTAATAATTCGTCTATGTTACCAAATGGTATATTATCATTATCAAAGATATTTCTTAAAATTTCTATTTCAGAATTAGAAAAAATAAATGAATTTACTGTATTTGATTTGGCCCAATGAATTGCGTATTCGATATTTGATAGTTCTTCTATAACAATCTCTAGTTTATATTTAAAATCTATTAAAGGCTTTTCTTGAAGTTTATTTTCTAACAATTTTGAAATGTTGTTAGTCATGATTGATAATTTGTTCAGTTTATCAAGTGCCATTTGATTTATTATAACTTGGTTATTATTATTTTGCAAAACATTATTAATTTTGTTCTCTATAACTTCAAAATCAGAATGATCGGGATTTCCGGCCAACCACTTCCAAGCACTTCCAATAAAATCAAGTGATCTCTTTGTCCTTGCCTTGGATCTAAGTCTGTTTAGACTGGATTTCATCTGGGATATGGTATACGATAGGTAAGGCAGAATCAAATTATCAGTGTTGTTGTACATGCGAACTCCATTCTCAAGTTTCTGCACCAATTCCTCATATTGTCCCAAGTCAAGCGTGTGAATCAATCTAAAAACACCTGTTTGAATCTTCGCTGGGCCGGTGTTTACAACCCATAATAGACCCGAAGGTTAGCAGTATCCTGTAAAAAAAAAATTATCAGTACTTAAGTTCAATTCGTCCTAAAAGATACAGTAGTCTGAAGATAAAAAGGAAGTTTCTAATTTCTAATGTGACTCTTATGGATCACACGGCCACTATTCGTAACAGTTGTTGTATCCCTGTTTTCTTTTACTACCTCACTTTTAAATCGACTACTCAATTTCGTGCCCAATCTTTTGTTGTTTCTCACATATATTAGTTGGCCAGGCACATAGTTCTTAACAGGCGTTTTTTTCCTATTACGGTAAGCAATATCCTGTTCCTGTTTCCATTTTAGCCTTTCGATGTTTGACAGCCTTGTTTTTTCGTAGTCCTGTGGGGAAAATTCGATTGTACGTCCAAAATATACATCTACAGGCCTTCTTTTAGTGGTAGAATAAATTGAATGATTATACTCATTTACTGATCTTTCCAGCAATTCTTCGAAATTCCTAGACGTTCCATCCTCTTTTAGACATCTCATTAATTCCGCCAATGTGAAGTGAAATCGTTCTATCTGCCCGTTTGATTCACTCCTATAGGAAGGTGTAGTAAAAACATTAATTTTTAAGTCGTCCTTCATCATAAACATGATCGATGCAGAATTTAATGAGGGTTCATTGTCCATAACCACGTTCTTTGGTACTCCATAAAAAAACAAGAGTTCCCTTAGAGGCTTCCTAATATTTTCGGTAGATCTGCTCTGTAGTTGTTTGACTTGCAAATATTTGGAAAATTTATCAATTGACGTTAATATTAATTTCTTGTCAGTAGAAAATATGTCGATATGAACAGTATGGCCTTGGATACATTGGAATTGGGGTCTCTTTAAGTACTGGATCATTTGGATGTCGTTCGTACTTGTTTTTCTTACATGTGGAGCACAATTTTATGATTCTCTTAATTTTTCCACTCATTCCTGGAAAGTAATATTTTTCTAAAATCTGTACTTTGTTTTCCTTATCGTTACGATGAGCTCTATTGTGTTCTTCGATTATTATGTTCTCTTGATCATTTTCAGATGTTATATCTTCGACCAGGAGCTGGGTAAATCTGCACTTGTAACTTGCAAAATGATTCGGGTTTATTTTCTGGATCTTTCCCATTATAGGTTCGGGTGTTTTGATGCCATTTATTACAGATGGATTAAGGTATTTCTTAAGAATATTTATTAGTTTCTGTTCGTCGTAGTCGATTTCCGCTATTAGGTGGCGGTTAATTCCCGGAAAGATTATCCTAAACTGATATGAAGGCGAGTTATCAATACTGATTACCAATTGATTCTTAAATACATTAACAGGAGTTTCGACACTAGGTATTAAATGTTCGAATGAACTTTCCGCACTATGCTGAGTCATAGAAGAAGAACTTGATTGTTCCTCTAGAACGTTTAATCCATTATTATTCCTTGATAAGGCATCAGCTACCACATTTGTCTTACCAGGTTTATATTTTAGTTCATAGTTGTATTCCTCCAAAATGCATTTCCATCTTTTCATCTTAGAGTTATTATTATTGTTGCTAAGAGCGTAGGTAAGTGGCTGATGATCAGTATAAATAATTACCTTCCTTGACCCATAAAGATAATTTCTTAAAGAAACCAGCGACCATATGATTGCAAGCATCTCCTTTTCGTTGGTCGCATAGCTTTCTTCGGTTTTACTGAGTGTCCTAGAAATAAATGTAATCGGTTTATCATCTTGGCTAAGTACAGCTCCAATGGCGACGTTTGAAGCATCGGTTGTTAATTGGAACTCTTTTTCAAAATTAGGGTATGAAAGTATTACTTCCCTTGATATTAACGCATTTTTTAAGGCGTCGAAAGCTCCTTTTGCCTCGTCATCCAAGTCGATCTTAATTTGGCTAGATGCTGATTTCGATATACGTCCTTCCTCCCCTCTTAATAAGATTGTCAAGGGTTTGGCTATGTCGGCATAACCTTTGATAAAGCGTCTGTAATAGCCAGACAGACCCAGAAACGAACGCAGTTCCTTCAATGTTCTAGGGTAATCGAATTTCAATATTGATTCGACCTTTTTGGGATTCGTTTTTATACCATCCTTTGATACAATGAATCCCAGAAATTCCACTTCCCTTTTAAAGAATTCACACTTATCCAATTGAATTTTCATATGGGCCCGTTCCAGTGTACTAAAAATCTTGTCCACGTGTTCCAGGTGGGACTGTTCATTCCTACTGAAAATAATAATATCGTCCACGTAAACATAGCATATCTTGCCAATAAACTGTCGCAATATATCATCAAGTGCCCTTTGGAAAATCGAAGGGGAATTTTTCAACCCAAACGGTAATCTGGTAAATTCGTATTTACCATTATTAACAGAAAAAGCCGTTTTCTCCCTGTCCTTTTCCCTGAGGGGAATTTGGTGAAAACCACTTTTCTAATCCAAAACAGTAAAATATTGATTTTCACCCAGGTTGGAAAGTACATCATTAATATCCGGTATGGGGTATTTATCCGCTATCGTCACCGCATTCAGCCTTCTACAATCCACTACCAACCTAAATTTTTTTCTTCCCGAGGCGTCCTCCTTCTTCGGTACTACCCATATAGGTGAGTTATATGGAGACCGCGAGGGTCTAATTATACCGTCGCGCACTAATTTGCCAATTTCCTCTTCCACAACGTCTTTTAGTGCCATGGGATATGGGTAGTTTTTCGCGTATATTGGTAATTCATTTTCCGTTCTTATATCTGCAACTACCACAGTGGAATATGTGAGTTTCTCGTCTGGTTCGGCAAAAAGGTCATTATGATTTCTAATAATGTTCTCAAGGGATAATTTCTGATTTTCATTCAAATGTTGTGTTCGTAGTTCCATATTGTTCACACTTTATGATATACGTTGTTTTATATTTATCCTTTGTCTACCCTTTATAGTAAAATAATTCTCAGCTGTATGGATAACTGCCGAGAGTTCCTTCATACTGTCATTTCCCAATATTGCATCGAATGAGTCAAAATTAGGTAGTAGGAAAAATTTAAAGGGTGTTTCCTGGATTCCAAATAAGTTCAGGAAAGTGTGTTGTGAAATTTTAATTCCGCCGTTTGCCGATTTGGTAAAGAAAATCTTGTCGTTATTCCTTGGGTTAGGTACTATATCTGGTCTTATGTAGTTCTTATTGCTTCTTGTATCTATTAAAAACGTAAGTATCTCTCCGTTCCTCGTTTTTGCCTCGAAGTATGGTAACGAGGAACAGTTTAATCTAAAAAATTCACTACTGGTTGGATTTCATCTAGTTGTTCCTCCTGTTGTCCTGCTGCGGTTTCTGATTCATCGGGAATTTGTTGTAAATATTCTTGAACGTAGTCTGCTTCATTATTCGCTGGTTGTATATCGACTTCATTTCCTTCAGGTGGATAACTTGTCCATTCATACCACTCATCTTCTGGTACATAGTCGGTGTTTATATAAAAATTCCTTTGCATCTTGTTAACGGGTCCTTGAAAAGAGGCACCCGCGGATCGTTTTGGGTTTTGGTTTATTGCTGGTTGGTTCATATAATTAACTTGTCTCGTTTGGATCGATCGATCCACGTCCATAGGTTCCACGATGGTTGGTTTGGAATAGTTTGAAGTTTGAACGTTCCGATTCAAGAATCTATTTTGCATTCCCGGATTGGGTTGTGGTCCCAAATTTGGTTGTGTGTTCGGAATCGTATTTAAATAACGATAGTTTGGATCATAGCCTTGGTTAAAATTATGCGTAAAATTTTAACGAGGCGGAATTGGTGGTCTTAGTAGCATTGGTCCACCGACGTTAGCAAGTTCGGGATAAAATCTTCGTCCATTTACCAGAGGTCGATTTGTAATACTTTTGTGCATGCTCATCCTGGACATTTGTCCGTGTGCATGATTCATACGGAACGTCATATTATCCAACTTGAGACAAATGTGTAATGCCTGTGGCAGTGAAGTTGGTTCACGAACGCTAAGTAATCTTGGCAGATCCCCATTGAGTCCTCTTATGAAGGTATCCAATGCCTTTTTTCGGTAGGTATTCGTCATTGTGTGGAGGCTGCTCTCTGCCAACTCTAAACAAGAAACCTTATCGAGAATTAGCGACAAGTGTTGGTACACGGTCTGGTAGAACTCCGTTATCGTTCTATTCCCCTGACACAGACTATTCATCTGATACTCCAACGTCCCTATGTCCCGTTTGTCGGAGTAGTGCATCGTAAGACACTTCTTTATCCTGGGCCAATCCAGAGGAGTCCTGTATGACTCCAAAGCTGCATCTGCTTCCCCAATAACCTTTGTGCGAATGGTATGCAAAATCGCGTAGTATCGCCCAGTTCCTTTCACGGATTCGTAGAGTCCTAAAACTCTATCAACAGACTTTATCCACGAGTTAAATTCCCCTTGTTTGCCGGAGAACTCTCTTAGAGATCTCACAATATCAGGAACCTTGTCCAGTTCCTCTAATCTGGTCGTTGTCGAAATTATAGGTTGGTCTGCTCCTTCTTTCAATAAAAGGTCGGTGGGTGGCTTAAGGGCCTTGCTTATCATCGATGCTATTTGTTCCCTCTGAGTCGGGGTTAATCCCCCTGTAGAAGTTGCTCCCCCACTCGTTTGTGCCATCGTGAGAGTTCTGCTCAACCTTTCGGTTAATTCATCAACTGTTTCGTTTGGCATGATAAATGGTAAGGAAAGAATCTACCCTTAGGGACCGATTCGATTCGCCAGATTTTGAATACCAGAGAAAAGAAAGTTTAACAATAACCAAGCTTCAATATGAAAATCAAGAAAAACCGACGCAAATAGTAGTAATTTAGGAAAATTTCTTATGAAATTATCAAATATCGAGTTTTGTGTCTGAATTTTTAATAAAAAAAGTAATGTTATAATCTAGAGTACAAAATTTTAACACGAAAATTTTTGGGAATAGTTATGCAAAATTTTTGCTAGAAGAAGATACGTTAATTTAAAAATTTAAGATTTTGAACTTATCATAAATAGATATAGAAAATACAAAAAAGAAAATAATCTCACGCTAAAATCAGGAACATACTGCTTGCCGGAGATAATTGGTGTTGGTAATAATTGATGCTGTTTACAAAATTTCTTCAGTTGTTGATTGCAAGATTTCTTCAGGTGTTGATTGTAAAATTTCTTTGATTCTCGTCACTGTTCTTTTAATGTATTGTTCACAATTTTATAATTTCCTTTTCTTTCAAACTTTTGTTCTGATAAGTTTCGTTGTTTCAAAATTTTTAACTGGTTTTGTTTCTTTGAAAACTTTTGTTAATTATTTCTCTTTAATTTACCACTGTTTTTTTATTAGATTTTAACAATCCTTTTCTTTTTAATTTTTTCTTATTTCGTCTTTAATAAAATTTTGACTTTATTTCTTTTCTAAACAAAAATTTACTGTTTTTATTTATCACTGTTTAATAAATTTTCACTGTCCTTATTGCTTATTTATTTTTTACTTATTTTTATTTTTAATATCATTTTAATTACACTTATTATTTTTATTTATTCCTTTTTTAATTCTTTTCTTTCTTAATATTCTTAATTTAATATTAATTATAGTTTTCCACGTTACCGGGCTTAGCAGGCTTTGACATAACGTCAATCCTTTTTTTCCTCTTAAGGACTACCAAGGAGCCTACCAAGGCTTGACCGTAATTTTACTTTTTCGACAAACCTCCTTAACGTTCGGAAGGAGGTCCCTGCTCGGGCGCCAATTATTTTTGTTTAAAGAATTTTTCTATAAAAAAAATATTTTTCTGTTATGTGTTTTTACACACACAACACGTCTTTATTTGTCAAAAGCAAAATTACAAGTGATTAATTCTAAAATACATTTTACTTAAGTTACCCTAGCATTCAGCCAATCACGCCACCTCTTCATGTTGACTCGTGTATTCACCAGACGCATACTCAGCAATATCGGTGGGAACAGCATAGTCAGCAATATTAATGGGAACAAAGCTACGTTGCTGTTGGAATGTGTTGTAATTGGAGGTGCAACGTAAGCTTTGTTAATGTGTGAATTATTTTATATTTTTTTGGAGTTTAAATGTTTTCTGTCTTAACTTATATATATATATATTTTCTGACATTTCTGATTTTGAAGTGGTAGCGAAGATCCATTTATTTTGATATTTTAGTTGTGTCCAAGTGGAGTTGCCTACCAATTGGATGAATTTGCATTTAGTCGTGTTTCGGTTGTTGAAGATGTCGACTTCACAGGAATCGCTTGCTTATTTTTTCTGAGTTTGAACTGTTTGTTATTGCATGTAAAATAATCATCCTTAGTCTTGATACAGTTCGATATCTCATGGCTTGTGAATGGAATGTAATCATCTCTGTGGTAGTTTACAGCCATTTACCATCAGTCCAATATCGGAAAACCTGAATAATTTTGCTGTTTTAAATACAAGTCGCCTTTTTGTCGGAGAACCGTTAAATGCTCAGGCCAGCAAATATGCTTGCTTACTAGATTGAAGTGTAAATCGGGAATTTTGGAAAAGATGGTCACAAGAATATTTATCTGAGCTTTAATATCGACATAAATTGCAAACACAAAAGAATAACTTGCAACCTGTCGACATGGGGTCAAAAAGAAGATAACACAATACCTTTACAATGACCATTAAGAAAAGTGATTAACGTACATCAAGGTGATGATGGCTTCGTATGAGTAGCGGATTTTAAAACGTAGGAAGGCATCGTCAGAAGTTGCTCGATTGACACCATTACCTATTAACGATACAGCCTCCATTCAAGAGGCTATTGCAGAACAAAACATCTTTCCTAGCCAAGCCAGTCACAATAAATCTCCTAACAATGAAACAAAGCCAACGTCATCTTGTTGTGAAAATAATGACAAGGAAATTCCCAAAAAGAGAAAGTGTACCACTATCTATCACAAAATTTTTACCATTCTGAGGGCAACCATCTTTATTTCCTTTGTGTTAGGGATACAAGTACACAACAAAAAATCTGGAAGGCAATTAGGCATCTTTTTTGAAGGAATCGGATCTGCAGTTATATCGCCTACGGAATGGCAACTATTAGTCTATTATTATTTAAAGTATTATGGGCTGAATTGAAAATATTTTCAGAAGGCCTAAAAACTCTTAATCATTTTGTAATATGTTCAGTGTTATAGTTAAGTTTCAAGGTAAGTATTAATGAGCACTTCTGCCGTTTTGCTTCCGAGCCTTAAAATGCCCTTTTTGTGAGAACTAACAAGTCTATTTTAATTGCAAATTAATTCTGTCTTTATTAGATAAAAATAGCGGCTTATATAGTAATAATAAAATAATTTATAAACAAAAATGGTATTTGGTTACCATCCAAATTCTCACGATCAACAAAAATATACTTATACATTGAACTTGCATTTACTGCTGACCATAAATAAATTTCCTTTTATTAATTTTTATTTGAACAATTTGTATTTTTGGTTTTATGTTGCATACAGTCTTGCTCTTGTAATTTTGCTTTTGACAAATAAAGACGTGTTGTGTGTGTAAAAACACATAACAGAAAAATATTTTTTTTATAGAAAAATTCTTTAAACAAAAATAATTGGCGCCCGAGCAGGGAACTCCTTCCGAACGTTAAGGAGGTTTGTCGAAAAAGTAAAATTACGGTCAAGCCTTGGTAGGCTCCTTGGTAGTCCTTAAGAGGAAAAAAAGGATTGACGTTATGTCAAAGCCTGCTAAGCCCGGTAACGTGGAAAACTATAATTAATATTAAATTAAGAATATTAAGAAAGAAAAGAATTAAAAAAGGAATAAATAAAAATAATAAGTGTAATTAAAATGATATTAAAAATAAAAATAAGTAAAAAATAAATAAGCAATAAGGACAGTGAAAATTTATTAAACAGTGATAAATAAAAACAGTAAATTTTTGTTTAGAAAAGAAATAAAGTCAAAATTTTATTAAAGACGAAATAAGAAAAAATTAAAAAGAAAAGGATTGTTAAAATCTAATAAAAAAAACAGTGGTAAATTAAAGAGAAATAATTAACAAAAGTTTTCAAAGAAACAAAACCAGTTAAAAATTTTGAAACAACGAAACTTATCAGAACAAAAGTTTGAAAGAAAAGGAAATTATAAAATTGTGAACAATACAATAAAAGAACAGTGACGAGAATCAAAGAAATTTTACAATCAACACCTGAAGAAATCTTGCAAGCAACAACTGAAGAAATTTTGTAAACAACAGCATCAATTATTACCAACACCAATTATCTCCGGCAAGCAGTATGTTCCTGATTTTAGCGTGAGATTATTTTCTTTTTTGTATTTTCTATATCTATTTATGATAAGTTCAAAATCTTAAATTTTTAAACGTGTGTTTTACGTTGCGCACATAGGGAATAGAATTACTACAGGGTTATAAAAATATTTAATACATGCGCAATTTTAACGAGGAAACATTATTTTGTAAAATAGAAATCACTATGTTTATATTTTATATTATTCAAAGCAAACTAAATATTATTTAGTTCAAAGTATATGTACATAAAGACTTATTTAGTAAGTTGTGTTTAAAGCATTTCGTTAGGTCTGTTCAGTAACTTTACTAGCTAAAACTAGCAACGAGAGAGTAAAACTTAAAAATACAAATTTATTCTACTAACTGTAAAAAAGCAAATGAACGCTCTACTAATAAAAATTAATAATTTAAAATATTGCGGCATTGGTAATGATATGTAAGACTTTAAATATGTACGGTATGACCAATAAATAGTACCCTTTTGAAAGAGTGACAAAAATTAGAGCTATAGTCCACTATAATCCACGAAACTGATTTCAAACACAAATAAAAAATAACAAAAATATATACATAATATATATTTAAGATTTTTATTACCTAGCTAAAAGCGTGTTTGATGTTTTACCGCATCATAAATATACAATTTTTTGCAATTATTTCTATTAAACATTTGTATTGTGATTATTATGTTAAAATATTTACATTAAAAATAATCCAAACTTCATACATGCGTATAACTTATTTTTAATTGCGCATAAAAATTTTACTACTCTTACTACAATTGAACGATAACAGTACATTGCATTAAATGTTCCATCAGCGGCTTATTTACTTTTAATTCTTAAAAAAAAACACTTGCAAAACAAGAAGACTCTAATCGAAATTTTTCGCTGATTTTTTACGTATGGAGCAAGGAAATCAATACCAGGTGGTCGCAATGGCGAATTTATTAATTTTGCTCAAAACCTGAAATGTCAAACTCCATATATAAAAAATTTAGTATAATTTTTTTAATATGGTGTCTGACACTTAACGTTTCGGCGAAAATCAATGAATTCGCTATCGAGACCACCTAGTATTATTTCGCATGGTATGGAGTTTAAAATTTTCTGCAATGCATGAATTCGCCACTGCCACTACCTTGTACATGATTTCGCCATGCCCTAAACCAAGGCGCATTAAACAGGTGACTTCATAAGATCATGCGGTCAACATATGTTTTAGCTTTTACGTGTATTTTGGTTTTGTAAAATCTTGTTAAGCTGTCAAAAACGTCTGGCAATATGTGTGTATGTATTTGTGAATAATAAGAAAGCCACTAAGAATATATTGAAATACATACACACATATTTCCTGACGATTTTGACAGCTTAACAAGATTTTACAAAAACAAAATACACGTAAAAGCTTATGCATTCACCTAGTATTATTGCGCCATACTATAACCCCCCGTCTATATTAGAAATAAATTTGTTAGCAAAAAAGGCAATAGCGTCGGCAGAGTAATGTGTCAAAATTGATTATTGCTTTGGGTATGGGAACACGTATTTATGTTAACTCAGAATTTAAAAATAATCAAGTCCAAAGGTTGTAAGCAAAAAGCTTCATTGTGAAGAAAACAAATTTTCTTAGAATTCTTATAACTATAATTCTATTATTTTAAAAACTTCCTCTTTACTCTAATCCTTGTTTTACGATAGAAAATCTTAAAATAAAACAAATTTGGTATAATTAATCACTTGACTGTATGTTCGCGCTTTTACTTTTAAATCAAAACACAAATGACCACTGAATTTGGCGTTTTATGTTCGCAATAATTGTCAACGGAAATTGGCTGACAATTATTGCCACATATATTGCTGTCAATAAATATGTACCAAAAGTGATGTCTACATTAGAAATAACATAATTTTGACATTTGTTGCAATATATGTTAACATATTTATTGCTTATCTAGACAGGGGGTAAACCAAAGTTCTGATATTATTTTACATAAAAATGCTATCGACTCTTAATGCCTTAAGCATATTTAAAACATTTTAGTATTTCCTTAAAGCTTTAAAATAATACCCATATTGGTATTTCAAAAAACTTAAAAATTTCCGAGTCCTGTATTTCGGAAATTATGTGTGAACGCCAATTTTTTCACTAGATGATTTTTTCTTATTTTTTATTTCTTTATCGCCCCATATTTTATATTTTTTTTTTTTTTTTGTTTTATTGAAGTTAGTTTATTGTTCCAAATGACATGAAGAAATTAGAGGTAGGGGTGGTGTTTTGCCTGCTTTCTCGAAGGGCATGGACTGATCAT
Organism: Cistogaster globosa; assembly: GCA_937654795.1. Taxonomy (NCBI): domain Eukaryota; kingdom Metazoa; phylum Arthropoda; class Insecta; order Diptera; family Tachinidae; genus Cistogaster; species Cistogaster globosa. Next base: position 37,389,784 of record OW569406.1, read on the forward strand.
GCTGATTTCCAACACCACCTCTTTTGACACTATGTCTGATTATATGGGCTGGTAGGAAATTAAAAAATGTGAAAAAAAATCAAAATTGCAGCTAGCCCCATTTACCAATTTACGGGGCTCTCAAATTTTAAAATTTTTTTAAATATAAATTGGAATATCATTTTAAAGCTTTTAAGGAGGTCTTTAAGAAAATACTAAAAATTTTTAAACTGCTTAACCCATTAAAAGCCGATGTCACTTTTATGTAAAATTATATATGCAGTACCAACATTTTTGTTTTGTTTTCTAATTCTCTGTCACCCGAATATTTGCTTTTTGATTGTAGTTACTTCACTAAACTATATTTACATAGATAGTGAAGGGTATATAAGATTCAGCATAGCCAAATATAACATAGAATAGAATAGAATAATTTTTAGTTTTGGGCAACACCAAAATATTTCTAACATTAAAAAGAGACAATTGTTAATAATTCAGTACTTCTTTTAAGGAGAAAAAGGGTGAGGCTTATTTCCTGTTATGGGAAAAACAGTTCTTAACTATATTTGAACTATTAGAAAATAAAAAATTCTCGCTGGCGTGAATGAAGCAACCGATCTATTAAATACTAAGTCATTGTGTTTGGTTGTACGCAAGGTACATTTATTTTGCTAGGTAGTGTCTTCCGCCCAGCTGGTTCGTAGTTTGACATGTCAAAAGTTGCTTATATTTTACTACTTTTGTTTACGAATTAAAAAAAAAACGAACAACACGCATATGCAGAACAAAGAGAGCGTTTGTTTTAAAAGCAATTATCTTATATTTTGTATTTCTATTTTTGACATTTCTACTCACAAAGCAACAACAAAATGCCATGATGTTTTTTACAATTGTTGTATTTGTTGTAGAGCCGCTATTATCTAATAAATATACCTTGGTTGTATGTATATGTGAAAATTACATAAATATAACTATTCCTTCCGATTGACAAAAGTAGATAATTCTACGTCAAATATTTGTACAAGCTTTACACAAAAACGAAATATTATGAAACGTTCGGTTAAAGAGTCATTATATAAGAATCAAAACATAACAAAAACAAAACAAACAAAACGGTTAATAACTGTATTCAAATGACGTGCAGTCTCTAAACATGTCTAAGTATGTAATTTTAAACCTTATTACTCAACCAAATAACCAAAAGTGTGTTTAGTGAACCTTAAAATAACGATCAACAACAATGACTAAACATGAAAAATTTGGAAAGTATGAAATTATCGCCCATGTTCTGACAAAAGCGCGTTTTTTTAATCACAAACGTTTCAAAAACGCAATAAAGCGTATTCTGATGAACGTAAGAATTGCTGGCGTTTTGTTATAATGATGGTTATGACGGGCAGCTGTTTGCCGTTTCAAAAGTAAACAATGTAACTTTTTGTTTTTTAGTAAGAAAATATAATATTTTCTTAGTTTTGTAAAAAGAAAGCATATAAAGTTTGAATTTTCCATCACTTTGTTTTCTTTGTAAAGTTCATTTTGAGCAAAACCCATCAGCTCGCCACATATACATACATTTGCAGCTAAATTTTTATCAATTACGATTTACAGCATACCTATTTAACGTTTCTAAATAGTAGTTTAACGTTTAAGAAATAGAACATGAACATCATTTTAAATTAAGGCATATTAAATTAAGTATATGCAAGGCAAATTCATTGGTCCGAGTATGTCAAAAAACCAGACAACAAAACAGAGAATAAAGAAACTAAAGGAAATAAAATTTAGCTAAATTTATGTAATCAATTTTTAATGGATATTTATATCAATTTCGCTTTGTCTTAAATATTGTTTAACATTTTTTGGAAATGTAAACAAGGCATACATAATTAATAGCAACTACTATGGTAATATGATATCGCCGTGCATACAATTATAAATAAAAAGCGATAAACTATTATCTGACTTCTGTATGTATGTTTGTACTGGTAGCATAACTGTGAAATTGAATATACATATAAAATATCTATATAATTTGTGTGACGGTACAATCAAAGTATATCTATAGCAATCGCCGAGAAGAAAACAAACTTTTTGGCACACTTTTTTTTTTTTTGACAAACTTTTTTCAGAGTTGCATGGAACGTACTTTTTCCGTATACGTGTGAGCACGTTTTTTTTTCTGAGAGTGTATGGGTACAACGTGCTCTATAAAAACAAATTATGTGCAACATTTCACATTATATAAGATTACTTTTTATAGTAATTTGTTAATTGTTTTTTAAAACAAAAAATTGAGTTAGATGCGTCAAAATCAAGTTTAACGGTTGTCACTTAATTGATTTTAATTATATATAAGCTATATGGTAGACAAATTATTATTTAGTTAAAATCTCCTGATACACTTTTTTGCTAATAATTCCAAAACTATTTTGCGCGTACATATCCCACTACGCGAAATCAATAGAGGACAAAAATACGAACACAACGTGATATAATTTATTTTCTGAAAAACTTTCTGAAAAAAGTTATTAAAAGAAAACTTTCGAAAATTAGAAAAAATCGTCAAAACATATTAAACTAGTATTTTGTTCATTACTCCAAAACGGTTTCGCGCGCACATATTCCATTACCCGGAATCGATAGAGGACAAAAATGCTAACAAAATGTAATATAATTTATTTTCTGAAAAACTTTCTGAAAAAAGTTATTAGCCAGCAAACTTTCGAAAATTAGAAAAAATCGTCAAAATATATTAAACTAGTATTTTGTTCATTACTCCAAAACGGTTTCGCACGCACATACCCCACTATCCGGAATGAATAGAGGAAAAAAGTAGGAATAAAACGCGGTAACAATTACTTTCTGAAAAACTTTCTGAAAAAAGTAATTAAGCAGCAAACTTTCAAAAATTAGAAAAAATCGTCAATATATATTAAACTAGTATTTTGTTCATTACTTAAAAACGGTTTCGCGCGGAATCAATAAAGGACAAAAATACGATTAAAACGTGGTAAAAATTATTTTCTGAAAAACTTTCTGAAAAAAGTTATTAAACAGCAAACTTTCGAAAATTAGAAAAAATCGTCAAAATATATTAAACTAGTATTTTGTTCATTACTCCAAAACGGTTTCGCGCGCACATACCGCACTACCCGGAATCAATAGAGAACAAAAATGCGAATAAAACGTAATAAAAGTTATTTTCTGAAAAACTTTCTGAAAAAAATTTTTTAACCGCAAACTTTAGAAAATTAGAATAAAACGTCGGTATTTATTAAAATAGTATTTTGTTCATTACTCCAAAACGGTTTCGCGCGCATATATCCCACTACCCAGAATCAATAGAGTACAAAAATACGAAACAAAATGTGAATTAATTTATTTTCTGAAAAACTTTCTGAAAAAAGGTTTTAAACAGCAAACTTTCAAAAAATTACGATAAACCGTAAGAATATATTATTCGTAACAGTTTAAGTTATGAATGCAAGTAATTAAGAAAATTATCTTTGTTATTTATAAAGTATTTTCCTCCTCTATCGATTGGTGTTAATCGCTTTGCCTTAGGATTTTTAGATTAGAATTGATTAGTTAGAAACAATTTTACGTAGAGAGTAAATACTTAAGGTGTAGTTCGCTTATTACAAAAATGTCAAAAATGACAACCGAAAAATTTGGTTCTACAGCCTTGTGGCTTTTTAATTAAGATTTTTAATAAAAAATCCATTAAAAAGTGATGAAGTTCTATGAAATTAAAAACGGATTTTTTTGTCAAGGGTTGTTTACATTTGTCTAAGCATGTGTTTATGTTTCTTCTTTATTTTTCTGTATACGCGTGAGCATGTTTTTTTGAGAGTGCGTATGTACAACGTGCTCTTTAAAAACAAATTATGAGTAAAAATGTACATTATTTAATGTTACAGTAATTTGTTAATGTTTTTTAGATAAAACAATTGTATTAAGTCATCTAAGATGTTAAAATCAAATTTCCCGGTTGTCACTTCAATCATTTAAGTAATATATAAGTTATATGGTAAACAAGTTCTTACTTTGTTAAAACGTCCTAATACACTTTTTTGTTAATAACTCCTAAACTATTTCGGGCGCACATAACCCACTATCCGGAATCGGCAGAGGACAAAAGTGAGAATAAAACTTTATATAACTTATTTTCTGAAAAACTTTCTGAAAAAAGTTATTAAACAGCAAACTTTCGAAAATTGGAAAAATCGTCAAATTATATTAAACTAAAATTTTGTTCATTACTCCACACGGAATCGATAGAGGGCAAAAATGTTAACAAAACGTGATATAATTTATTCTCTGAGGAACTTTCTGAAAAAAGTTATTGACCAGCAAACTTTCGAAAATTAGAATAAACGCGATATGTGCGCGCGAATTCGTTTTGGAGTAATTAACAACATACTAATTTAATATATATTAACGTGTTTTTTTATAATTTTCCAAAGTTTGCTACCCTAAAACTTTTTCCAAAAAGTTTTTTTAGAAAACAGCCAAGAAAACGTTTGATTTGCATTTTTGTCCTCTATCGATTACAGGTAGCGCGATATGTGCGCGCGAATTCGTTTTGGAGTAATGAACAAAATACTAATTTAATATATTTTAACGTGTTTTTTATACCTTTTTTTTGTCAAAATTACAAAAAATACTTCCTTAATATCTTTTTAAATGTTCATAGTAAAACCGGAATGCGTCAGAAGTATATAATTTTTATACCCTTCACTTAAGAAAGTGGAAAAGGATATATCTCAGTTTATCATTCCGTGTGTAATTTCTACAATATCTATTTTCGACCCCATAAAGTATATATATTCTGAGTGCTTATGCATAGCGAAGTCGATTGAGCCATGTCCGTCTGTTCGTTTTCGTTTTGAAATCAACTTTGCCAAGACCCCAGATGAGCAGAAAATGAAATAAATATGTCAATCGATCACACATAGTTTCGAAATTTTTGCTACTGCAAATCGGTATCAGTCCATGCGTTTGTAAACAGCAGCCAAAATACCAGACATGTCTCTAATTTTTCAGTATATTTTTAGCTCTTGTTTGTATTTTTGTATAAAAAAGTAAATACATGCGGTATTTTTTATTTTAACAAAAACTTGGCATATTTTAAGCTGAAAAAGCTAAATCTTAACTAAAATTTGAGTAAAGGCTTCTAAATGGGCTTTATTATCCACAAAGCACAAAGAACAAAGCTTAATACCTTACCCCACAGTCATCAATTACAGTGAATTTATGATTATGGTTAATAGGTGAAATATAAATAAGAAACAATTAACAATTTTTTATCAACTAACTTTAAGTTAGACTTGTTGGCTTAAAAATTTGCGAAAAATATTTCCCATGACAAAGAGTTATAAAAAACAGTTTAAATTACTTTTTATCTCTTAATGATTGCAAAATTGTAGTGGCAACGCCGTTCGGGTGTTATTGGGCTCAACCAAGGCGAATTAATAACAGGTATACTCACGGCGAAAATGAATACAACACTGGGAGAGAAATATGTACATTTTGTTTTTGTAAAAACCGTCGTCAGGTGTCAAAAAAAAGAAGTACAATAGGAGAATATAACTTTTGACATTCGAAGAAGGAGAAATCACAAAGTCACCTGGGCTGTGAAGACCACCTGATATTAATTCGCCTTGGGCTCAACCCAGCCATAAATATTTATTCGTTATGTTACAATGCTACCACATTTTTTAGATTTTTTAACGAGCTGCCATGTAATTTCAATAAGTACTTTAAAGAGTTAGCGTTTATTAACAAATAACTATAAATTTTAAAATACATAAGTTTCAGAGGAGAATAATATAAAAAATATTGTCAAAACTTTAACATGCACATAGAAATAAATATCTGTTTTTGTGTAATTTTTTGTCTTTGAGTAATAAAATTTAATATTATTAAAATTATAAGATTAAAATTAATATGTTTTTCTAATACAAAGGAAAATTTTGACATTTTGGTTCTTTTGTTCTGTCTTTATTTTTCTACTAATATCTGAAATACTTGAAATTATTATAAACAATTTTCTGGACATCTTTGATTAAAGGTACCGTTTTTTACAGTACAGATTTTTATATTTCAGCGGAGCTGTTATGTATTTTAAAACATAATGCGTCAGACATAAAAATTCGAATAATTGCCGTCTCGAGTCGAAATATGTGAATATTAGCCCCTAAAAATTTTCTTCTGTTACACATTAAAGGTACTAATTTTATTAACGTCAAATGGACTAGTTATTTTGTGTATTACTTTGATTTCTGAACTTCTTTTTTGCTTTTTCACATGCATGTACTTTCTTAAAGTTTTCACATGCCAAATTGTGTTTCGGTATCTTTTGATGATTTTATATTATTATTTAATAAAGCTTTTTATGTTTACATATATGTTTTCTGATTCATGAATTTCTTTTATAAATCTTTTTATACTAATTTTAGTCCATTGAGCTATGCGATTATTTAGCTTGTGGTAAAATATATACATATATCTATATATATGTATGGGTTTTGAAGCAACCAACCGTGACGGACCTTATTTAGCTGCGTTAATTTATTTATTTGATTAACAAAAAATTTCTATCGCAAAAGTAAGTCTTTATATAGCAAGTACTTTTAAAAGCAAAGTCTAATTTTTTCCTGGGATTGTAAAAAAGATTTAAATTAAAATTGTAAATACAAACAGAAAATATGTATCTACGTACTAGTATATTTAAAAACGATAATTTTAATTATTTTATATTATACTTTTGTGTACGACAATATATTATGGGTACATAAAATAATATAACTAAAAAAGTTCTTTAATTATATACTTAAAAAAAAATACCCTTAATATTGGTATATGGACATAAAAGGTATAAGTATATAAAAATGATAGCATAGCTCACGACTTCGTCTGCGTGTCATTTTTAGTTTTCTTAAAATGCAAATTTAACTATTTTAGAGTTATGTGTTAAAAATCATCCATCTACAAAAATGTGCTGACAACTGTTTTATTACCATTATACCGTAAAATTAGGTGCTTTCACTATTTTGTCTGCGAAATGCCCTATATTGGAATCAAAATTCTAAGGAACCTCCTCACAAAATTTAGTTTAAATTACCCAGTAGTTTTTACGTGACGCGAACACAGGCAGATAGACGGACAGACAGGCAGACAGAAATTCCAAAAGTAGAGGTTTTGGGATTCTAAATCGATTATTATCTAATTATACCAGCAAGAAAATTTTCAAATAATATTTCATGTATAAAAATAACCACGTTGCTGTTTTAATACATGTTTATATAGATATCTGTGTATGGATAATAAAAATTGTAAATTCAAAAAGTAACTTTTAATCTATTGAAAATGCATTTTCTAGAAGTTTTGAAATTTAAAAATTGTTTTTGAATTTTTAAATCTTATTCAAGGCTCTAATACACAACATCAAAACGAATTAAAATATTTTGAATTCGCCCTGATTGGAATTTGCATATCACAATTCGAATTAATAACAGGTTGCCTCGACAGCCCTGGTGACTATTTTTTGCAAACAAAATGTACATATTCATCGCCGTGAGTTTATCTGTTATAAATTCGCTTTGGCATTACATTGTCGAACGAGTGTTGACAACTTTGTCTTTTAATTATTGTTTTAAACTTTGATCTTTCAATTTCATTTGGAATTTTTTCAATTTCACTTTGAGATTCTCAATTTGAATTAGAATGTTGTTAGCTTCTACTTGCTTTTATTAATTTCGTGTTTATATTTCGCAATTTGATCAGTTCAGGCCGTAATCTAATAGCCTAATTATGACCATTAAACATTAAAAATAATGTAAATAAAATAATTTTGTTTTATCTTCTACTCAACGTTTTCGATGTGGTTGTCGATTTTTAGAATTATTTTTTTTTCCCAATTTTATTTAGAATTTTTTTCAGCTTAAAATCTTTGTAAAGAGTATTCAGTGTTAACCGATACATGCAATGGTACCAGAAATTTTCATAGAAAACTCTTTACTATTCGAAAGAAAATCTTTATTTTAGAAAAAAATCTTAATTAAAAAAAAATCTTCAATATTTATTAGTTTTTTATTACGTGTTGTTACCTTTAATGAGTTTACCAAAATACAAAAAACGAAAATAAATACAAAACGAAATTACAAATGTATATAAAAATTAACAGGTAAACATAGAAATCAACAATTTTATTCAAACATTTTTTTAATATATTTAAACATAGTTGAAACTATACATTGTAGCTTTGAGATCATACGCATAAGTATGTTTGTATGATTCTGGTTTAAAGCCAGCCAGTAAAATAATGACTTCTTTTATAAAAAATAACTAAAATTCTATAACAAAGCAGATGAACAAGAGAGACAACTAAAATTTAATGCAAACTTCGACAAAGTTAGAAACACAAATCCGCTCTAGAAATTTTTAAGATTGTGTGTCAAGACTCTTTTACTGTAAGATTTTCTATGTGGTGGAGTTCCCTAACTTCTTCATCTAAATTTTGTATCTCACTGCCTTCAGTTAAATATAAAAAAGTTGTATTAGACTTGATAGTGAAGAAACCTTTTTGTTAATAACGTTTTGAGGGTCAAAGTAAGAAAGCTTTTTAAATGTTGCATTACAAAAATCAATGTAAAAGATATTTATCAATTTAAATATATTTAATTTAATGCAGTTGCGTTAAACTTTGAATCGAAAGTTTTTGTTTAAAAAAATATACACAGGAAAACATCAACATTTTGTACATATTTACCTACCAGCGGTAGTTATAACACATTTTGTTTTAGAGTACTAATTGACAATAAAATTGTTTTATATAAGTAAAAATGTTTAATGAATTTTTACAAGAAGCTGCAACAAAATCAAAATATCTTTATTTGGGAAAAATGTTTAAAATTCTAATTTGATTAAAAATCTTAAAAATTAAGCTAAAATATTCATTCTGGCATCGCTAGATACATGTTAAAAAGTACAAAAATTATTCTCCTGTTCTTGTATACAACATTATACTTATATACTTAATAAGAGCGTTTTTTAAAGTAAATTTCTATAAAGGTTATATTTATAAAAAGGACTTTGAAAGAAGATACTAATGTAAAAAAGTACTCTATGTAAAACAAATACTTTCTTTTTAAATGATACCCTTGTAAAACCTTTTTTAAAAATTTACTTGTTATTAAAAATATCTTTATCGTTGTTTTGTAAAAATGTTAATAGTACGTTTTTTTTTTTAAAGTAAATTTTTTGTAAAAATTAACAGAATTATTGTTAAAACGGTACTTGTATAAAAAGTGTGTTAAAAAAATCTTCTTTCCTTCAGTGAAAAGGTAATTTTTGTTGGAAGGTGGTTTTTTATTATAAATTTTATGAAATTTGTATTCTCATAACACAATTTGAAAATGTATTTAGTTTGCGAATCTCATAAAATTTAAAAATATAAATATAGATATCTTACCTTTTTTTATTATTGAAATTAGAAGAAATACTTCAAAAATATCTTAGTAAATTTTTACGATAAACGCGGAACATATCAAAAGTATATATTAAGACATAATTTTATTTTTTAATTTAAAAATTATATCATAATTTGTATCAATTTAATTTCTTATATACATCTTTAAATAATAATTATCAAGACATTTAACATGAATTAAATATATTCAACGAATTTATATAAAACACATTATTGACATCACTGTTCCATACAAAGCTTCTAACTACATCGTTTGTGAGCGAAAAAATAACGGCGGTAAAAATGAATTAAAAAAATAATGATTATCTGGCAACAATTTCTTAATCATACGTACCGTTTAATTTGACGACAGGTAGTCAAAATATACGCAACGTATATAACAGTCTCCGGCTTTGCGATTTATACTAAAAGTGGATTTGCACCGATTTTTTTACGGAATTATGAAAAAATATTGGTTCATAGGATATATTTTGTTACCTTTCATAATACGGCATCAAAATAATTTGATATTTTTTTGGGTCGCCAAACTATGCGCTGTGCATATATATATATATTACTAAATTCAAGTTAGACATAAAGTTTGTAGGGTTATATAACTGATCGTCTGTTAATAACAATAATGTGCAAGTTTTCTGTTTCTAAATGTTATTTGCCACAAGGTCATTTTGGACCTACAGTCCAGTGTTTAACGTTTATCGAATTCTTCTTACTGCAACTATAACACTTGTATGCTACGCTACCATTTTGCTTAATGTGCAAACAAAGAAACCGTGCTTACCTGCACACGCCAAGCACACATTGACTCGGATACAGTTTTTAGCACCATGACCATATTTTGAACATTTGGCACATTCTGTAGGGCCTTTATTCCCCAAAATGGTCTTTTATAAAAATAAATAAATCACAAAAATACTTTATTTACATAATTTTACGTTTTAAGGCATGTTATCTGTCAAGTTCCGTTAAATACAGCGCGTCACCCACATTAGATCATTTGGTTGTAATTTCCTTAACACTGACCGTCTTTGTATTGTGCTTCTTTACAAATTTATCCTCTATTATTTCAGCTGTCAAACGAAGTAGACCAAATAGCACCATCCTTAAGATGTTGCCATCTTTTATTTCGTGAGTATAAAAGTAGAACTTTCTGTCCCTAATCGCTTCTTCGTAGCAAGACACCGAGTTAAAGATTATTATTGTTCCAACAGACTTTTTCTAAACATAAAAATTTTAGGTGGTATCCACTATATTCAGTGAAACTTTCCCAATAATAACAAAATATAAAATAGACAGTTGCTTTTAGATGTTGCTTGTTAAAAATGATAGTGCTTCTTACATTTCTGACTCCAAGGTAATTGACCGTCCAAATTTTACAGGACCACTGCCAAGATGGAAAAGACCGAGGCCAACTTCCTTAGTACCCATTTTATGCCTTGGCTTATCACCTGATAAAATGCTGGTGGGTTAATATTCAAAATTTCTTTTTTTGCTTCTTAGATATTTACTGGTGATTGGTTTGGGGCCTGCTTCAACCGGTGCTGTTTTATATGTTGGAATATGAGCCATATTGCCTGACGGCTTATTATCCTCTACAGCTTTTATTTGGTCGTCTAGATGTAGCAGAATCTCCATGTACTGGTATGTGAAGTATATATTTTTTTATATAAGTATTGAAACAAAAATCCTGCCCGTACTTGTCGGCACTTAAAAACTAAAAAAAAAAATATTAAAGGAAATTTTTATGTCTAGGGAGATAAATTCTTGTTTTATTTAAAAATTTCGATTTGAAGGCTAAATAAAAAAAATGCATTTTTATTTCCAAAAGTTTTGTCGTATAAGAAAAACTAACGGTATTCTTATGATTATTTTTTCAATTGAATGATTACACTATGATACTAATGTTAAAAAAAATATATTCAGGGGTTCTCATACTCCAATTCTGTTTTGCTGGAAAACGAAAATAGGTTTGGTGATTTTATTACTAAGAGAAAGAAAAATTAATTAGCTTTCAAAAATGGGTAATAACAATAAAATCGGTTAAAAAATGGATGACTTATGCAATTTTTTGTGTTTTAACTTTTGGGTTTTTTATTTAAAAATAACATGTATTTCTTTGCTTTTTATAAACTTCGCTGTCAGTATCGCGCTTTAAAGCAGTAGTTAGAAAGCATGCTGATTTTATTTTTTCCTATACATAGCTGTTCAATTTTAGATATTTCCTGGTGAAATCTTTCACCTTGCTCATCACTCATCCGTCCTAAATTTAATGGAAATCTTTTTCAATGAGCATGTAGATAGTGTAGTTTTATTGACATTTTGCAACCCAATTGCATGGTAGGCAGAATGCATATTATTTACTATCTGCTCATAATTTTCACTTTTTGTATTTCCAAGAAAATTTTCGCACACTGAGACATGACCATTCCATGCATTTTTTTCTTCAAAATTCATTTGTTGTATGATTACACACAAATTAGTTTTTATTGCACATGCGTTCATAATATATGTTTTATTTTCTTTTAAATTTCCGCTCGTAATTCGGGGAAAAAATCTGATCAAGGTATTTGAATGCAGGTCCATTTTTATCAAGGGCTTTCACGAATTGCTTTATTAAGCCCAACTTTATGTGCAACGGAGGTAAAATAATGTCTGTTGGATTTACTAACGGGATATTTATACTATTTTTTCACCAATAATAGCTGTTGTACGTGGTTGCCAGTCTCTCTCTATATAATGCTTAGAAGAATCTCGGCTGTCCCATTCACAAAAATAGCAGGGATACTTTGTGTTACCACCTTGCAAGCTATTCAAAATTGTTAGTACTTTCAAATCAGCCACAATAAGCCACTTGTGCGTAGTATAACCTATGGCATTTGGTATTAGAGACACACTATTATACGTTTCTTTGATGTTTGAAGCGTAAGCCAACGGTACTGAAGGGAGCGAACCATCGTTATGCAAAAGCACTGCCTTTAAACCTTGAAATAGAAGATAAACATATATAAGTTAAATAAAAGGAACTATATAAAAAGTACTTATATTCCTTTTTGTTGAACCATCAATAAATAATCTCCAATCTTGAGGAACATGACTATAACCAAGTTGTTCAAACAACTTATTCACATCATTGCAGTAAGCCAAATCACTAGTTTCATTGCTTTCGTTGAATAGTAATCCAAACAAACTAGTTTCCTCGGTCCTGCGAAATGTAAAGTTAACATTTTGTTACAAATAGTTCCACTGTTTAAGTCTTGAGCCTAAAAGTTTGGTTTGTCTTTTCGACAATTGTAAATCCCGAACTAGATCATGGAATTCCCCTTGGGACATAAAGTGTTGGCTTTTAAATCCCTTTCGGAAGGAGCATATTCTGATTGGGGGCTTAAAACATATCTTGGAGATGACTTAAACTCAGTTAAATCTGGTGATATTCTTTCTGGAACAACGTCTTTTTTCTGACGCGATACAGTCTTAATTACACTATCAACATTTGCGTATTTCATATGTTTTCTTATTTTAAAATAATATCCTCTTGTTTTCTTTAAACAGAATTAGCAATTATTTGATCTATGCACACGAGAAACGTTCTTAGAACTTGTTTAAAATTTGAATGGGAAGTTCTTGGAATTATTTCCAAAATAATATAATAAAATAATAAAAATATTTATATATTTTTAAAAACATTAAGGTTTATTTAAATAAAACTTTTTACAAAACAAACTTCTTTATTTTTGTGTGTCCTTTCTTTTGTGGTTTCTTTAAAACTGAACTAAAACTAACTATTTTCATTTCTTAAGTACAGAGTTTCACTCCCTCCTGTTTTGCTGAACAGGCAAAATCGATCATTAGTATCGATTTTGATATGAAACTGCATTAAAGAAATTTACAAAGAAAGCTTAAAATTTAAATTTGTAATTCTATATTTTCAAGTGCTATTGCCCAACTTTAAGTTTTCATTCATATATTTGAATTCAACAGTCTTTATAATAATATTTTTTTTTAAATTTAATTGAAATTTGATTTGGCTGACATAACATTTTGTTTTAATTCATAAATAGCAATTTAACGATTTTTTCTTATATGAGTTTTAAAGTTCAATGGTTTTTAAATATGTATGTGGTTTAGGCAATAGTTACTTGATTTTGTTTTTATTGTATTAGTAACACAAGTTCTACTTATTATTTAAGTACTTATTCACTATAGTAGGGAAGTCCCCATCCCTTGGTGGAGGTATATATGTAACTCCTCCCTTCTCCTGAATTCTCTTATTTATTACAATTGTTTCTTTTCTCTTAATACATATTATTGTTATTATTACAGTAATTATTATAATTGTAAAAATAGTTGGACCACCATACAACATAACTTCGTTTTCAAATTTTATCTCTTTAATTTCTTTAACATTTTCTATATGTTCTAATACAATTTCATCAAAAGTTAACTTACGAGGAAAATCATGTTTTGTTATAGGTAAGTCTATAATTTTATCATAAAATTCTGCTTTCTTATTTGAATATATGTTATTATCAATATTTAAAGTGCAATTGTTATAGGTAACTACATGGTTTCTATTTAACTTAACATTATTTTTGTTTTCACAATTATGATAAATTGATGTATTATTTCCGTTAATTATTAAAATTGTGTCATTGCGTCTGTATTAACGTTTTGTTATTTTGAACCCAATAGAAATTTTTATAGAATATGCAATTTTTGCTAATTTTTAAATCTTTGAATAATTTTTCTTGTTCAAATGTATAATAAACACCATTAATTTCTTTTACTAATTCTCTGTCTTGATCTATTTCAAACTTTTTTTCGTTTGGTAATGGAATGATTAGTTTAACTGTTGTGTGAATGTAGCTATCTGGTATTTTTATAGCAAAAACTATGGTGTCTTTTGCAAAAATTAGTACTCCCATTCTAATGAGTTTATAAAAGTCAATATTATTTGCTTCAATTTCTTCAGACGTCAGTATTGAGGGATGAAAAATATTATATTTTGCAGATGCTATATTATCTTGGATTTGATATATTTTTTCTTCTAAAATTTTTAGTTTTATAATAAGGCTATGAAATAGTAAATTGTCAAATAATTCATTGTATGAGCTTTGTATTTTGTTAATTGAGTTTTCTATGTTAAGTCTATCCTTTTCTATACTATCTTTGAGCATTATGATACTCTTGTTAAAATGTTCGTTTATAAATATTTGTTGGTTTGTGGCTGCGATAATATTGTGATTATTTGCATTAGTTACTTCTAGGTGCGTAAGGATATGTTGTCGATCTTCATCATCCATAAGTCCAAACAACCATTTTTGTGCTGATCCTACAACGTTTAAAAGGCCACGTCTAGTCCGGGTTTGGATTGGGATGATTGACTTCAGTTTTGATTTAACGGTTTGAATTTCGTTATCTATAATATTCCTATACTCTCTTTTTAGCGAATCAATGTTTTTTCCAGATCAAATAGTATATTTTGAATTTCTCTTGGTTTGAAAAGATGTAAAATAATTTTCGCTTCGTTGATAAGATCCGTTTCAAACATTTCAATCGCTGTGTACCCATTGTCACTCGTTAGTGGCTGTATCTTTAGAGTTGATTCCGTTGGGCGAATGACTGACAATAGAAGTATTATCACCAAGGCCTGCAAATTTTAATGGTCTTTTAATGTTGCTTATATGAATGCCTTCTAAATTTTTTTTTGACAAATTTAGGTTGTTCCTTGTGCCTAACACTTTTATAATTTTTTATGAATCCCTGCTGTCTAGTTTCTAAATATTTTTCCCTGTCTCTGTTTGCTCTATTTATTTTCTTATCCTTATGTGTAACTAAATTTCTGTAAATAATGTTTGAATTGACTCTATTATTTTCCGCATCAAATGGTGTACATTTTATAGTACTATGATATAAATTGTTGTAGTGAAAAATTGCTTTGTTTATCTGTTCTATAATTGGTAGTTTTTCCTCAATATTTAGGGTCCTTATTTTTTCGGTTATCGTATTATTCAACCTTTCGGCATCCGCATTGCCGGTGTGACTGTTTGGTTTTGTGAAATGAAATTCTATACATTCTTTACTTAAGAAGTCTTTTACATTAGTATTATTAAATTCGTTATCAACTATAAATTTTTTTATTTTGCCTTTTATGGATACAAATTCTTGTATTTTTTAAACTAAAGTTCTACTGTTTCTGTCCATTAGTGAGAAACATATTGCATGTTTTGTGAATTTGTCCACGAAAATAATAAAAGCTTGTTTGCTGTTAACATATGTGTCAATATGGACAATTTCATTTTTGCTTTTTGTTGTTTCTGTTAAACTAAACCCCTTTTTTATAGGTTTTCTGTCATACTTTCCGCCAGTACATATATCACAGTTATTGATAATCTTATGGATATTTTCTTTTGATTTTGGGTTGTAAATTTTTGTTTTAATTCCTTCAAACGTTGGTATTATACCGGCATGACCCGTTTCATTTTTATGGAACAATGCTATTTGCTTATGAAGTTGATCCTCGTTGTGGATGTCCTCAGCAAAATATGAGCACTTAACAAACTTTATTTGGCCGCCGCTGAATTCTTCAATTATTTTTTGTTGTAATTTGTTATATTCGTTATCGTTCATTTTGGAATATATTGCGATTTTGCCTTTTGAGAAGTATTTTGATACCAATATTGGTATGCGATTATGCAAAATGTCAGTTTTGTCTATAAATAGTCTTTTATTGTTAAATACCTGTTCAAACTCTTTATGTTTTATATTTTGAAAAATTATCTGTTGACGAAATCTATTAACAATGGTAGTAAGTATAGGGATATGATCATTTCGTTCTTCTACTTGTGAATGAGTTGTTTCTACTTCCATGGAACTTCCGGATTGTGTTCTCTCTCTGCTGTGCCTTGTTGTGTCGTTTAGAAAAATTTTTTCAAAATGATCAGAATTTATGCGACTTAAAAAATCTGCAATTCTATTATCTTTCCCTTTTATGTGTTCTATTCTAGCATTATATTCTCCTAATTGAAGGATCCATCTTTGGAGTCTTGGATTTATATCCTTACCTGCAAATTTTGCTTGAAGCTATTTTAGTGGCTGATGATCTGTTTGCAGATCGAATTCTCTCCCATATAAGTAGGGCCGAAAATATCTTACTGCCCATACTATGGCTAATAATTCCTTTTCTATTGCAAAATAGTTTTGTTCATGTTTATTTAGTGTTCTAGATGCATAAGCTACCGGATGGCCGTCCTGTGTTACAACTGCCCCAAGGGCGAAGTTACTTGCATCTGTTATCAACTTGAATTTTTTCGAAAAATTAGGATATCTTAAAATTGGTGCTTTTGTTACTATATCTTTTAGTTTTTCAAAAGCGAATATATAGTTTGGATCATTTTTATTTACCCTTGCATCTTTTTGCAAATATTTTATCATTGGTGATGCTATCTTAGCGTAATCTTTGATAAATTTTCTATAAAATCCTGTCATACCCAGAAAAGATTTTATCTGTTTTTGGGTGACTGGTAGCTTTAACTTTTGAATTATATCAATTTTGCGACTATCAGGTTTAACACCATTTGCCGTTAAGATGTGTCCTAGAAATAAAGTTTCTTTCTTAAGAAAGTCACATTTATCTGGTTGAATTTTTAGATTTGCATGTCTTAAAGTTGATAAGACCAAATTTATATTACATATGTGCTCTTCTAATGACGTACCAAAGATAAGAATGTCATCCATATAGACGACACATATTTTATTGATATGCTGTCTTAGGACAGTGTTAATTAGTCTCTGAAATGTAGACGGAGCATTTTTTAATCCAAATTGCATTCTGACAAATTCATAGTGTCCAAATGGAGTAGAAAACGCCGTTTTTGCTCTATCTTTTTTATTCACTTTTATTTGATAAAAGCCTTTCGCAAGGTCTAGAGTAGTGAAATATTGCGATCTTCCTAGTTTATCTAGTATATTGTTTAAATTTGGGATTGGAAACTTGTCATCGATTGTACTATTGTTTAGAAGTCTATAATCGACGACCAATCGCCACTTCTTTTTTCCTGAATTATCCATTTTTTTTTTGGTACAATCCAAAGCGGACTATTGTAAGGTGAGTTACTATTGGTTATTATTTTTTGTTCTAGCATTTCATTAATTTGTCGTTCTATTTCCTGTTCGTGTACTTGTGGATATCTATAGATCTTGGAGTACAAAGGTTTGTCGGTTGTTGTATTAATTTCGTGTACTACGATATCAGTTGCTGTTAATTTGTCTCCTTCCTTGTAAAAAACGTCAGCAAATTTATCTGGTATTTTATGTATTTCATTCTTTTCTTCATTGTTTAGGTGACTAAGATCAATAGACTCGGCTATGTTTATTTTCTTTATTGGTTCCATAACCCGAATTTCTTCGTAAGCCATTGGCTGAAAATTATTTTGAAAAAATACCCTCATTCCGAACACCTCAATATAGCGATGGTATATATCAATTTTTGCTTTAAACGGAATCAAAAAGTTTTGACCGATAATTGCATTATAACTATTGCTTTGGAAATCTATAATTTTCCTTGAAATTGTTCCTGTTGAGTTAAACTCTTTTGGTATTGGTGTGTTACAGTAATGTGTAACGTTAATTAAACCATTTATTGTTTTGTATATTAAATTTTTTTTTTAAGGGTTGTGGTTTAAAACCACGAAGTGCTGTTGGTTTGATAATGCTTGTGTCCGATCCGGTGTCTTTTAAACATTTTAATATTTGCTTGCTTATGTTAATTATTATTATTGGTAATTTTGATCCAGAGGCGGTGTCGTAAAATTTACTTCACCATCGGAGCTTTGTTCGATATTATCAATTTCCATTTGATTACTTCTTCGAGTAAAATTAGATTGATTTACACTCATATGGGATTGACGAGTTTGTCCTGACTTATTGTTATAAAAATTTTGTTTTTCTGGCTGATTGTTAAATCTATTGGTGTTTTGTGTGTATGAGTGATTGTGGTTGTTTGGTTGGTAATTTTGTTTTATTTGGTAATTCTTATTACCATCTGTTATTTGTGTATTTGTTTGTTTGTAGTTGTTTTGATAGGTAGGTTTTTGATGATATCTTTTATTAAGTCTGTGTTTATAGTCTATTGTCCTAGAGCCCCACAGCAATTTAAGTTTTGTGTATTTAATTATGATGTCTTGTAGTGTTTCGTTCGGACTAATATTGGCTCTTACAGTCCCGTCGATTTTTTCTAGCATAATATCTACCAAGTCCCTATCAATACACTTAGGACTATACATATTTGGTTTAATGGGATCAAATGTGAACAATTCATTCAAGTCGCACTTAGCTTTTTCAAAGATTTTAAATAATTCGTCTAAATTACTAACCTTGACTGCTCTGCAGCGATTAAAAACCTCTCCATACGTAGTTCTGGGTTGAAACACATAGGAAATTCTTGTCTTCAGCTCGTTCCAAGTAGTGTTGCTAATATCTCCCAACTGCTTTTTTTCTTCTCCAATATTTTTTTCATTTTGGACTATCTTCAGAAAAAAATCCATTAGCTGCTGATCGTTATTACATAAACTAAGGGTCAGCTCCACAGAATCAATAAAGGATGTTATACCAATGCCACGGCTTAAAGGAGGTATCCGCCTAAATTGCTCTATGACATCTTTGGGTTTCATCATAAACTGCTGTTGGGCATTTATTTGTAGGCCCAGTTGTTGATTTGTTTCTTGAAATTGTTGGGGTTGCAGTTGCTGTAGTTGTATTTGTTGCTGTTCCAATTGTTGACGTTGTATTTGTAGTTGTTGTTGTTCTAATTGTTGTTGCTGCTGTTGTATTTTTTCCTCCTGTCGTCTTATAACTGTTTCCAATTCAGCAATCCTTTGCTCTTCCATATCGTTGTGTATTTGTCGATTTGCATCAAAATCTTTTTGTCTTGGGATCATATTGTTATTTGGAACGACCACTTTTAGTTCCTTAAAAATTTTATTTTATACTTTATTTTATTTCATTGATTGTTGTGTACTTTAATTTTTCTTTTTATTTTGTAATTTTATTATTTTTATTTTGTTCTTTGTTTGTTCTTTTGCTTATTCTTAAGAATAAGCACACTTTCGACTGCGCCAGAAACGTTCTTAGATCTCGTTTAAAATTTGTATGGGAAGTTCTTGGAATTATTTCCAAAATAATATAATAAAATAATAAAAATATTTATATATTTTTGAAAACATTAAGGTTATTTAAATAAAACTTTTTACAAAACAAACTTCTTTATTTTTGTGTGTCCTCTCTTTTTGGTTTCTTTAAAACTGAACTAAAACTAACTATTTTCATTTCTTAAGTACAGAGTTTCACTCTCTCCTGTTTTGCTGAACAGGCAAAATCGATCATTAGTATCGATTTTGATATGAAACTGCATTAAAGAAATTTACAAAGTATGCTTAAAATTTAAATATGTAATTCTATATTTTCAAGTGCTATTGGCCAACTTTAAGTTTTCATTCATATATTTGAGTTCAACAGTCTTTATAATAATATTTTTTTATTGAATTTAATTGAAATTTGATTTGGCTGACATAACATTTTGTTTTAATTCATAAATAGCAATTTAACGATTTTTTCTTATATGAGTTTTAAAGTTCAATGGTTTTTAAATATGTATGTGGTTTAGGCAATAGTAACTTGATTTTGTTTTTATCGTATTAGCAGCACAAGTTCTACTTATTATTTAAGTACTTATTCACTATAGTAGGGATGTCCCCATCCCTTGGTGGAAGTATATATGTAACTCACGTAGTGGAAGCCAGTTTACCGGTTCGAGAAATGGCAATACAAAAGAGCCATCTGGACAATTTTTCCAGAATCTTAGTTTTGCGTAACAAGACGAACAACAAACAGATGGTATATACCATTTTCCCTGTTCTAAGGGACGACTAAAATATTCTTCATAAAGGGGAATAATATGCTTATTTACCGACACATTTATTTAAGTCGTTTATCCACAAACAATCCACATATGAGATAAAAGTTGTTCCTTTTACTACACATTTTTATGTAAACTTTAATAATAACACTTTGTATTAGTTCACTTATTAAGTATATTTGCACCAAAATCACTCCGATGGTTATTGTTCACTTACAAAAATTAAACTGTGCCATTTTCGCAACCGCGGTCTTTTATACCAAATTTTTGGTACTATTGTAGGCAGTATTGGTCTTTACCTGTTGAACCCATTAGTTAAAAAATTAACATTTTTTGTAAGTCATAAAACAAAATGTTTAGAATGGTTGTTTTTTAAGTCGGACAACAGGTAAAATGGCTTAATTAGTATGCTATTTTTACTGTATGAAATACTCATTTTTAAACACTCCCCTTTCTGTAATCAAACAGGTACAATGGACATTAATGGGTTAATTAGAATTTGCTCTTAGGCTAAATCTTGTTGCATAAGTCATTTGTTTTAAGAAATTTCTAAATAAAAGCCTAAATTTAAAACACAAAAAATTGCATAAGTCATCCATTTTTTAACCCATTTTATTGTTGTTGCCCATTTCTAAAAGCTAATTAATTATCCTTTCTCATTATAATAAAGGAATATTTTGTTTTGAAAAAACTTATTGTTTTTAATGCGTTTTTTCACATTTTCACAACCACTGTAACTTAGCCATTTCAATCGATTTTAAAAATATATATCTTGTTTAAAAGATAATACTCACACCTTCTAAAAGAAATCTGTTGCAAAACGAAGAAGTTATGCCTGTTTCCATGGACTCCAACAAAACAAAATTGGTATATGAGAACTCCTGAATAATTTTGGTGTTTCACAGTGTTATTGAGTGAGGCATGAATAAGGATAATGTAATTAGTGTAAATGAAGTAATAGCAATAGTGTATGCTTGTAAAGATTCTAGGTGACAGTGAAATAATAGACAAAAAAGTGTATAAAGATTGTAAACTAATGACTAAGGTAGTAGGTGACTATAAAAAACGCTACAGGTTATACAAATATTTTTTATTGAACAAATTTTGTATATATCTACTATCTGCATAAACATAGGCTACCGAAAACAATATTTATCTTAAATGCAAACGTAAAAACCACTATTTTTTCAATCCATTTCTTTACAAAAGCTTTAAAAAACATGTTTTAATGTTTTTACCAATAAAATTTGCACAAAACTGTATATAAAATAAAAAATAACAATATTTATTTTTTTTAATATAATTAAAATTTGTTGCCTTTTGTGTTGTATTTAGGTTACACATTTGTTTAATATCATTTTCTGATTTGATTCGTAACTCTATTTTGGAAGGCATTGCATTATTCACTTCGAAATTTTGGAACAAAACAGATTGTGACTTGCACGATTGATTCAAAAGGCATTTTAAATGCATTCATGCAGACGTGTAGTAGATACTCTGTATGAATTCTTAAAGTCTGCCTTCTACGGTTGAAAAGTAAAACAGTGTAAGTGAAGATAAGGTCAATATTGGGATTCTCTTTATTTTAATGTTTTATATTTTCTACTTGTTCTTATAGTTTACATATATAATTTTACTGACAATGTGCAAATTTAGGTGTCTGCCTCCAAAGTTAAAAAATAGCAATATCTTTTTCACGTCACTTTCGTAACACCCTATAATTTTTTTGAACTACGGTGCCAGAGAAAGAGGGCTGTGAGAGATGAACAGATAGCCAGACGAACTGACATTGTGACGAAAATAATGGGGCCTTATTATCTCTTTAGGATAATCAACCACAGAAAGGAATTTGGTTTACTTAAAAAGGCAGACGGAGTCAGAAGTGTTGGCTGGCAAAGAGTTTTAAGCAAAAGGGTAATAAAATAAAACAATTTCCTTTTTTTCCATGTGGTGGAATAGTTAGCAGGTAAAACAGGATAAGTGTATGGCAGAGTGGCTACGCTATTTTGCGAGTCGGCGTAACGTACAGACGTGGCAGCGTGCGAGTAGGAGTTATTTGGTTATAGCCAATAGGTCTGTTTTATATGAGCAATAAGGCCGGATAGTATGCAGCATTACTAATTGAATTATATTAAAAAGGTCAGTAGCAAGAATTGATTTCAGGATAACATCTAGAAAAAGAATAACATCCTATTGTTAAAAGTAACTAGAAGTTACATTACACGTTGGACTATATCCAATAGGTCAGTAGTACGTAAGGGTTCTAGGAAAACATCCTTGGACTAGATGCAGCTTCAATAATTTGGATTAAATTTGATTTCTTGGAGGAGCTATTTGTTAACCAAGGCTGCTGCTATCATTTAAAAGTGGAATAATAGTAATAAAATACTTAAAAAAGGAAAAACTTATAAATTAAACAAAAGTATAAACCAAACGGTGTGAGTTATTAAAGAACCTGTAGCTGAGCATACTCTAGCTTAAAACCGGTATAAACAAAGACATGACAACTGACCACCCTTATAAACTATTACGGCCTATTTATTAAAAATCTTAGTACATTTGTTACACAATGACGTAATGTTTAATTGATGCCGACTGCGAACAAGCTTTTGAAAAAGTAAAGAAAAAATGCAATCTAACATGGTTTTAAAGCATTATTACTTAGATTTACCCTTAATACTAGCAGTAGACACGAGTCCGGCGGGAGGAGGTACGGTGTTGGGCTACGTAAATAGCAAAGGCGTGGAACGACCAATACAGTTTGCCTCGGTAACCCTCAATAAAACGCAACAAAAGTACAACAAAGTAGACAAGGAAGCATTCACTATAATTTTTGGCGTAAAAAAATTTTCCAATACCTTCTCAGAATAAAGTTTACCCTAGTTACTGATATCAAAGCAATATTTTTACCAACAAAGGGCTTGCCTACATTAGCAGTAACCAGAATGCAATAGTTTGCTATCTTTTTACAAACATTTAATTATGACATTCGCTTAAAAAAATCTCGCTGATGCTGTCAAGGTTACCACAACATATAATACATATGTGGCTCCGTTGAAGACATCGATATGAATAAAGTAAGCGCCATTGAAAACCTTCTGCTGACGGTTGAAGATTTACGAGCAAAAACTGAAAAAGAGGACGAAGTCAAAGTTTTAGATGAGTCACTAAAATATGGTCGATTGTGCTATGCAAGACACAGATTTGGTATAGAACAAAAAGAGTTTGCGTTACAAAGTGGTTGCCTGTTAAGAGGAATTCAAGTCTTCACACCAAAGACATTGCGTAACAGAGACTTGCAGAATCTACAAGCCGGGAATTTTGGTATGTCAAAAATAAAACCTTTGGCCCGAGCGTACTGCTATTGATACAAAATTGACTCAGATATTGAAGACATGGTCTTAAATTGCACGCTGTGTCAGGTTTACAAACCGAACCCAAAAACAGAACTAGTTCACTGTTAGATACCTCCAGCAAAAGTATTTAAAAGAGTGCAAACGGACTTTGCCGACCTATTTTTGGATAAATATATTTTAGTCTAGGGTGACGCGTTTTAGTAAATGGCCGGAGGTGCATATCGTGCCAAATGTGACAGCTGAAACCATAATTAAAAAATTAAAATACATTTTTTCAACC
Source organism: Cistogaster globosa (assembly GCA_937654795.1). Taxonomy (NCBI): domain Eukaryota; kingdom Metazoa; phylum Arthropoda; class Insecta; order Diptera; family Tachinidae; genus Cistogaster; species Cistogaster globosa. The sequence goes on from OW569406.1 coordinate 37,413,801, forward strand.
TTTGGTATCCCAAACGTTTTAGTAACTAATCACGGTCCGCAGTTCAATTCCGCAGAATTTCAAATTTTTTAAAATTACATGGAATAATACATAAACAAGGCGAGCCTTACCATCCATCGACAAATGGACAAGCCGAAAGATTCATACAAAAGTTTTAGAATAAAATAAAATCCGCAAAAGTAAGTTCATCAACTTTGGAATATCAATTATTACTCGCATATCGGCAAGCTATGCACCCAGCTACAAAAAAGTCACCAGTCATGAGTGTGTTTTGCAGACAAATCCTAAGCCGACTTGAATTGCTACTACCATGCAATGAAATTAAGAGTATAGTAAGACAAAAGCCTAACAAAATATTTAAGCCAAGGAAGAGAGTTGCGGTAAGAGACTATATGTCGAATGATACATGGCGTTTTGGTCGAGTATTAGATAGCAAAGGGGAGTTACACTACCAAGCCGAATTAGACAGCAACTACATATGGACAAGGCATGTAGATCAGATGCGGAAGGTGCACACTAAGTTGTACAGATTCCGATACCACAAAGGATCTTAAAGTCAGTGGGAACCGTTAGTTGATACATACGAAAGCACTGTTATACCGTCCGCGACGTTTTCGTCATCAATTGCGAATCAAAGTCCCTCAAAGATTAAAGGTCGCAGCTAACAGTACCAAAAACCGAAACAACATCGTTAACTGAAGTCGGCTTAAATTCTGGAGAAATCTAGGTGCGCAGATCTGCTCGGAAAAGGAAAGCTCCGGAGAGGCTCCAATACTCAAAGTAAAGAAAATAAACAAATTATTTTAAAATCTATATGAATATTATGTATTAGTTAATATCATTTAAAGACCATGTTTTATTTATGTTCAATCAAATTTTAAGCATATGAATATATATTAAATAAACACGTTTTAGTTTTTAGTCAGAAAATGGTCGTTTTTTGATACCCACGTTACAACAATGCCCATTAATACTCGTAAAAGGTAACTATTTGATACTTGGTATAGTAAAAATTAACAAGATTAGAAAATTAAAGATGTTGTATCATATGTTTTTGCATAGTCGAGTTTCAGATTTATGAAACGAATAGCTATTACAAGAGAGCAAAGCAAAATCAGAAAATGGTCGTTTTTTGATACCCACGTTACAAAAAGTCCATTATTAAGAGGTAACTGTTTGATGCTTGATATAGTAAAAAACAACAAAATTAGAAAATTTAAGATGTTGTATCATATGTTTTTGCATAATCAGGTTTCAGATATATAAAACGAATAGCTTTTGCAAAAGAGCAAAGCAATCTGCAATCTGTATGATTCCTGCCAACGAAATGAGCGCAAGCCAATGGAAAAAGGTAATTTTCGAGGCTACAAATAAAAATTGGCTAGATGGAAATTTTGTAATTTTTATTAACCTTATTCAGCATCTCAGAATGACGGGTGACTGGAATACGGCTAGAAGATACTTCTGGATAAATAACTAATGTTAATAAGGATTTAATATAGACTTTTGGTGTAATTTAAAACACAATAGTATGTAGCTTTGCTATTAACGTGAATGCATTTCGTACGTATGGCATGGTTACAGTATTACATGCAATCGAGTGTAAAAAAAATTTCTCTTTCACGGTGCAAATGTTATTTAATATGCAGCACTTCCTATAGGAATGTTGTCGAAAGAAGCACTGGAATCTCGAAACAAGGACGCGAAAGTCACACCCGAAAAATGTTCCGCAAAAAAGCAATGCATGATCTCTTTCGCTACCTTCTCTTGTCTGCAGATTCTCTTATTTCTTCTTTTTAAACAAAGGCTTCTTTTTATTCTCGTAACGCAAAGTCTTTCGACAAAGAAGTTATTGCGTTACTTTCAGATTCAGAAAGATCATCAGATTAAAGCAAACATATTTGATTTTTAATTTTATTGTATTTGTTTGCCACAGGCCGTTGTTTTTTTGAATAATTTTTAGTTATCTTTGATTTGCCTTTACATTTTAATATTTTATTTATTTGAATTAAACATATATTCATATTTTATTAAGTTGAAAACTTTATTTCTTTCTTTAGCTCCTATTAATGTCGATTAAGCTTTGTGATACAAATTTAAAATTTTAGTTAAATCAATAATGTTTTATGTGAATACAGTTATATTATTCGTTTTTATATAATGCACATTTCACAGATTGAACCCATTTTTTGTTGAGTGTTCTTATTGATAAAACTTATAAACGTTAAAAGTTTCATGTTAATGCGGCTTTCCTAAAGCGAGTTGTGATTTTTACCGGCTAGGTGGAGCACTTAGTCTTTGAAAATTCTAATTTATCTGACGATGATAATGTCAGTTCAAAGTTTTTCAGATTTTAAGTGTTTGTACTCATGAGGCGAAAGGGCGTTTTTCCTTATGAGTTTGTTAAAATATTTGAAAAACTCGCTGAAAAAAACCTCCATAGCTGAATTGTTTTTTAGCAAACTATATGTAAAAAAACTCTTTGGAAGAATTCAATCGCGCTACTCTACGGCACTATATGAAGGAAGGTCTATCTAAGAACTGATATTCTTTTGCTAACAAACAACTTTTTAAAAATTTCGAAGAGTTTGCAAGAGAATATATAAATTTGACCCATGTCATTACTACACAATCCTCGGTACTATTTAAAATATACACAAATTGAGGCCATATTAAAGTCCTCACACGGTGTAGTAAGAGATATTGTAAATCAAATCATAAGTATTTAAGTAACTACGATATAACAAAACCTTCTGAATATATTTTATATTTAGATGCAAACAACCTATACGGTTGGACAATGCCAGCAGCTTTCCACATGAAAGTTTTACTTGGACAAATGACTTTATTCATCCAGGGGATACTTTACCTAACTCTGAAATAGGCTATATTTATGACTAATCAAAACGCGCCTTGAAAATGATGTCTTTACATCGAAAGCGCTCGCCAATCGTACTAAATAAACAGCCAGTGACGACGGTCTTCACCGAAAGGTATGACAACAGTCGATTTTTCTTACCCTATTAAGTGTCATGATCGCCATAATAAGTTAACATTTTGTGCTGAAAACAAGGTTACTGCTAGAACTACGCATGAAAAACTAGTAGCTGATATTTCAAACAAGAAAAGATTTTAATATATGATAAAACATTAGAACAATGTTTAAATAATGGATTGGTTTTGAAAAAGTTTATCAGATTCTCTAAAAATGTGTGATTGTTAAGTGAATGCGGTCGCACTAACTGCAATCATCTAGGAATAGGAGAATTAATTTCAAAACCAAATTTCCAAAGCATATCACAATTTACCGAAACAATGTGGACTGTACAAATGAAAACAAAAACACAACATATTATTCTAAGCCAATATATTTGGAATTATCAAAATTCAAAATGTACGACTTCAATTACGGATATATGAAACCTTAACATGAGGATAAAATAGGTTTGAAATATATGGTTACAGACTGCTTCATATATTCTATTCAAACAAAGAATTTTTTTTTGTTATGTATACTTTTTACTCACTTACTTTTGTAAACTCCAAGCGTACAGTACGTACAATTAAAGAGAACAAAAACCCCAAAAAATTAATAAATAAATTTATTAAACCCCTAAAATAAAAAAAACTAATTCCCGTTTTTTTATTTTCCATGTTATCGAGAAAATATTTCTAAGCAAATAAAAAATGAAATAAGGGATGATTAGAAGGCTCGATTTGATACTCCATTATACCCCTTTGGTTTTCCTCTTTTAAATAAAAAGATATTAGGTATGATGAAGAATAAAACGGAGGGCAAATTTATAACAGAGTTTGTATGTTTAGCTACTAAAGCTTACGCATTTACAGTAGATAATAAAAAAGATGCTAAGAGAGTTAAAAAGTGTATAGTAGACAACTATAACATAGATATCTATAAAAATGTTATATTCTCCAAAGAAACAGTTATGGCGTGTAGTATACATTTATATCAAAATTACATATTATTTCAACGAGTGAAATTATTAAAGTAGCTCTAAGTTCTAATAATAAAAAGCGTAAAATTATGGATAATCGTATAAATACTTGTGCTTTGCATCATACCAATTAGATAGTTGTAACTATGAATATGAAATGAATGTGTTAATGGAGAAAATAACAAAACAATAACGAATTGTGTAGATAAATAAAAAAATTTTAAATAACAGTCCTAACTTCATTTGCTATGGGTAAAGAGGTACCATCTTTAAAAATCTTTATTATTTACAGTTCACGTGAGGAATTCTCTACGTTATATTCATAATCGATGAAGTGAGATTTTGATTTGCTGAGTAATACACGTTCTCATCATTTGAACTCCGTAAAAGAATAAGTTCATGATTACTTTTTTATATTATTTTATTAAAATCCTCGGCAAATCCAAAAATAGTTTTAGGGGTAATTTCAAATAAAAGTCTCCAGAAACACTCCATCTAGCATATCTCATCATAGTGTTTTCAAATTCATTGAGGGAAACATAATTTTTAATTGCGCCAGACATCCCCAAGTATCGAGTACGATCAAAATTGATTGAATTGAACCTAATAAGTACGCAACACAATTATTTCTTAGTCTTGTATTTAGAAGTGTTTTTATATTTCTTTTTGTAAACAAGTAGCTTTTACTAGGAAAAACACATAAAACTAGATTTTGTAAACTAACTCGTAACTCTTTAAATGTTTGGAACTTAATTATGATAATCCTTTTTTATTTTATTCTTATCCTAAACAAAAGTTTTCATAACATTTGGTATGTCAGAGATCCGTTTTTACTTTCAATTCAAGTTATCTTAGAACTCTCAAATTTTCTTCTGTTAGTTTAGATCTTTTAGCTATAATATTTCAAATGTTTTTGTTAACTTTTTGGCACATTTTTATTCTAAATAATTATATTTCCCTGGGTCTCAAATGTAATCTAAGGGTTGGACAGCAATCAAAACTTTGAGATATTCTATTTTATTATTATTTCTTTCACAATCACTTGCAAATAGATTACATTATCCGCGATAACGTCTTATATATAATCTGGAGGAGCGTCCACCGCGAACTCATGAAATATGTGTGCTGGAAAATTATTCATATACACTCCCCCATATTATACTACATTTTACTTTATGCCATGTACTTTTAAGATATTTACTTGATGATTCGATAAATTTTTTATACTAGGAGCTAAAGATCTACCGTTAAAGCCAAGTAATCTACCAAAAAACCTTTTGCGATCAGAGAAAAGTGTATTATGGGAGGATTTTATTCCAATTTGTGGTGTGTTATTGCTGGCTTTAATCGCAACTGATTTATTACCATGTTTTTCTTTATATTGTGCGATAATATATAAAGCTATGACTTGCAACTCATAAGAACCTATAGGAGTTTCAATTACTTTATCTTCAATATGGAAAAGATTGTTGTCATAGTCTACGTTTGGAATCGAGTTATGTGAATGAAAATCAATTAGAGAACATTTACAATAAACCGCTAATTCTATTGGTGGAAAGAAGTTTGCTGTTAAAATTGAAGAACTCCCCTTCAATGCTAATGTTATTGACATAGCGAATGAATAAATGTAAATAAAATAATTAATGCAAAGTGTACTTTTTTATTTTAAATATATTTATTTGCTTACTTATTGGTAGATTTGAAAATATTTCATTTTTACTTATTAAATTTTACTAATTTCATTCCATTTTGATTTGTTGTCCATTGCAGAAGCAAATTTACTATAGTAAAACAGAATCTTTGCGCGCCGAATACGTTTTTCAACTTCCCTACGAGCATATTTATGAACAGCTCTCAGGTCTTCAGTTCTAAATCTCTTCCATCGGCTATAAGCAATGTCTCGCTTTTCTATTAATAGTTTTATTTTACCAGTAGACCATGGTGGCTAATTTGCTTTAATAAATTTGGTCCTAAGTGGAACACACATATCATATAGTAATCGAATATTTTTCTGAATAAAAGAATTTTGATCGTTGACATTGCATAAAAAGTACATTTGGTCCCAAAATATATTATATATGTTGAGATTTAATGTTGTATAATCTATTTTATGAAAATCGCGAAATGTAGTACATCTGTCATCAACTGCGAAGAACAAAACATAACTTAAAAAGACAATATCATGATTAGAAAAAACTGAAGCAGAAATTTGATCATAGAGAAGAACTTAAGATTTATGGTTAACAAATACTAAATCAATTAAACTGCTAGATGTATTGCTAAAATGTGTTGATGTAGAAACATTGACAGGATAAAGATGAAGACAGTGCATAAGTTCGGTTAGTGGGTTATCGACTAAAGGTTATTATTAAAGTCGCCTATGATAACAACGTCATCATATTCTATACAGATTTCTTCAAAAACAGAAATGAAACAATATACATTCATGCTACAATTTGGCCTGTACCCACAACCTAACAGAAGTTTTCTATTATCAAGTGTTGAAATATCAAGAAGTAAATATTCTATTTTACTGCCAATTTTAGTTAAAAGCTCTACTTTACAAGAAATACCGCTTCGTACATAAATTGCTACTCCACCACCTCTGGCTTTTGTTTCAACACCGTTAACTAAGATACGTCTGTCTGATCTGAAAAGTCTAAAACCCTGTAAGTCACTGAATCTTAACCATCCAGCGGGAGCCATGTATATGCCTTTTTTTCTGAAGAAACATCAAAAAATCAAGAAATTAACAACTTAATGTAGCACAAGAAATAAAAAACATAAAAAAGGTATAAAAAGATCCTGAATGCAAAGACTGGCAATATACGAATTTTACTAGCAGTGCTTGCAACTTTGCCGGTGTGTGATTTCTAATTGTCTTAAAAATCAAAACTATAAAAATGTGTTATTAAATATTTATTACACAGTTCTGTAAACAATGTTAAAAATTTTCCATTTATACCAGTAAATTTTGATAATTTCACATTAGTATCTCCAGGTTCTTTACAAAATGACTTATTTTTGCGAAAAAAAAATTATTCTATATTTGAACCAAGGTTCTTAGGTACCATTTTAAAAAATTTTATTAAAATTCATCTAGCGGCTTTTAAGTGATCCGAACAGACGCAGCCAGATGGAACATCGGACAGGCAGACAGACAAAAATTTAAAAAAAAGGGGTTTTGCATTTCATATCGTTTAATATCTACGCTAACAGTAAAATTTTCAAAAAAGGTAAAATATTCAGAAATGACCCCGCTACTATTATATGTATAGATAAAAATTATTTTCCTACTGTAAGACAGTGTAGTCAGAGCTGTAAACGAATGATTCATTTTTGGTTTTTAACTCACCGTGAGTTAAAATGTTTGAATGCATTCATCTGTTCCAAAAAATGAATTGAATTAAAATTTGAATGCATTCACAATGAATTTGAATTCTTGAATGCCATTCACTTGACCCCACAAAGTTAATGAATTTGAATGAATTTATTATGAATAAAATTTGTGTGAATGCATTCCTTTCATCAGCCAAAAAATGAATTAGAATCTGAGTGGATGTATTACGAATTTAAACGTCGTGAGTGCATTCACTCGCCATCGAATTAAATGAATTAGAATTTGAACGCAATTATTGGAAGGAAAAATATATTGAAGGAATTCATTTTTTTTACAATAATTCTTTTAAGTTGAAAATTATACAGTGTGTGTTTTACTACCTCGGCCATGACATAAGCTGCAGAAAAGTTAACGGGTGTTATATCGGGCATGATAAACGCTGTAGAAAAGTTAAAGGGTGTTACAAAATTGACATGATTTTCACGATTAGAGTGTTATCTTTTGAATTACAAAAGATAAAAACTTTAAATTTACGTAGTGTATGTTACTACATCGGCCATGACAATCGCTATAGAAAACTTAAAGGGTGTTACAAAACTGACGTGATTTTTACGATTATAGTGTTATCTTTTTTTTTTCTTCCAATAATTGCATTCAAATTCTAATTCATTTAATTCGATGGCGAGTGAATGCACTCACGACGTTTATATTCATAATACATCCATTCAGATTCTAATTAATTTTTTAGCTGATGAAGTGAATGCATTCTTAAAAAGTTATTTTATGATGAAATTTAAATTCTTATTCATTCATTTCGTGTGGGTAAGTGAATGGCGATCAAGAATTTTAATTCATTGTGAATGCATTCAAATTTTAATTCAATTCTTTTTTGTGTGGAATGAATGCATTAAAAAAAAACAATTCAATGCGGGAATGATTCGCAGGAATGATTCATAAAAGAATCATTCGTTTACAGCTCTGAGTGTAGTTTAGCTATTTTATTACATAACTGTCTTGCTGGTGATTTTAATAGGCAAATTATTTTCCCACTAGTAGTCAGTGCAAAACTGACATTGGATTTCACGAACAGGCACGTGAAAATTCTATTTTAGACATGAATTATGCAAATGCAGTAATAATCAGTTTTGCTTGTCAAATGTGGAATATAAAAAAAATATATTAGGGTTTTATTTCACAAAAATTGGTTTTTCTTTTGCGTTGAAAATAAAAGAAATTATAAAGAATTAATAATATTAGATTGGGCACGTAAAAAAATCATTCATTCAATAATCAAAAACTAAAAAAACGCGAATATTAAATTTAATTTATTAAAGTTTTAATTTTATTGTGCTATTTTCCTGGTATTGATTATTGGAGGTGAAAGCACGTCTCGATATTCATTTCGCTACCACTAACTTAGCTCTTCAGGAAACTTCTCACAATTATTTTAAATAAAATAAAGATTTTTGTCTAAACAATAAAGTAAAGACAAAAATCAAAGTTCAAGCAAAAACAACAATAATCAACTTTGATTTTACTTTTTTTATCCACTGTATACAACGGACTTTTTTTCGGCTCTTTTTATACAGTTTTAAAGATGTTGAAAAATAACAACAACAAATAAAACATCACGAGACACTGTGATATTTTATTTTTGCATATTACACAGGCGCTTGCAATAATTTAATAAATAAAAATTAAAAACACGGGAATATTAAACTAAATTTATTTAACTTTCAATTTTATTGTGCTATTTTCCCGGCATTCATTCAATTATATTGTAGCATAATATGATTTAATTCTTTTAAGCCACACCAACATTAAAGATTAAATCATTTGAAAGGCATTCATTACATAACCAAAAGAGTATCATGTGTCAAAAAAAAAAAAAAAAAAAACTAATCAACAAAGGCCGGCAAACGCATGTGAATTGTTTCAAAACACGGCCGCCTTTACACCTCTTAAAGTGACAATGATTTTTTTGCTGTGTGTGTGTGTGGCACACTTAAAGATTTCTATGTGAAGTAAATTTATTTATACTAATTTAGCCATGCATATTAGGTTACACCAAAATACTAGCCGCTGTGGGAAACAATAAATAATTTTAAGGAAAATCTAATTACATTTAAAGTCCTAAACAAAACATTCGCACAGTGTTGATGAAAAATCATGTGAAATTAAAATTTAGAATCTACTCATAAGTAGTATATAAGCTGAAGTAATTTTAAAAATAAATTAATCTGAATTCTAGAGCAAGACTTACAGCAACTCCTGCTCACATGCCTTCAATAAAGATTCGACATTATTTAAAAAAACAAATATTTAATTAATTTTTATAAAGCAAATAAACCGGTAATCCTATCTGTAGGAAAAAGACAACAAACAAAAAAACCAGGACATAACATATCCAATCTTTCCGGTACCAAGCATCCAAAAATCCAGAGGGGGACGGAAAAATATTCTGAAGGTACAACTACGAGCACTGGAACATCAGCGAACTTATGTCACGGGTGAGAAACTAATACGAGTTTTGCAACAAATCAAGGAGGCAAAATGTACAATTAGGGAAATTAACAAAAACAAAAAAAAAAAAAAAAAAAAAAAAAAACACACAAATTAAAAAAAATGTTAATTCAACAAATAGCTAATTCACAAAAACAATGTCCAAAATAATTTTAAGTAAATAAGTAGTTAATAATATATATATATATATATATATATATATATATATATATATATATATATATATATATATATATATATATATATATATATATACATTAAGATTAAAGTTATATATATATATATATACGAGGGTTGCTATATATATTTCTGGCCTGGCAACACTGAGTATTATGATACGACTATTTTTGAATTTAATAAAAAACTTATTAATGTGCTGTTTCTATATTACAGGCGATCAACTCGTCTAAAAAACTTATATGGAAATAACTCAAAAAACTGAGTGCTTTTCCTAAAAATTTTTCAGACGAGTTGATCGCCTGTAATACAGAAACAGGACATACAAATTTTTTTATTTACTTATTTTATGTTTAGTAACCAAATTATATATCAAGGGAAATATTTTTTTTGCAAGCAAGTGTACATCGATGCATTTGTCTATTAGCGTTTTTTTCCTTATTCAGAAAATGTGTAGCGTATATATTGTTCTATTATATCGATTGCTTTATATAAAAAAGACCTAAGTCAATTTTTTGTTACTTTAGAGAAGAAGAAAAACTAATAAAATCCTAAAAAATTTAGATACAACAAAAAAATTAATGCAATTTAAAAATATTGTTGTATCCATTTTCGCCGTGGGTATGTTATTAATTCGCCATGGGAAATAGCTCTTTCCATACAACTCTGAAAAAAGTTTGTGAAAGCAAAAAACAATATCCTAAAAAGTTTTTTATCTTCTCCTTGACAAAAAGAGCATGAAGCTAGTAGCCCAGCTGATGTACGCTTTTGCTTGGTTAATGCCCGTAATTTCAACTGATAGATAACTGTGAGTGTTTATACCTATTAGTTATTTTTACCTAGCCGATAAAATGAATTTGGTAATTTTATCGTTTTTTTAACCTACGTGTATCTACCGACTGCATTTGATAAAAAAAAGTGGTAACACTGGTATTTGACGTTTATTTTACAACAAACAATTGGCACATTTTTTATGCTTTCAAAGATTTATTTTTGTCAGTAATTGGAGTTTTCGTTAGAAATGTCTGCAAAAGATAATAAGAGAAGCGCTAATTTCTCGGAGGGAGAAAAAACAACACTGATACAATTAGTGTATCAGTATAAAAGTGTTTTGGAAACCAAAAAAACCAATGCAGCTACTAACCAGAAAAAAAATGAGGTGTGGGCCAAATTAGCTGAAAAGTATAATGCTGCAAGTGGAAGATCTCCGAGGGATGCTTCGAATTTGAAATCGAAGTATGACGACTTGAAGAAAAGTCTTCGAAAAAAATGGGAAACAACCAAAGGGAAATGTACAAAACAGGCGGAGGACCAGCACCAACATTACATTTGTCATCTGATGAGGAGTTGCTTTTATCATTAATAGGACCATCTACATTTGGTTTAAAAGATCGTGGCGGAGGCGATAAAGAATTTGCTTCAAGTGTAAGATCACATTAATGAAAAATTTAAGTTGTACTTAATTTTAAATTATTACAATTTGAATACATTTAGAGTGAAAACTCAACAAAAACATTGTGTAAAGACTGGAAAGAAGAAATGGATGAATCTGTAGAGTTTTTGGAGTCTGAAATAGAAGTTTTATTTGAGGAAAATCAAAATGATGAGCTAAAATGCCGTCCAAGCGATGCTGTAAATATTTTGAATCGTCCTATACAAAAAGTTCTAGCTTCGGATAAAGCCCAGAGTGGTGAAGAAAATATGAACACTAAAAAATTCTTTCCTAACCTTGAGTGTTATGAAAAGCCAAAACCAGAAAATGCAATGAGGAAAAACTCGATGATTTGATAGAGAAATATGAAGATCTTAAAAATGAACGAAAACTTTTACTGGCAGAACAAACAAAGTATTACACTGACAAAAATCAGAGAGAACAACTTCTTTTTGAAATGGAAATTGAAATAAGAAAAATGCAAAAAGAGGAAATTGAACTTAAATTGAAAATATTAAAAAACTAAACATCTCAATTATAGACTGAAAGAAGACATATATACTTTTATACAAATAATTATTCATGTAAATTAGCTATGTGTATCTTTTTTAAATATTACTTATGATCTCTTCATTTAAAAAAAAAAATGTTTTTAGTTTTGAGCATAGAAAAATATTTATTCCATGGCCTTGTGGATTTGCGGCCACGTTATTTTTAAATAAATAAAAATAATTTACAATAAACTAAAATAGTTTATTAATGAATTTCTGGTTGTGTTTATGTGGTTCTAGTTAAAAACATATTCCCGTGTCATTCTAGTCACACTTATTTCGTAAGAATTTTGTTGTTCAATGCTTTCAAATGAAGGAATCTCATCAGAGTTATTACGACATATGTTATGCAAGATCGCAGTTGAAATAATAATATCTTGCGCCGTTGATAAATTAACTCTTAAACCCATTGAAAGAATTGGAAACCGACGCTTCCAAGTCCCAAAACACCTTTCAATCGTATTCCGTGTACGAATCTGAGATTCGTTATATAATTTTTCTGCATTTGTTTTAGGGTTGTCCAATGGTATCATTAGATACTTTGATGAACTATATCCAGCGTACCCGCCGTCTCCAAGCATGAGTTGGTCCTCTCTTGATCCGGATTCGAAGATGTACTTTAGTCTGCTATTGTTAAATATTGTACCGTCGTGAGTTGACCCAGGCCATCGAGTTACAACATCTATAAAGAGCAAATCTGCATCACACACGGCTTGAACGTTCAAAGAAAAATATCCTTTTCTATTGCGAAAAAGTTCTGCTTATTCGCCTCCTACATGTAATAATAAAAAGGCTTTATGTGTGGATTACTGAAATATAAAAATAAAATTACCTGGTGACATAATTCTAACATGGGTGCAGTCCAAAGCACCAACGCATCTTGGAAATTTTGCAATTTTATAGAATTGTGATTGTGTATTCAAAATTTCTTCCTCTGTTGATGGATGTTTTATATAAAAATCATACAATGAATTTATTGCTGCAGAAACTTTCCGAATAATTTTACTTGCGGTAGTTTGGTGAATGCCTCCAAAATCAGCTACAATTATTTGGAAGCTTCCAGACGCGTAAAACCTGAGGGCAATTAACAATTGAAGACTTGGTGAAATATTAGTTTTCCTAAGAAAGAAGTAAATTGTAATCATTATTTAAAATTAAGGTTATGGCTCCAAAAACTTACTTTTCTACTCGATGTGATAGCTTAGATTCAATTTTTTCCAATATCATTGTTGCACTTTTCTTGGAAAGGCGAAATCTTCTTATAAATTCCAAATCATTCCAAATTTTAAAGTGCTCGATTCTTTTTCTGAATTTGTGTCTTGCTCTTTCGGTATTTCTTCTAATCATGTTCCTCAAGGTTCTTAGCTCTTGAAGGTCCGAATTCATATTTTGTTATTTTAATTTTATATTTTATCTTATTGTTTAATTTTCTTTTTCGAAGAAAATAGAAATATTTTGACACAAAAAAGTTTACCTGACGATTAACCAGCTGAAATGCTCGGTGTAAAATACACCACCGTTTATCTGATCGGTAAGGCTACCGACGAGTTAAAATTACAAAATTTTAAATACACGGATGATATCTGTGCACTTATAGATATCCAGTCGTTGAAATTACGGGCATAAATGTAAAGTACATTTGTACTAGGTAGTAGGGGCTCTACAACAAATACAACATTATGCGTTGGAAACGTCAAAAACAGAAAGATATATAAAATATAATTGGTCTCAATACAAATGCTTGCTTTGGTTTGCAAACGCTTGTTGTTACTGTTTTTAAGATTCGTAAACAAAAAAAAAGTAGTATACTTTTGACATTTCCAACTACAAACCAGCTGGGCGGACGACACTACATAGTAAAATAAATGTGCAGTTATAAATGTTTTTGGCAAAAACGTGGTGCTCTGCAACAATAAATTACATTAGGTTATTTTTTCTGTACCAGTGCGGCAACCTAATAGTAACTCGGTTCTTTTATATAAAAAGGGAAACCACACTGAACACATTAAATAAACAAAAAAACTTAATGGTGTTAACACGTTAGTGTACATGTACTTTCTATGAAACTCTGAAAAAAGGCTACCAACGCTAAATAAATTTCCTATGAAGTTTTTTCTTCTCGACAAAAAAGGAACGAAATTATGGAAGGCTATTTTTTTATCGTGTTTGATCACTAATACCCGGTATTATACGCCTTGAAATTATATTAACATCACAGCGAATTCATTAACAGAAAAGATTTCCAAAATTTTCAAAAAAAATAAATAAATAAAAATTTTATAAAATAAAAGCTTAAAAACAAAAAAATAAAGTATGAAGTTTTGCTGAAAGAAAACAACAATTCGGCTTGCTTTTGCTTAAACGTTTTGGTCCTCTGCAACAACATTACAGTAGATTCTTGTTTTTGTATCGGTGTGGCCACATATTATTAAATCATCCTGTTTTATATTTAATTTTTTTTTGGAAATGCTTAAGGCGAATTAATTCGCCTTGGTAATGCTTACATATTAAGTTAGGTGTAAGCAAGGGGAATTTGTTGCTTCTTCTTGGATTGTGTGTGTTAACGATAACATAATAAATAAATATCGTACATAAAATCCGCGAGAGTTCATTGCTTGGATGCAGGGGTGCAAGTGCAAGTGTATCTTCATGTTTGCTATTGCTGCGTTTTCGCCTGCAGCTCTATTTCTATGGTTAGCGTCTAATATTTTATTTTTATTAATATTTTTACTTTCACTGAAATGCTTCAAGCAATATTCAAATTTCGTTAATTATTGTATGGCTTATTTATTTTATTTTTTGTGTCTTTTAATTTAAGAATATTTTTTAGTGTTTTCAAGGTTGCAGAGCTTCTCCATTGATGAATTTCACGTTAATGGCAAAAACACATGACTAAACTTCATTTGGTACTTTAAATAAAATTGTACCAAAATTGTACAGCTGGGCTGTTATAACCATGAGTAAACGAATGCGCCTTAATTTTTTTATATGTTTAAGAACAAACTTATCTTTCAGCTATTAAAAAGAAGGCGTCACACTATTTTAAAACGTGTGTTTTACGTTGCGCACATAGGGAATAGAATTACTACAGGGTTATAAAAATATTTAATACATGCGCAATTTTAACGAGGAAACATTATTTTGTAAAATAGAAATCACTATGTTTATATTTTATATTATTCAAAGCAAACTAAATATTATTTAGTTCAAAGTATATGTACATAAAGACTTATTTAGTAAGTTGTGTTTAAAGCATTTCGTTAGGTCTGTTCAGTAACTTTACTAGCTAAAACTAGCAACGAGAGAGTAAAACTTAAAAATACAAATTTATTCTACTAACTGTAAAAAAGCAAATGAACGCTCTACTAATAAAAATTAATAATTTAAAATATTGCGGCATTGGTAATGATATGTAAGACTTTAAATATGTACGGTATGACCAATAAATAGTACCCTTTTGAAAGAGTGACAAAAATTAGAGCTATAGTCCACTATAATCCACGAAACTGATTTCAAACACAAATAAAAAATAACAAAAATATATACATAATATATATTTAAGATTTTTATTACCTAGCTAAAAGCGTGTTTGATGTTTTACCGCATCATAAATATACAATTTTTTGCAATTATTTCTATTAAACATTTGTATTGTGATTATTATGTTAAAATATTTACATTAAAAATAATCCAAACTTCATACATGCGTATAACTTATTTTTAATTGCGCATAAAAATTTTACTACTCTTACTACAATTGAACGATAACAGTACATTGCATTAAATGTTCCATCAGCGGCTTATTTACTTTTAATTCTTAAAAAAAAACACTTGCAAAACAAGAAGACTCTAATCGAAATTTTTCGCTGATTTTTTACGTATGGAGCAAGGAAATCAATACCAGGTGGTCGCAATGGCGAATTTATTAATTTTGCTCAAAACCTGAAATGTCAAACTCCATATATAAAAAATTTAGTATAATTTTTTTAATATGGTGTCTGACACTTAACGTTTCGGCGAAAATCAATGAATTCGCTATCGAGACCACCTAGTATTATTTCGCATGGTATGGAGTTTAAAATTTTCTGCAATGCATGAATTCGCCACTGCCACTACCTTGTACATGATTTCGCCATGCCCTAAACCAAGGCGCATTAAACAGGTGACTTCATAAGATCATGCGGTCAACATATGTTTTAGCTTTTACGTGTATTTTGGTTTTGTAAAATCTTGTTAAGCTGTCAAAAACGTCTGGCAATATGTGTGTATGTATTTGTGAATAATAAGAAAGCCACTAAGAATATATTGAAATACATACACACATATTTCCTGACGATTTTGACAGCTTAACAAGATTTTACAAAAACAAAATACACGTAAAAGCTTATGCATTCACCTAGTATTATTGCGCCATACTATAACCCCCCGTCTATATTAGAAATAAATTTGTTAGCAAAAAAGGCAATAGCGTCGGCAGAGTAATGTGTCAAAATTGATTATTGCTTTGGGTATGGGAACACGTATTTATGTTAACTCAGAATTTAAAAATAATCAAGTCCAAAGGTTGTAAGCAAAAAGCTTCATTGTGAAGAAAACAAATTTTCTTAGAATTCTTATAACTATAATTCTATTATTTTAAAAACTTCCTCTTTACTCTAATCCTTGTTTTACGATAGAAAATCTTAAAATAAAACAAATTTGGTATAATTAATCACTTGACTGTATGTTCGCGCTTTTACTTTTAAATCAAAACACAAATGACCACTGAATTTGGCGTTTTATGTTCGCAATAATTGTCAACGGAAATTGGCTGACAATTATTGCCACATATATTGCTGTCAATAAATATGTACCAAAAGTGATGTCTACATTAGAAATAACATAATTTTGACATTTGTTGCAATATATGTTAACATATTTATTGCTTATCTAGACAGGGGGTAAACCAAATTTCTGATATTATTTTACATAAAAATGCTATCGACTCTTAATGCCTTTAGCATATTTAAAACATTTTAGTATTTCCTTAAAGCTTTAAAATAATACCCATATTGGTATTTCAAAAAAATTAAAAATTTCCGAGTCCTGTAATTCGGAAATTATGTGTGAACGCCAATTTTTTCACTAGATGATTTTTTCTTATTTTTTATTTCTTTATCGCCCCATATATTTATATATATATATATATATATATATATATATATATATATATATATATATATATATATATATATATATATATTTTTTTTTTTTTTTTTTTTGTTTTATTGAAGTTAGTTTATTGTTCCAAATGACATG
Source organism: Cistogaster globosa (assembly GCA_937654795.1). NCBI lineage: Eukaryota > Metazoa > Arthropoda > Insecta > Diptera > Tachinidae > Cistogaster > Cistogaster globosa. The sequence continues at coordinate 37,431,078 of OW569406.1, forward strand.
AAGAAATTAGAGGTAGGGGTGGTGTTTTGCCTGCTTTCTCGAAGGGCATGGACTGATCATGCTGATTTCCAACACCACCTCTTTTGACACTATGTCTGATTATATGGGCTGGTAGGAAATTAAAAAATGTGAAAAAAAATCAAAATTGCAGCTAGCCCCATTTACCAATTTACGGGGCTCTCAAATTTTAAAATTTTTTTAAATATAAATTTGAATATCATTTTAAAGCTTTTGAGGAGGTCTTTAAGAAAATACTAAAAATTTTTAAACTGCTTAACCCATTAAAAGCCGATGTCACTTTTATGTAAAATTATATATGCAGTACCAACATTTTTGTTTTGTTTTCTAATTCTCTGTCACCCGAATATTTGCTTTTTGATTGTAGTTACTTCACTAAACTATATTTACATAGATAGTGAAGGGTATATAAGATTCAGCATAGCCAAATATAACATAGAATAGAATAGAATAGAATAATTTTTAGTTTTGAGCTCTAAACACATAGACGACAGCAGACTTCACAACTTCACGGCTTCAAATGCTGCCAACTTCAAATGCTGCTTTGAAGTCAGCTTCATAATTATTTTGAAGACAGCAACTACAGCTGTGTATTTAAGCAATTAAGATTTCAGGGATGCCGCATATATATTTTATAATGAACAAAATTAAAGTTTTTGAAAAAAAAATGTATTAATATCACGAAAAACTATAAAAACACTTAAATTTATTTCCTTCTTGTAGTTTTGTAATGTTCTTTTATGTTTAATATAAAAAAAAAAAAGTTTTTATTCAAATTTTTCCAATTTACATGTATAATGGCAACACTATATTTGTTTATTGCTGCCCGTCAAAATAGAAAATAGCCTAAGTTGGCAGCAGCAGCAAATGCTGTCGTGAAGTCGTGCTGCTGTGAAGTCGTCAAAATAATCGTTTTCATATAAACACATGTATTTTATTTTTGACAGTTTGCTGTCTGCTGCCTGCTGTCGTCTATGTGTTTAGAGCTTTGGGCAACACCAAAATATTTCTAACATTAAAAAGAGACAATTGTTAATAATTCAGTACTTCTTTTAAGGAGAAAAAGGGTGAGGCTTATTTCCTGTTATGGGAAAAACAGTTCTTAACTATATTTGAACTATTAGAAAATAAAAAATTCTCGCTGGCGTGAATGAAGCAACCGATCTATTAAATACTAAGTCATTGTGTTTGGTTGTACGCAAGGTACATTTATTTTGCTAGGTAGTGTCTTCCGCCCAGCTGGTTCGTAGTTTGACATGTCAAAAGTTGCTTATATTTTACTACTTTTGTTTACGAATTAAAAAAAAAACGAACAACACGCATATGCAGAACAAAGAGAGCGTTTGTTTTAAAAGCAATTATCTTATATTTTGTATTTCTATTTTTGACATTTCTACTCACAAAGCAACAACAAAATGCCATGATGTTTTTTACAATTGTTGTATTTGTTGTAGAGCCGCTATTATCTAATAAATATACCTTGGTTGTATGTATATGTGAAAATTACATAAATATAACTATTCCTTCCGATTGACAAAAGTAGATAATTCTACGTCAAATATTTGTACAAGCTTTACACAAAAACGAAATATTATGAAACGTTCGGTTAAAGAGTCATTATATAAGAATCAAAACATAACAAAAACAAAACAAACAAAACGGTTAATAACTGTATTCAAATGACGTGCAGTCTCTAAACATGTCTAAGTATGTAATTTTAAACCTTATTACTCAACCAAATAACCAAAAGTGTGTTTAGTGAACCTTAAAATAACGATCAACAACAATGACTAAACATGAAAAATTTGGAAAGTATGAAATTATCGCCCATGTTCTGACAAAAGCGCGTTTTTTTAATCACAAACGTTTCAAAAACGCAATAAAGCGTATTCTGATGAACGTAAGAATTGCTGGCGTTTTGTTATAATGATGGTTATGACGGGCAGCTGTTTGCCGTTTCAAAAGTAAACAATGTAACTTTTTGTTTTTTAGTAAGAAAATATAATATTTTCTTAGTTTTGTAAAAAGAAAGCATATAAAGTTTGAATTTTCCATCACTTTGTTTTCTTTGTAAAGTTCATTTTGAGCAAAACCCATCAGCTCGCCACATATACATACATTTGCAGCTAAATTTTTATCAATTACGATTTACAGCATACCTATTTAACGTTTCTAAATAGTAGTTTAACGTTTAAGAAATAGAACATGAACATCATTTTAAATTAAGGCATATTAAATTAAGTATATGCAAGGCAAATTCATTGGTCCGAGTATGTCAAAAAACCAGACAACAAAACAGAGAATAAAGAAACTAAAGGAAATAAAATTTAGCTTAATTTATGTAATCAATTTTTAATGGATATTTATATCAATTTCGCTTTGTCTTAAATATTGTTTAACATTTTTTGGAAATGTAAACAAGGCATACATAATTAATAGCAACTACTATGGTAATATGATATCGCCGTGCATAAAATTATAAATAAAAAGCGAAAAACTATTATCTGACTTCTGTATGTATGTTTGTACTGGTAGCATAACTGTGAAATTGAATATACATATAAAAAATCTATATAATTTGTGTGACGGTACAATCAAAGTATATCTATAGCAATCGCCGAGAAGAAAACAAACTTTTTGGCACACTTTTTTTTTTTTTTTTGACAAACTTTTTTCAGAGTTGCATGGAACGTACTTTTTCCGTATACGTGTGAGCACGTTTTTTTTTTTCTGAGAGTGTATGGGTACAACGTGCTCTATAAAAACAAATTATGTGCAACATTTCACATTATATAAGATTACTTTTTATAGTAATTTGTTAATTGTTTTTTAAAACAAAAAATTGAGTTAGATGCGTCAAAATCAAGTTTAACGGTTGTCACTTAATTGATTTTAATTATATATAAGCTATATGGTAGACAAATTATTATTTAGTTAAAATCTCCTGATACACTTTTTTTTGCTAATAATTCCAAAACTATTTTGCGCGTACATATCCCACTACGCGAAATCAATAGAGGACAAAAATACGAACACAACGTGATATAATTTATTTTCCGAAAAACTTTCTGAAAAAAGTTATTAAAAGAAAACTTTCGAAAATTAGAAAAAATCGTCAAAACATATTAAACTAGTATTTTGTTCATTACTCCAAAACGGTTTCGCGCGCACATATCCCATTACCCGGAATCGATAGAGGACAAAAATGCTAACAAAATGTAATATAATTTATTTTCTGAAAAACTTTCTGAAAAAAGTTATTAGCCAGCAAACTTTCGAAAATTAGAAAAAATCGTCAAAATATATTAAACTAGTATTTTGTTGGTTACTCCAAAACGGTTTCGCACGCACATACCCCACTATCCGGAATGAATAGAGGAAAAAAGTAGGAATAAAACGCGGTAACAATTACTTTCTGAAAAACTTTCTGAAAAAAGTAATTTGGCAGCAAACTTTCAAAAATTAGAAAAAATCGTCAATATATATTAAACTAGTATTTTGTTCATTACTTAAAAACGGTTTCGCGCGGAATCAATAAAGGACAAAAATACGAATAAAACGTGGTAAAAATTATTTTCTGAAAAACTTTCTGAAAAAAGTTATTAAACAGCAAACTTTCGAAAATTAGAAAAAATCGTCAAAATATATTAAACTAGTATTTTGTTCATTACTCCAAAACGGTTTCGCGCGCACATACCGCACTACCCGGAATCAATAGAGAACAAAAATGCGAATAAAACGTAATAAAAGTTATTTTCTGAAAAACTTTCTGAAAAAAATTTTTTAACCGCAAACTTTAGAAAATTAGAATAAAACGTCGGTATTTATTAAAATAGTATTTTGTTCATTACTCCAAAACGGTTTCGCGCGCATATATCCCACTACCCAGAATCAATAGAGTACAAAAATACGAAACAAAATGTGAATTAATTTATTTTCTGAAAAACTTTCTGAAAAAAGGTTTTAAACAGCAAACTTTCAAAAAATTACGATAAACCGTAAGAATATATTATTCGTAACAGTTTAAGTTATGAATGCAAGTAATTAAGAAAATTATCTTTGTTATTTATAAAGTATTTTCCTCCTCTATCGATTGGTGTTAATCGCTTTGCCTTAGGATTTTTAGATTAGAATTGATTAGTTAGAAACAATTTTACGTAGAGAGTAAATACTTAAGGTGTAGTTCGCTTATTACAAAAATGTCAAAAATGACAACCGAAAAATTTGGTTCTACAGCCTTGTGGCTTTTTAATTAAGATTTTTAATAAAAAATCCATTAAAAAGTGATGAAGTTCTATGAAATTAAAAACGGATTTTTTTGTCAAGGGTTGTTTACATTTGTCTAAGCATGTGTTTATGTTTCTTCTTTATTTTTCTGTATACGCGTGAGCATGTTTTTTTGAGAGTGCGTATGTACAACGTGCTCTTTAAAAACAAATTATGAGTAAAAATGTACATTATTTAATGTTACAGTAATTTGTTAATGTTTTTTAGATAAAACAATTGTATTAAGTCATCTAAGATGTTAAAATCAAATTTCCCGGTTGTCACTTCAATCATTTAAGTAATATATAAGTTATATGGTAAACAAGTTCTTACTTTGTTAAAACGTCCTAATACACTTTTTTGTTAATAACTCCTAAACTATTTCGGGCGCACATAACCCACTATCCGGAATCGGCAGAGGACAAAAGTGAGAATAAAACTTTATATAACTTATTTTCTGAAAAACTTTCTGAAAAAAGTTATTAAACAGCAAACTTTCGAAAATTGGAAAAATCGTCAAATTATATTAAACTAAAATTTTGTTCATTACTCCACACGGAATCGATAGAGGACAAAAATGTTAACAAAACGTGATATAATTTATTCTCTGAGGAACTTTCTGAAAAAAGTTATTGACCAGCAAACTTTCCAAAATTAGAATAAACGCGATATGTGCGCGCGAATTCGTTTTGGAGTAATTAACAACATACTAATTTAATATATATTAACGTGTTTTTTTATAATTTTCCAAAGTTTGCTACCCTAAAACTTTTTCCAAAAAGTTTTTTTAGAAAACAGCCAAGAAAACGTTTGATTTGCATTTTTGTCCTCTATCGATTACAGGTAGCGCGATATGTGCGCGCGAATTCGTTTTGGAGTAATGAACAAAATACTAATTTAATATATTTTAACGTGTTTTTTATACCTTTTTTTTGTCAAAATTACAAAAAATACTTCCTTAATATCTTTTTAAATGTTCATAGTAAAACCGGAATGCGTCAGAAGTATATAATTTTTATACCCTTCACTTAAGAAAGTGGAAAATGATATATCTCAGTTTATCATTCCGTGTGTAATTTCTACAATATCTATTTTCGACCCCATAAAGTATATATATTCTGAGTGCTTATGCATAGCGAAGTCGATTGAGCCATGTCCGTCTGTTCGTTTTCGTTTTGAAATCAACTTTGCCAAGACCCCAGATGAGCAGAAAATGAAATAAATATGTCAATCGATCACACATAGTTTCGAAATTTTTGCTACTGCAAATCGGTATCAGTCCATGCGTTTGTAAACAGCAGCCAAAATACCAGACATGTCTCTAATTTTTCAGTATATTTTTAGCTCTTGTTTGTATTTTTGTATAAAAAAGTAAATACATGCGGTATTTTTTATTTTAACAAAAACTTGGCATATTTTAAGCTGAAAAAGCTAAATCTTAACTAAAATTTGAGTAAAGGCTTCTAAATGGGCTTTATTATCCACAAAGCACAAAGAACAAAGCTTAATACCTTACCCCACAGTCATCAATTACAGTGAATTTATGATTATGGTTAATAGGTGAAATATAAATAAGAAACAATTAACATTTTTTTATCAACTAACTTTAAGTTAGACTTGTTGGCTTAAAAATTTGCGAAAAATATTTCCCATGACAAAGAGTTATAAAAAACAGTTTAAATTACTTTTTATCTCTTAATGATTGCAAAATTGTAGTGGCAACGCCGTTCGGGTGTTATTGGGCTCAACCAAGGCGAATTAATAACAGGTATACTCACGGCGAAAATGAATACAACACTGGGAGAGAAATATGTACATTTTGTTTTTGTAAAAACCGTCGTCAGGTGTCAAAAAAAAGAAGTACAATAGGAGAATATAACTTTTGACATTCGAAGAAGGAGAAATCACAAAGTCACCTGGGCTGTGAAGACCACCTGATATTAATTCGCCTTGGGCTCAACCCAGCCATAAATATTTATTCGTTATGTTACAATGCTACCACATTTTTTAGATTTTTTAACGAGCTGCCATGTAATTTCAATAAGTACTTTAAAGAGTTAGCGTTTATTAACAAATAACTATAAATTTTAAAATACATAAGTTTCAGAGGAGAATAATATAAAAAATATTGTCAAAACTTTAACATGCACATAGAAATAAATATCTGTTTTTGTGTAATTTTTTGTCTTTGAGTAATAAAATTTAATATTATTAAAATTATAAGATTAAAATTAATATGTTTTTCTAATACAAAGGAAAATTTTGACATTTTGGTTCTTTTGTTCTGTCTTTATTTTTCTACTAATATCTGAAATACTTGAAATTATTATAAACAATTTTCTGGACATCTTTGATTAAAGGTACCGTTTTTTACAGTACAGATTTTTATATTTCAGCGGAGCTGTTATGTATTTTAAAACATAATGCGTCAGACATAAAAATTCGAATAATTGCCGTCTCGAGTCGAAATATGTGAATATTAGCCCCTAAAAATTTTCTTCTGTTACACATTAAAGGTACTAATTTTATTAACGTCAAATGGACTAGTTATTTTGTGTATTACTTTGATTTCTGAACTTCTTTTTTGCTTTTTCACATGCATGTACTTTCTTAAAGTTTTCACATGCCAAATTGTGTTTCGATATCTTTTGATGATTTTATATTATTATTTAATAAAGCTTTTTATGTTTACATATATGTTTTCTGATTCATGAATTTCTTTTATAAATCTTTTTATACTAATTTTAGTCCATTGAGCTATGCGATTATTTAGCTTGTGGAAAAATATATACATATATCTATATATATGTATGGGTTTTGAAGCAACCAACCGTGACGGACCTTATTTAGCTGCGTTAATTTATTTATTTGATTAACAAAAAATTTCTATCGCAAAAGTAAGTCTTTATATAGCAAGTACTTTTAAAAGCAATGTCTAATTTTTTCCTGGGATTGTAAAAAAGATTTAAATTAAAATTGTAAATACAAACAGAAAATATGTATCTACGTACTAGTATATGTAAAAACGATAATTTTAATTATTTTATATTATACTTTTGTGTACGACAATATATTATGGGTACATAAAATAATATAACTAAAAAAGTTCTTTAATTATATACTTAAAAAAAAAATACCCTTAATATTGGTATATGGACATAAAAGGTATAAGTATATAAAAATAATAGCATAGCTCACGACTTCGTCTGCGTGTCATTTTTAGTTTTCTTAAAATGCAAATTTAACTATTTTAGAGTTATGTGTTAAAAATCATCCATCTACAAAAATGTGCTGACAACTGTTTTATTACCATTATACCGTAAAATTAGGTGCTTTCACTATTTTGTCTGCGAAATGCCCTATATTGGAATCAAAATTCTAAGGAACCTCCTCACAGTAGTTTTTACGTGACGCGAACACAGGCAGACAGACGGACAGACAGGCAGACAGAAATTCCAAAAGTAGAGGTTTTGGGATTCTAAATCGATTATTATCTAATTATACCAACAAGAAAATTTTCAAATAATATTTCATGTATAAAAATAACCACGTTGCTGTTTTAATACATGTTTATATAGATATCTATGTATGGATAATAAAAATTGTAAATTCAAAAAGTAACTTTTAATCTATTGAAAATGCATTTTCTAGAAGTTTTGAAATTTAAAAATTGTTTTTGAATTTTTAAATCTTATTCAAGGCTCTAATACACAACATCAAAACGAATTAAAATATTTTGAATTCGCCCTGATTGGAATTTGCATATCACAATTCGAATTAATAACAGGTTGCCTCGACAGCCCTGGTGACTATTTTTTGCAAACAAAATGTACATATTCACCGCCGTGAGTTTATCTGTTATAAATTCGCTTTGGCATTACATTGTCGAACGAGTGTTGACAACTTTGTCTTTTAATTATTGTTTTAAACTTTGATCTTTCAATTTCATTTGGAATTTTTTCAATTTCACTTTGAGATTCTCAATTTGAATTAGAATGTTGTTAGCTTCTACTTGCTTTTATTAATTTCGTGTTTATATTTCGCAATTTGATCAGTTCAGGCCGTAATCTAATAGCCTAATTATGACCATTAAACATTAAAAATAATGTAAATAAAATAATTTTGTTTTATCTTCTACTCAACGTTTTCGATGTGGTTGTCGATTTTTAGAATTATTTTTTTTTCCCAATTTTATTTAGAATATTTTTCAGCTTAAAATCTTTGTAAAGAGTATTCAGTGTTAACCGATACATGCAATGGTACCAGAAATTTTCATAGAAAACTCTTTACTATTCGAAAGAAAATTTTTATTTTAGAAAAAAATCTTAATTAAAAAAAAATCTTCAATATTTATTAGTTTTTTATTACGTGTTGTTACCTTTAATGAGTTTACCAAAATACAAAAAACGAAAATAAATACAAAAACTAAATTACAAATGTATATAAAAATTAACAAGTAAACATAGAAATCAACAATTTTATTCAAACATTTTTTTAATATATTTAAACATAGTTGAAACTATACATTGTAGCTTTGAGATCATACGCATAAGTATGTTTGTATGATTCTGGTTTAAAGCCAGCCAGTAAAATAATGACTTCTTTTATAAAAAATAACTAAAATTCTATAACAAAGCAGATGAACAAGAGAGACAACTAAAATTTAATGCAAACTTCGACAAAGTTAGAAACACAAATCCGCTCTAGAAATTTTTAAGATTGTGTGTCAAGACTCTTTTACTGTAAGATTTTCTATGTGGTGGAGTTCCCTAACTTCTTCATCTAAATTTTGTATCTCACTGCCTTCAGTTAAATATAAAAAAGTTGTATTAGACTTGATAGTGAAGAAACCTTTTTGTTAATAACGTTTTGAGGGTCAAAGTAAGAAAGCTTTTTAAATGTTGCATTACAAAAATCAATGTAAAAGATATTTATCAATTTAAATATATTTAATTTAATGCAGTTGCGTTAAACTTTGAATCGAAAGTTTTTGTTTAAAAAAATATACACAGGAAAACATCAACATTTTGTACATATTTACCTACCAGCGGTAGTTATAACACATTTTGTTTTAGAGTACTAATTGACAATAAAATTGTTTTATATAAGTAAAAATGTTTAATGAATTTTTACAAGAAGCTGCAACAAAATCAAAATATCTTTATTTGGGAAAAATGTTTAAAATTCTAATTTGATTAAAAATCTTAAAAATTAAGCTAAAATATTCATTCTGGCATCGCTGGATACATGTTAAAAAGTACAAAAATTATTCTCCTGTTCTTGTATACAACATTATACTTATATACTTAATAAGAGCGTTTTTTAAAGTAAATTTCTAAAAAGGTTATATTTATAAAAAGGACTTTGAAAGAAGATACTAATGTAAAAAAGTACTCTATGTAAAACAAATACTTTCTTTTTAAATGATACCCTTGTAAAACCTTTTTTAAAAATTTACTTGTTATTAAAAATATCTTTATCGTTGTTTTGTAAAAATGTTAATAGTACGTTTTTTTTTTTAAAGTAAATTTTTTGTAAAAATTAACAGAATTATTGTTAAAACGGTACTTGTATAAAAAGTGTGTTAAAAAAATCTTCTTTCCTTCAGTGAAAAGGCAATTTTTGTTGGAAGGTGGTTTTTTATTATAAATTTTATGAAATTTGTATTCTCATAACACAATTTGAAAATGTATTTAGTTTGCGAATCTCATAAAATTTAAAAATATAAATATAGATATCTTACCTTTTTTTATTATTGAAATTAGAAGAAATACTTCAAAAATATCTTAGTAAATTTTTACGATAAACGCGGAACATATCAAAAGTATATTTTAAGACATAATTTTATTTTTTAATTTAAAAATTATATCATAATTTGTATCAATTTAATTTCTTATATACATCTTTAAATAATAATTATCAAGACATTTAACATGAATTAAATATATTCAACGAATTTATATAAAACACATTATTGACATCACTGTTCCATACAAAGCTTCTAACTACATCGTTTGTGAGCGAAAAAATAACGGCGGTAAAAATGAATTAAAAAAATAATGATTATCTGGCAACAATTTCTTAATCATACGTACCGTTTAATTTGACGACAGGTAGTCAAAATATACGCAACGTATATAACAGTCTCCGGCTTTGCGATTTATACTAAAAGTGGATTTGCACCGATTTTTTTACGGAATTATGAAAAAATATTGGTTCATAGGATATATTTTGTTACCTTTCATAATACGGCATCAAAATAATTTGATATTTTTTTGGGTCGCCAAACTATGCGCTGTGCATATATATATATATTACTAAATTCAAGTTAGACATAAAGTTTGTAGGGTTATATAACTGATCGTCTGTTAATAACAATAATGTGCAAGTTTTCTGTTTCTAAATGTTATTTGCCACAAGGTCATTTTGGACCTACAGTCCAGTGTTTAACGTTTATCGAATTCTTCTTACTGCAACTATAACACTTGTATGCTACGCTACCATTTTGCTTAATGTGCAAACAAAGAAACCGTGCTTACCTGCACACGCCAAGCACACATTGACTCGGATACAGTTTTTAGCACCATGACCATATTTTGAACATTTGGCACATTCTGTAGGGCCTTTATTCCCCAAAATGGTCTTTTATAAAAATAAATAAATCACAAAAATACTTTATTTACATAATTTTACGTTTTAAGGCATGTTATCTGTCAAGTTCCGTTAAATACAGCGCGTCACCCACATTAGATCATTTGGTTGTAATTTCCTTAACACTGACCGTCTTTGTATTGTGCTTCTTTACAAATTTATCCTCTATTATTTCAGCTGTCAAACGAAGTAGACCAAATAGCACCATCCTTAAGATGTTGCCATCTTTTATTTCGTGAGTATAAAAGTAGAACTTTCTGTCCCTAATCGCTTCTTTGTAGCAAGACACCGAGTTAAAGATTATTATTGTTCCAACAGACTTTTTCTAAACATAAAAATTTTAGGTGGTATCCACTATATTCGGTGAAACTTTCCCAATCATAACAAAATATAAAATAGACAGTTGCTTTTAGATGTTGCTTGTTAAAAATGATAGTGCTTCTTACATTTCTGACTCCAAGGTAATTGACCGTCCAAATTTTACAGGACCACTGCCAAGATGGAAAAGACCGAGGCCAACTTCCTTAGTACCCATTTTATGCCTTGGCTTATCACCTGATAAAATGCTGGTGGGTTAATATTCAAAATTTCTTTTTTTGCTTCTTAGATATTTACTGGTGATTGGTTTGGGGCCTGCTTCAACCGGTGCTGTTTTATATGTTGGAATATGAGCCATATTGCCTGACGGCTTATTATCCTCTACAGCTTTTATTTGGTCGTCTAGATGTAGCAGAATCTCCATGTACTGGTATGTGAAGTATATATTTTTTTATATAAGTATTGAAACAAAAATCCTGCCCGTACTTGTCGGCACTTAAAAACTAAAAAAAATATTAAAGGAAATTTTTATGTCTAGGGAGATAAATTCTTGTTTTATTTAAAAATTTCGATTTGAAGGCTAAATAAAAAAAATGCATTTTTATTTCCAAAAGTTTTGTCGTATAAGCAAAACTAACGGTATTCTTATGATTATTTTTTCAATTGAATGATTACACTATGATACTGATGTTAAAAAAAATATATTCAGGGGTTCTCATACTCCAATTCTGTTTTGCTGGAAAACGAAAATAGGTTTGGTGATTTTATTACTAAGAGAAAGAAAAATTAATTAGCTTTCAAAAATGGGTAATAACAATAAAATCGGTTAAAAAATGGATGACTTATGCAATTTTTTGTGTTTTAACTTTTGGGTTTTTTATTTAAAAATAACATGTATTTCTTTGCTTTTTATAAACTTCGCTGTCAGTATCGCGCTTTAAAGCAGTAGTTAGAAAGCATGCTGATTTTATTTTTTCCTATATATAGCTGTTCAATTTTAGATATTTCCTGGTGAAATCTTTCACCTTGCTCATCACTCATCCGTCCTAAATTTAATGGAAATCTTTTTCAATGAGCATGTAGATAGTGTAGTTTTATTGACATTTTGCAACCCAATTGCATGGTAGGCAGAATGCATATTATTTACTATCTGCTCATAATTTTCACTTTTTGTATTTCCAAGAAAATTTTCGCACACTGAGACATGACCATTCCATGCATTTTTTTCTTCAAAATTCATTTGTTGTATGATTACACACAAATTAGTTTTTATTGCACATGCGTTCATAATATATGTTTTATTTTCTTTTAAATTTCCGCTCGTAATTCGGGGAAAAAATCTGATCAAGGTATTTGAATGCAGGTGCATTTTTATCAAGGGCTTTCACGAATTGCTTTATTAAGCCCAACTTTATGTGCAACGGAGGTAAAATAATGTCTGTTGGATTTACTAACGGGATATTTATACTATTTTTTCACCAATAATAGCTGTTGTACGTGGTTGCCAGTCTCTCTGTATATAATGCTTAGAAGAATCTCGGCTGTCCCATTCACAAAAATAGCAGGGATACTTTGTGTTACCACCTTGCAAGCTATTCAAAATTGTTAGTACTTTCAAATCAGCCACAATAAGCCACTTGTGCGTAGTATAACCTATGGCATTTGGTATTAGAGACACACTATTATACGTTTCTTTGATGTTTGAAGCGTAAGCCAACGGTACTGAAGGGAGCGAACCATCGTTATGCAAAAGCACTGCCTTTAAACCTTGAAATAGAAGATAAACATATATAAGTTAAATAAAAGGAACTATATAAAAAGTACTTATATTCCTTTTTGTTGAACCATCAATAAATAATCTCCAATCTTGAGGAACATGACTATAACCAAGTTGTTCAAACAACTTATTCACATCATTGCAGTAAGCCAAATCACTAGTTTCATTGCTTTCGTTGAATAGTAATCCAAACAAACTAGTTTCCTCGGTCCTGCGAAATGTAAAGTTAACATTTTGTTACAAATAGTTCCACTGTTTAAGTCTTGAGCCTAAAAGTTTGGTTTGTCTTTTCGACAATTGTAAATCCCGAACTAGATCATGGAATTCCCCTTGGGACATAAAGTGTTGGCTTTTAAATCCCTTTCGGAAGGAGCATATTCTGATTGGGGGCTTAAAACATATCTTGGAGATGACTTAAACTCAGTTAAATCTGGTGATATTCTTTCTGGAACAACGTCGTTTTTCTGACGCGATACAGTCTTAATTACACTATCAACATTTGCGTATTTCATATGTTTTCTTATTTTAAAATAATATCCTCTTGTTTTCTTTAAACAGAATTAGCAATTATTTGATCTATGCACACGAGAAACGTTCTTAGAACTTGTTTAAAATTTGAATGGGAAGTTCTTGGAATTATTTCCAAAATAATATAATAAAATAATAAAAATATTTATATATTTTTAAAAACATTAAGGTTTATTTAAATAAAACTTTTTACAAAACAAACTTCTTTATTTTTGTGTGTCCTTTCTTTTGTGGTTTCTTTAAAACTGAACTAAAACTAACTATTTTCATTTCTTAAGTACAGAGTTTCACTCCCTCCTGTTTTGCTGAACAGGCAAAATCGATCATTAGTATCGATTTTGATATGAAACTGCATTAAAGAAATTTACAAAGAAAGCTTAAAATTTAAATTTGTAATTCTATATTTTCAAGTGCTATTGCCCAACTTTAAGTTTTCATTCATATATTTGAATTCAACAGTCTTTATAATAATATTTTTTTTTAAATTTAATTGAAATTTGATTTGGCTGACATAACATTTTGTTTTAATTCATAAATAGCAATTTAACGATTTTTTCTTATATGAGTTTTAAAGTTCAATGGTTTTTAAATATGTATGTGGTTTAGGCAATAGTTACTTGATTTTGTTTTTATTGTATTAGTAACACAAGTTCTACTTATTATTTAAGTACTTATTCACTATAGTAGGGAAGTCCCCATCTCTTGGTGGAGGTATATATGTAACTCCTCCCTTCTCCTGAATTCTCTTATTTATTACAATTGTTTCTTTTCTCTTAATACATATTATTGTTATTATTACAGTAATTATTATAATTGTAAAAATAGTTGGACCACCATACAACATAACTTCGTTTTCAAATTTTATCTCTTTAATTTCTTTAACATTTTCTATATGTTCTAATACAATTTCATCAAAAGTTAACTTACGAGGAAAATCATGTTTTGTTATAGGTAAGTCTATAATTTTATCATAAAATTCTGCTTTCTTATTTGAATATATGTTATTATCAATATTTAAAGTGCAATTGTTATAGGTAACTACATGGTTTCTATTTAACTTAACATTATTTTTGTTTTCACAATTATGATAAATTGATGTATTATTTCCGTTAATTATTAAAATTGTGTCATTGCGTCTGTACTTACGTTTTGTTATTTTGAACCCAATAGCAATTTTTATAGAATATGCAATTTTTGCTAATTTTTAAATCTTTGAATAATTTTTCTTGTTCAAATGTATAATAAACACCATTAATTTCTTTTACTAATTCTCTGTCTTGATCTATTTCAAACTTTTTTTCGTTTGGTAATGGAATGATTAGTTTAACTGTTGTGTGAATGTAGCTATCTGGTATTTTTATAGCAAAAACTATGGTGTCTTTTGCAAAAATTAGTACTCCCATTCTAATGAGTTTATAAAAGTCAATATTATTTGCTTCAATTTCTTCAGACGTCAGTATTGAGGGATGAAAAATATTATATTTTGCAGATGCTATATTATCTTGGATTTGATATATTTTTTCTTCTAAAATTTTTAGTTTTATAATAAGGCTATGAAATAGTAAATTGTCAAATAATTCATTGTATGAGCTTTGTATTTTGTTAATTGAGTTTTCTATGTTAAGTCTATCCTTTTCTATACTATCTTTGAGCATTATGATACTCTTGTTAAAATGTTCGTTTATAAATATTTGTTGGTTTGTGGCTGCGATAATATTGTGATTATTTGCATTAGTTACTTCTAGGTGCGTAAGGATATGTTGTCGATCTTCATCATCCATAAGTCCAAACAACCATTTTTGTGCTGATCCTACAACGTTTAAAAGGCCACGTCTAGTCCGGGTTTGGCTTGGGATGATTGACTTCAGTTTTGATTTAACGGTTTGAATTTCGTTATCTATAATATTCCTATACTCTCTTTTTAGCGAATCAATGTTTTTTCCAGATCAAATAGTATATTTTGAATTTCTCTTGGTTTGAAAAGATGTAAAATAATTTTCGTTTCGTTGATAAGATCCGTTTCAAACATTTCAATCGCTGTGTACCCATTGTCACTCGTTAGTGGCTGTATCTTTAGAGTTGATTCCGTTGGGCGAATGACTGACAATAGAAGTATTATCACCAAGGCCTGCAAATTTTAATGGTCTTTTAATGTTGCTTATATGAATGCCTTCTAAATTTTTTTTTGACAAATTTAGGTTGTTCCTTGTGCCTAACACTTTTATAATTTTTTATGAATCCCTGCTGTCTAGTTTCTAAATATTTTTCCCTGTCTCTGTTTGCTCTATTTATTTTCTTATCCTTATGTGTAACTAAATTTCTGTAAATAATGTTTGAATTGACTCTATTATTTTCCGCATCAAATGGTGTACATTTTATAGTACTATGATATAAATTGTTGTAGTGAAAAATTGCTTTGTTTATCTGTTCTATAATTGTTAGTTTTTCCTCAATATTTAGGGTCCTTATTTTTTCGGTTATCGTATTATTCAACCTTTCGGCATCCGCATTGCCGGTGTGACTGTTTGGTTTTGTGAAATGAAATTCTATACATTCTTTACTTAAGAAGTCTTTTACATTAGTATTATTAAATTCGTTATCAACTATAAATTTTTTTATTTTGCCTTTTATGGATACAAATTCTTGTATTTTTTAAACTAAAGTTCTACTGTTTCTGTCCATTAGTGAGAAACATATTGCATGTTTTGTGAATTTGTCCACGAAAATAATAAAAGCTTGTTTGCTGTTAACATATGTGTCAATATGGACAATTTCATTTTTGCTTTTTGTTGTTTCTGTTAAACTAAACTCCTTTTTTATAGGTTTTCTGTCATACTTTCCGCCAGTACATATATCGCAGTTATTGATAATCTTATGGATATTTTCTTTTGATTTTGGGTTGTAAATTTTTGTTTTAATTCCTTCAAACGTTGGTATTATACCGGCATGACCCGTTTCATTTTTATGGAACAATGCTATTTGCTTATGAAGTTGATCCTCGTTGTGGATGTCCTCAGCAAAATATGAGCACTTAACAAACTTTATTCGGCCGCCGCTGAATTCTTCAATTATTTTTTGTTGTAATTTGTTATATTCGTTATCGTTCATTTTGGAATATATTGCGATTTTGCCTTTTGAGAAGTATTTTGATACCAATATTGGTATGCGATTATGCAAAATGTCAGTTTTGTCTATAAATAGTCTTTTATTGTTAAATACCTGTTCAAACTCTTTATGTTTTATATTTTGAAAAATTATCTGTTGACGAAATCTATTAACAATGGTAGTAAGTATAGGGATATGATCATTTCGTTCTTCTACTTGTGAATGAGTTGTTTCTACTTCCATGGAACTTCCGGATTGTGTTCTCTCTCTGCTGTGCCTTGTTGTGTCGTTTAGAAAATTTTTTTCAAAATGATCAGAATTTATGCGACTTAAAAAATCTGCGATTCTATTATCTTTCCCTTTTATGTGTTCTATTCTAGCATTATATTCTCCTAATTGAAGGATCCATCTTTGGAGTCTTGGATTTATATCCTTACCCGCAAATTTTGCTTGAAGCTATTTTAGTGGCTGATGATCTGTTTGCAGATCGAATTCTCTCCCATATAAGTAGGGCCGAAAATATCTTACTGCCCATACTATGGCTAATAATTCCTTTTCTATTGCAAAATAGTTTTGTTCATGTTTATTTAGTGTTCTAGATGCATAAGCTACCGGATGGCCGTCCTGTGTTAGAACTGCCCCAAGGGCGAAGTTACTTGCATCTGTTATCAACTTGAATTTTTTCGAAAAATTAGGATATCTTAAAATTGGTGCTTTTGTTACTATATCTTTTAGTTTTTCAAAAGCGAATATATAGTTTGGATCATTTTTATTTACCCTTGCATCTTTTTGCAAATATTTTATCATTGGTGATGCTATCTTAGCGTAATCTTTGATAAATTTTCTATAAAATCCTGTCATACCCAGAAAAGATTTTATCTGTTTTTGGGTGACTGGTAGCTTTAACTTTTGAATTATATCAATTTTGCGACTATCAGGTTTAACACCATTTGCCGTTAAGATGTGTCCTAGAAATAAAGTTTCTTTCTTAAGAAAGTCACATTTATCTGGTTGAATTTTTAGATTTGCATGTCTTAAAGTTGATAAGACCAAATTTATATTACATATGTGCTCTTCTAATGACGTACCAAAGATAAGAATGTCATCCATATAGACGACACATATTTTATTGATATGCTGTCTTAGGACAGTGTTAATTAGTCTCTGAAATGTAGACGGAGCATTTTTTAATCCAAATTGCATTCTGACAAATTCATAGTGTCGAAATGGAGTAGAAAACGCCGTTTTTGCTCTATCTTTTTTATTCACTTTTATTTGATAAAAGCCTTTCGCAAGGTCTAGAGTAGTGAAATATTGCGATCTTCCTAGTTTATCTAGTATATTGTTTAAATTTGGGATTGGAAACTTATCATCGATTGTACTATTGTTTAGAAGTCTATAATCGACGACCAATCGCCACTTCTTTTTTCCTGAATTATCCATTTTTTTTTGGTACAATCCAAAGCGGACTATTGTAAGGTGAGTTACTATTGGTTATTATTTTTTGTTCTAGCATTTCATTAATTTGTCGTTCTATTTCCTGTTCGTGTACTTGTGGATATCTATAGATCTTGGAGTACAAAGATTTGTCGGTTGTTGTATTAATTTCGTGTACTACGATATCAGTTGCTGTTAATTTGTCTCCTTCCTTGTAAAAAACGTCAGCAAATTTATCTAGTATTTTATGTATTTCATTCTTTTCTTCATTGTTTAGGTGACTAAGATCAATAGACTCGGCTATGTTTATTTTCTTTATTGGTTCCATAACCCGAATTTCTTCGTAAGCCATTGGCTGAAAATTATTTTGAAAAAATACCCTGCTTCCGAACACCTCAATATAGCGATGGTATATATCAATTTTTGCTTTAAACGGAATCAAAAAGTTTTGACCGATAATTGCATTATAACTATTGCTTTGGAAATCTATAATTTTCCTTGAAATTGTTCCTGTTGAGTTAAACTCTTTTGGTATTGGTGTGTTACAGTAATGTGTAACGTTAATTAAACCATTTATTGTTTTGTATATTAAATTTTTTTTTAAGGGTTGTGGTTTAAAACCACGAAGTGCTGTTGGTTTGATAATGCTTGTGTCCGATCCGGTGTCTTTTAAACATTTTAATATTTGCTTGCTTATGTTAATTATTATTATTGGTAATTTTGATCCAGAGGCGGTGTCGTAAAATTTACTTCACCATCGGAGCTTTGTTCGATATTATCAATTTCCATTTGATTACTTCTTCGAGTAAAATTAGATTGATTTACACTCATATGGGATTGACGAGTTTGTCCTGACTTATTGTTATAAAAATTTTGTTTTTCTGGCTGATTGTTAAATCTATTGGTGTTTTGTGTGTATGAGTGATTGTGGTTGTTTGGTTGGTAATTTTGTTTTATTTGGTAATTCTTATTACCATCTGTTATTTGTGTATTTGTTTGTTTGTAGTTGTTTTGATAGGTAGGTTTTTGATGATATCTTTTATTAAGTCTGTGTTTATAGTCTATTGTCCTAGAGCCCCACAGCAATTTAAGTTTTGTGTATTTAATTATGATGTCTTGTAGTGTTTCGTTCGGACTAATATTGGCTCTTACAGTCCCGTCGATTTTTTCTAGCATAATATCTACCAAGTCCCTATCAATACACTTAGGACTATACATATTTGGTTTAATGGGATCAAATGTGAACAATTCATTCAAGTCGCACTTAGCTTTTTCAAAGATTTTAAATAATTCGTCTAAATTACTAACCTTGACTGCTCTGCAGCGATTAAAAACCTCTCCATACGTAGTTCTGGGTTGAAACACATAGGAAATTCTTGTCTTCAGCTCGTTCCAAGTAGTGTTGCTAATATCTCCCAACTGCTTTTTTTCTTCTCCAATATTTTTTTCATTTTGGACTATCTTCAGAAAAAAATCCATTAGCTGCTGATCGTTATTACATAAACTAAGGGTCAGCTCCACAGAATCAATAAAGGATGTTATACCAATGCCACGGCTTAAAGGAGGTATCCGCCTAAATTGCTCTATGACATCTTTGGGTTTCATCATAAACTACTGTTGGGCATTTATTTGTAGGCCCAGTTGTTGATTTGTTTCTTGAAATTGTTGGGGTTGCAGTTGCTGTAGTTGTATTTGTTGCTGTTCCAATTGTTGACGTTGTATTTGTAGTTGTTGTTGTTCTAATTGTTGTTGCTGCTGTTGTATTTCTTCCTCCTGTCGTCTTATAACTGTTTCCAATTCAGCAATCCTTTGCTCTTCCATATCGTTGTGTATTTGTCGATTTGCATCAAAATCTTTTTGTCTTGGGATCATATTGTTATTTGGAACGACCACTTTTAGTTCCTTAAAAATTTTATTTTATACTTTATTTTATTTCATTGATTGTTGTGTACTTTAATTTTTCTTTTTATTTTGTAATTTTATTATTTTTATTTTGTTCTTTGTTTGTTCTTTTGCTTATTCTTAAGAATAAGCACACTTTCGACTGCGCCAGAAACGTTCTTAGATCTCGTTTAAAATTTGTATGGGAAGTTCTTGGAATTATTTCCAAAATAATATAATAAAATAATAAAAATATTTATATATTTTTGAAAACATTAAGGTTATTTAAATAAAACTTTTTACAAAACAAACTTCTTTATTTTTGTGTGTCCTCTCTTTTTGGTTTCTTTAAAACTGAACTAAAACTAACTATTTTCATTTCTTAAGTACAGAGTTTCACTCTCTCCTGTTTTGCTGAACAGGCAAAATCGATCATTAGTATCGATTTTGATATGAAACTGCATTAAAGAAATTTACAAAGTATGCTTAAAATTTAAATATGTAATTCTATATTTTCAAGTGCTATTGCCCAACTTTAAGTTTTCATTCATATATTTGAGTTCAACAGTCTTTATAATAATATTTTTTTATTGAATTTAATTGAAATTTGATTTGGCTGACATAACATTTTGTTTTAATTCATAAATAGCAATTTAACGATTTTTTCTTATATGAGTTTTAAAGTTCAATGGTTTTTAAATATGTATGTGGTTTAGGCAATAGTAACTTGATTTTGTTTTTATCGTATTAGCAGCACAAGTTCTACTTATTATTTAAGTACTTATTCACTATAGTAGGGATGTCCCCATCCCTTGGTGGAAGTATATATGTAACTCACGTAGTGGAAGCCAGTTTACCCGTTCGAGAAATGGCAATACAAAAGAGCCATCTGGACAATTTTTCCAGAATCTTAGTTTTGCGTAACAAGACGAACAACAAACAGATGGTATATACCATTTTCCCTGTTCTAAGGGACGACTAAAATATTCTTCATAAAGGGGAATAATATGCTTATTTACCGACACATTTATTTAAGTCGTTTATCCACAAACAATCCACATATGAGATAAAAGTTGTTCCTTTTACTACACATTTTTATGTAAACTTTAATAATAACACTTTGTATTAGTTCACTTATTAAGTATATTTGCACCAAAATCACTCCGATGGTTATTGTTCACTTACAAAAATTAAACTGTGCCATTTTCGCAACCGCAGTCTTTTATACCAAATTTTTGGTACTATTGTAGGCAGTATTGGTCTTTACCTGTTGAACCCATTAGTTAAAAAATTAACATTTTTTGTAAGTCATAAAACAAAAAGTTTAGAATGGTTGTTTTTTAAGTCGGACAACAGGTAAAATGGCTTAATTAGTATGCTATTTTTACTGTATGAAATGCTCATTTTTAAACACTCCCCTTTCTGTAATCAAACAGGTACAATGGACTTTAATGGGTTAATTAGAATTTGCTCTTAGGCTAAATCTTGTTGCATAAGTCATTTGTTTTAAGAAATTTCTAAATAAAAGCCTAAATTTAAAACACAAAAAATTGCATAAGTCATCCATTTTTAACCGATTTTATTGTTGTTGCCCATTTCTAAAAGCTAATTAATTATCCTTTCTCATTATAATAAAGGAATATTTTGTTTTCTATCTCATAAGCAGCCTAGAGCCTGGTGAAAAAACTTATTGTTTTTTAATGCGTTTTTTCACATTTTCACAACCACTGTAACTTAGCCATTTCAATCGATTTTAAAAATATATATCTTGTTTAAAAGATAATACTCACACCTTCTAAAAGAAATCTGTTGCAAAACGAAGAAGTTATGCCTGTTTCCATGGACTCCAACAAAACAAAATTGGTATATGAGAACTCCTGAATAATTTTGGTGTTTCACAGTGTTATTGAGTGAGGCATGAATAAGGATAATGTAATTAGTGTAAATGAAGTAATAGCAATAGTGTATGCTTGTAAAGATTCTAGGTGACAGTGAAATAATAGACAAAAAAGTGTATAAAGATTGTAAACTAATGACTAAGGTAGTAGGTGACTATAAAAAACGCTACAGGTTATACAAATATTTTTTATTGAACAAATTTTGTATATATCTACTATCTGCATAAACATAGGCTACCGAAAACAATATTTATCTTAAATGCAAACGTAAAAACCACTATTTTTTCAATCCATTTCTTTACAAAAGCTTTAAAAAACATGTTTTAATGTTTTTACCAATAAAATTTGCACAAAACTGTATATAAAATAAAAAATAACAATATTTCTTTTTTTTAATATAATTAAAATTTGTTGCCTTTTGTGTTGTATTTAGGTTACACATTTGTTTAATATCATTTTCTGATTTGATTCGTAACTCTATTTTGGAAGGCATTGCATTATTCACTTCGAAATTTTGGAACAAAACAGATTGTGACTTGCACGAATGATTCAAAAGGCATTTTAAATGCATTCATGCAGACGTGTAGTAGATACTCTGTATGAATTCTTAAAGTCTGCCTTCTACGGTTGAAAAGTAAAACAGTGTAAGTGAAGATAAGGTCAATATTGGGATTCTCTTTATTTTAATGTTTTATATTTTCTACTTGTTCTTATAGTTTACATATATAATTTTACTGACAATGTGCAAATTTAGGTGTCTGCCTCCAAAGTTAAAAAATAGCAATATCTTTTTCACGTCGCTTTCGTAACACCCTATAATTTTTTTAAACTACGGTGCCAGAGAAAGAGGGCTGTGAGAGATGAACAGATAGCCAGACGAACTGACATTGTGACGAAAATAATGGGGCCTTATTATCTCTTTAGGATAATCAACCACAGAAAGGAATTTGATTTACTTAAAAAGGCAGACGGATTCAGAAGTGTTGGCTGGCAAAGAGTTTTAAGCAAAAGGGTAATAAAATAAAACAATTTCCTTTTTTTCCATGTGGTGGAATAGTTAGCAGGTAAAACAGGATAAGTGTATGGCAGAGTGGCTACGCTATTTTGCGAGTCGGCGTAACGTACAGACGTGGCAGCGTGCGAGTAGGAGATGCAAAGTTATTTGGTTATAGCCAATAGGTCTGTTTTATATGAGCAATAAGGCCGGATAGTATGCAGCATTACTAATTGAATTATATTAAAAAGGTCAGTAGCAAGAATTGATTTCAGGATAACATCTAGAAAAAGAATAACATCCTATTGTTAAAAGTAACTAGAAGTTACATTACACGTTGGACTATATCCAATAGGTCAGTAGTACGTAAGGGTTCTAGGAAAACATCCTTGGACTAGATGCAGCTTCAATAATTTGGATTAAATTTGATTTCTTGGAGGAGCTATTTGTTAACCAAGCCTGCTGCTATCATTTAAAAGTGGAATAATAGTAATAAAATACTTAAAAAAGGAAAAACTTGTAAAATTAAACAAAAGTATAAACCAAACGGTGTGAGTTATTAAAGAACCTGTAGCTGAGCATACTCTAGCTTAAAACCGGTATAAACAAAGACATGACAACTGACCACCCTTATAAACTATTACGGCCTATTTATTAAAAATCTTAGTACATTTGTTACACAACGACGTAATGTTTAATTGATGCCGACTGCGAACAAGCTTTTGAAAAAGTAAAGGAAAAAATGCAATCTAACATGGTTTTAAAGCATTATTACTTAGATTTACCCTTAATACTAGCAGTAGACACGAGTCCGGCGGGAGGAGGTACGGTGTTGGGCTACGTAAATAGCAAAGGCGTGGAACGACCAATACAGTTTGCCTCGGTAACCCTCAATAAAACGCAACAAAAGTACAACAAAGTAGACAAGGAAGCATTCACTATAATTTTTGGTGTAAAAAAATTTTCCAATACCTTCTCAGAATAAAGTTTACCCTAGTTACTGATATCAAAGCAATATTTTTACCAACAAAGGGCTTGCCTACATTAGCAGTAACCAGAATGCAATAGTTTGCTATCTTTTTACAAACATTTAATTATGACATTCGCTTAAAAAAATCTCGCTGATGCTGTCAAGGTTACCACAACATATAATACATATGTGGCTCCGTTGAAGACATCGATATGAATAAAGTAAGCGCCATTGAAAACCTTCTGCTGACGGTTGAAGATTTACGAGCAAAAACTGAAAAAGAGGACGAAGTCAAAGTTTTAGATGAGTCACTAAAATATGGTCGATTGTGCTATGCAAGACACAGATTTGGTATAGAACAAAAAGAGTTTGCGTTACAAAGTGGTTGCCTGTTAAGAGGAATTCAAGTCTTCACACCAAAGACATTGCGTAACAGAGACTTGCAGAATCTACAAGCCGGGAATTTTGGTATGTCAAAAATAAAACCTTTGGCCCGAGCGTACTGCTATTGATACAAAATTGACTCAGATATTGAAGACATGGTCTTAAATTGCACGCTGTGTCAGGTTTACAAACCGAACCCAAAAACAGAACTAGTTCACTGTTAGATACCTCCAGCAAAAGTATTTAAAAGAGTGCAAACGGACTTTGCCGACCTATTTTTGGATAAATATATTTTAGTCTAGGGTGACGCGTTTTAGTAAATGGCCGGAGGTGCATATCGTGCCAAATGTGACAGCTGAAACCATAATTAAAAAATTAAAATACATTTTTTCAACCTTTGGTATCCCAAACGTTTTAGTAACTGATCACGGTCCGCAGTTCAATTCCGCAGAATTTCAAATTTTTTAAAATTACATGGAATAATACATAAACAAGGCGAGCCTTACCATCCATCGACAAATGGACAAGCCGAAAGATTCATACAAAAGTTTTAGAATAAAATAAAATCCGCAAAAGTAAGTTCATCAACTTTGGAATATCAATTATTACTCGCATATCGGCAAGCTATGCACCCAGCTACAAAAAAGTCACCAGTCATGAGTGTGTTTTGCAGACAAATCCTAAGCCGACTTGAATTGCTACTACCATGCAATGAAATTAAGAGTATAGTAAGACAAAAGCCTAACAAAATATTTAAGCCAAGGAAGAGAGTTGCGGTAAGAGACTATATGTCGAATGATACATGGCGTTTTGGTCGAGTATTAGATAGCAAAGGGGAGTTACACTACCAAGCCGAATTAGACAGCAACTACATATGGACAAGGCATGTAGATCAGATGCGGAAGGTGCACACTAAGTTGTACAGATTCCGATACCACAAAGGATCTTAAAGTCAGTGGGAACCGTTAGTTGATACATACGAAAGCACTGTTATACCGTCCGCGACGTTTTCGTCATCAATTGCGAATCAAAGTCCCTCAAAGATTAAAGGTCGCAGCTAACAGTACCAAAAACCGAAACAACATCGTTAACTGAAGTCGGCTTAAATTCTGGAGAAATCTAGGTGCGCAGATCTGCTCGGAAAAGGAAAGCTCCGGAGAGGCTCCAATACTCAAAGTAAAGAAAATAAACAAATTATTTTAAAATCTATATGAATATTATGTATTAGTTAATATCATTTAAAGACCATGTTTTATTTATGTTCAATCAAATTTTAAGCATATGAATATATATTAAATAAACACGTTTTAGTTTTTAGTCAGAAAATGGTCGTTTTTTGATACCCACGTTACAACAATGCCCATTAATACTCGTAAAAGGTAACTATTTGATACTTGGTATAGTAAAAAATAACAAGATTAGAAAATTAAAGATGTTGTATCATATGTTTTTGCATAGTCGAGTTTCAGATTTATGAAACGAATAGCTATTACAAGAGAGCAAAGCAAAATCAGAAAATGGTCGTTTTTTGATACCCACGTTACAAAAAGTCCATTATTAAGAGGTAACTGTTTGATGCTTGATATAGTAAAAAACAAAAAAATTAGAAAATTTAAGATGTTGTATCATATGTTTTTGCATAATCAGGTTTCAGATATATAAAACGAATAGCTTTTGCAAAAGAGCAAAGCAATCTGCAATCTGTATGATTCCTGCCTACGAAATGAGCGCAAGCCAATGGAAAAAGGTAATTTTCGTGGCTACAAATAAAAATTGGCTAGATGGGAATTTTGTAATTTTTATTAACCTTATTCAGCATCTCAGAATGACGGGTGACTGGAATACGGCTAGAAGATACTTCTGGATTAATAACTAATGTTAATAAGGATTTAATATAGACTTTTGGTGTAATTTAAAACACAATAGTATGTAGCTTTGCTATTAACGTGAATGCATTTCGTACGTATGGTATGGTTACAGTATTACATGCCATCGAGTGTAAAAAAAATTTCTCTTTCACGGTGCAAATGTTATTTAATATGCAGCACTTCCTATAGGAATGTTGTCGAAAGAAGCACTGGAATCTCGAAACAAGGACGCGAAAGTCACACCCGAAAAATGTTCCGCAAAAAAGCAATGCATGATCTCTTTCGCTACCTTCTCTTGTCTGCAGATTCTCTTATTTCTTCTTTTTAAACAAAGGCTTCTTTTTATTCTCGTAACGCAAAGTCTTTCGACAAAGAAGTTATTGCGTTACTTTCAGATTCAGAAAGATCATCAGATTAAAGCAAACATATTTGATTTTTAATTTTATTCTATTTGTTTGCCACAGGCCGTTGTTTTTTTGAATAATTTTTAGTTATCTTTGATTTGCCTTTACATTTTAATATTTTGATTATTTGAATTAAACATATATGCATATTTTATTAAGTTGAAAACTTTATTTCTTTCTTTAGCTCCTATTAATGTCGATTAAGCTTTGTGATACAAATTTAAAATTTTAGTTAAATCAATAATGTTTTATGTGAATACAATTATATTATTCGTTTTTATATAATGCACATTTCACAGATTGAACCCATTTTTTGTTGAGTGTTCTTATTGATAAAACTTATAAACGTTAAAAGTTTCATGTTAATGCGGCTTTCCTAAAGCGAGTTGTGATTTTTACCGGCTAGGTGGAGCACTTAGTCTTTGAAAATTCTAATTTATCTGACGATGATAATGTCAGTTCAAAGTTTTTCAGATTTTAAGTGTTTGTACTCATGAGGCGAAAGGGCGTTTTTCCTTATGAGTTTGTTAAAATATTTGAAAAACTCGCTGAAAAAAACCTCCATAGCTGAATTGTTTTTTAGCAAACTATATGTAAAAAAACTCTTTGGAAGAATTCAATCGCGCTACTCTACGGCACTATATGAAGGAAGGTCTATCTAAGAACTGATATTCTTTTGCTAACAAACATTTTTTTAAAAATTTCGAAGAGTTTGCAAGAGAATATATAAATTTGACCCATGTCATTACTACACAATCCTCGGTACTATTTAAAATATACACAAATTGAGGCCATATTAAAGTCCTCACACGGTGTAGTAAGAGATATTGTAAATCAAATCATAAGTATTTAAGTAACTACGATATAACAAAACCTTCTGAATATATTTTATATTTAGATGCAAACAACCTATACGGTTGGACAATGTCAGCAGCTTTCCACATGAAAGTTTTACTTGGACAAATGACTTTATTCATCCAGGGGATACTTTACCTAACTCTGAAATAGGCTATATTTATGACTAATCAAAACGCGCCTTGAAAATGATGTCTTTACATCGAAAGCGCTCGCCAATCGTACTAAATAAACAGCCAGTGACGACGGTCTTCACCGAAAGGTATGACAACAGTCGATTTTTCTTACCCTATTAAGTGTCATGATCGCCATAATAAGTTAACATTTTGTGCTGAAAACAAGGTTACTGCTAGAACTACGCATGAAAAACTAGTAGCTGATATTTCAAACAAGAAAAGATTTTAATATATGATAAAACATTAGAACAATGTTTAAATAATGGATTGGTTTTGAAAAAGTTTATCAGATTCTCTAAAAATGTGTGATTGTTAAGTGAATGCGGTCGCACTAACTGCAATCATCTAGGAATAGGAGAATTAATTTCAAAACCAAATTTCCAAAGCATATCACAATTTACCGAAACAATGTGGACTGTACAAATGAAAACAAAAACACAACATATTATTCTAAGCCAATATATTTTCTGTGTTCTGGAATTATCAAAATTCAAAATGTACGACTTCAATTACGGATATATGAAACCTTAACATGAGGATAAAATAGGTTTGAAATATATGGTTACAGACTGCTTCATATATTCTATTCAAACAAAGAATTTTTGTTTGTTATGTATACTTTTTACTCACTTACTTTTGTAAACTCCAAGCGTACAGTACGTACAATTAAAGAGAACAAAAACCCCAAAAAATTAATAAATAAATTTATTAAACCCCTAAAATAAAAAAAACTAATTCCCGTTTTTTTATTTTCCATGTTATCGAGAAAATATTTCTAAGCAAATAAAAAATGAAATAAGGGATGATTAGAAGGCTCGATTTGATAGTCCATTATACCCCTTTGGTTTTCCTCTTTTAAATAAAAAGATATTAGGTATGATGAAGAATAAAACGGAGGGCAAATTTATAACAGAGTTTGTATGTTTAGCTACTAAAGCTTACGCATTTACAGTAGATAATAAAAAAGATGCTAAGAGAGTTAAAAAGTGTATAGTAGACAACTATAACATAGATATCTATAAAAATGTTATATTCTCCAAAGAAACAGTTATGGCGTGTAGTATACATTTATATCAAAATTACATATTATTTCAACGAGTGAAATTATTAAAGTAGCTCTAAGTTCTAATAATAAAAAGCGTAAAATTATGGATAATCGTATAAATACTTGTGCTTTGCATCATACCAATTAGATAGTTGTAACTATGAATATGAAATGAATGTGTTAATGGAGAAAATAACAAAACAATAACGAATTGTGTAGATAAATAAAAAAATTTTAAATAACAGTCCTAACTTCATTTGCTATGGGTAAAGAGGTACCATCTTTAAAAATCTTTATTATTTACAGTTCACGTGAGGAATTCTCTACGTTATATTCATAATCGATGAAGTGAGATTTTGATTTGCTGAGTAATACACGTTCTCATCATTTGAACTCCGTAAAAGAATAAGTTCATGATTACTTTTTTATATTATTTTATTAAAATCCTCGGCAAATCCAAAAATAGTTTTAGGGGTAATTTCAAATAAAAGTCTCCAGAAACACTCCATCTAGCATATCTCATCATAGTGTTTTCAAATTCATTGAGGGAAACATAATTTTTAATTGCGCCAGACATCCCCAAGTATCGAGTACGATCAATTTTAACCTAATAAGTACGCAACACAATTATTTCTTAGTCTTGTATTTAGAAGTGTTTTTATATTTCTTTTTGTAAACAAGTAGCTTTTACTAGGAAAAACACATAAAACTAGATTTTGTAAACTAACTCGTAACTCTTTAAATGTTTGGAACTTAATTATGATAATCCTTTTTTATTTTATTCTTATCCTAAACAAAAGTTTTCATAACATTTGGTATGTCAGAGATCCGTTTTTACTTTCAATTCAAGTTATCTTAGAACTCTCAAATTTTCTTCTGTTAGTTTAGATCTTTTAGCTATAATATTTCAAATGTTTTTGTTAACTTTTTGGCACATTTTTATTCTAAATAATTATATTTCCCTGGGTCTCAAATGTAATCTAAGGGTTGGACAGCAATCAAAACTTTGAGATATTCTATTTTATTATTATTTCTTTCACAATCACTTGCAAATAGATTACATTATCCGCGATAACGTCTTATATATAATCTGGAGGAGCGTCCACCGCGAACTCATGAAATATGTGTGCTGGAAAATTATTCATATACACTCCCCCATATTATACTACATTTTACTTTATGCCATGTACTTTTAAGATATTTACTTGATGATTCGATAAATTTTTTATACTAGGAGCTAAAGATCTACCGTTAAAGCCAAGTAATCTACCAAAAAACCTTTTGCGATCAGAGAAAAGTGTATTATGGGAGGATTTTATTCCAATTTGTGGTGTGTTATTGCTGGCTTTAATCGCAACTGATTTATTACCATGTTTTTCTTTATATTGTGCGATAATATATAAAGCTATGACTTGCAACTCATAAGAACCTATAGGAGTTTCAATTACTTTATCTTCAATATGGAAAAGATTGTTGTCATAGTCTACGTTTGGAATCGAGTTATGTGAATGAAAATCAATTAGAGAACATTTACAATAAACCGCTAATTCTATTGGTGGAAAGAAGTTTGCTGTTAAAATTGAAGAACTCCCCTTCAATGCTAATGTTATTGACATAGCGAATGAATAAATGTAAATAAAATAATTAATGCAAAGTGTACTTTTTTATTTTAAATATATTTATTTGCTTACTTATTGGTAGATTTGAAAATATTTCATTTTTACTTATTAAATTTTACCAATTTCATTCCATTTTGATTTGTTGTCCATTGCAGAAGCAAATTTACTATAGTAAAACAGAATCTTTGCGCGCCGAATACGTTTTTCAACTTCCCTACGAGCATATTTATGAACAGCTCTCAGGTCTTCAGTTCTAAATCTCTTCCATCGGCTATAAGCAATGTCTCGCTTTTCTATTAATAGTTTTATTTTACCAGTAGACCATGGTGGCTAATTTGCTTTAATAAATTTGGTCCTAAGTGGAACACACATATCATATAGTAATCGAATATTTTTCTGAATAAAAGAATTTTGATCGTTGACATTGCATAAAAAGTACATTTGGTCCCAAAATATATTATATATGTTGAGATTTAATGTTGTATAATCTATTTTATGAAAATCGCGAAATGTAGTACATCTGTCATCAACTGCGAAGAACAAAACATAACTTAAAAAGACAATATCATGATTAGAAAAAACTGAAGCAGAAATTTGATCATAGAGAAGAACTTAAGATTTATGGTTAACAAATACTAAATCAATTAAACTGCTAGATGTATTGCTAAAATGTGTTGATGTAGAAACATTGACAGGATAAAGATGAAGACAGTGCATAAGTTCGGTTAGTGGGTTATCGACTAAAGGTTATTATTAAAGTCGCCTATGATAACAACGTCATCATATTCTATACAGATTTCTTCAAAAACAGAAATGAAACAATATACATTCATGCTACAATTTGGCCTGTACCCACAACCTAACAGAAGTTTTCTATTATCAAGTGTTGAAATATCAAGAAGTAAATATTCTATTTTACTGCCAATTTTAGTTAAAAGCTCTACTTTACAAGAAATACCGCTTCGTACATAAATTGCTACTCCACCACCTCTGGCTTTTGTTTCAACACCGTTAACTAAGATACGTCTGTCTGATCTGAAAAGTCTAAAACCCTGTAAGTCATACACTGAATCTTAACCATCCAGCGGGAGCCATGTATATGCCTTTTTTTTCTGAAGAAACATCAAAAAATCAAGAAATTAACAACTTAATGTAGCACAAGAAATAAAAAACATAAAAAAGGTATAAGAAGATCCTGAATGCAAAGACTGGCAATATACGAATTTTACTAGCAGTGCTTGCAACTTTGCCGGTGTGTGATTTCTAATTGTCTTAAAAATCAAAACTATAAAAATGTGTTATTAAATATTTATTACACAGTTCTGTAAACAATGTTAAAAATTTTCCATTTATACCAGTAAATTTTGATAATTTCACATTAGTATCTCCAGGTTCTTTACAAAATGACTTATTTTTGCGAAAAAAAAATTATTCTATATTTGAACCAAGGTTCTTAGGTACCATTTTAAAAAATTTTATTAAAATTCATCTAGCGGCTTTTAAGTGATCCGAACAGACGCAGCCAGATGGAACATCGGACAGGCAGACAGACAAAAATTTAAAAAAAGGGGTTTTGCATTTCATATCGTTTAATATCTACGCTAACAGTAAAATTTTCAAAAAAGGTAAGATATTCAGAAATGACCCCGCTACTATTATATGTATAGATAAAAATTATTTTCCTATTGTAAGACAGTGTAGTCAGAGCTGTAAACGAATGATTCATTTTTGGTTTTTAACTCACCGTGAGTTAAAATGTTTGAATGCATTCATCTGTTCCAAAAAATGAATTGAATTAAAATTTGAATGCATTCACAATGAATTTGAATTCTTGAATGCCATTCACTTGACCACACAAAGTTAATGAATTTGAATTTGAATGAATTTATTATGAATAAAATTTGTGTGAATGCATTCCTTTCATCAGCCAAAAAATGAATTAGAATCTGAGTGGATGTATTACGAATTTAAACGTCGTGAGTGCATTCACTCGCCATCGAATTAAATGAATTAGAATTTGAACGCAATTATTGGAAGGAAAAATATATTGAAGGAATTAATTTTTTTTTACAATAATTCTTTTAAGTTGAAAATTATACAGTGTGTGTTTTACTACCTCGGCCATGACATAAGCTGCAGAAAAGTTAACGGGTGTTATATCGGGCATGATAAACGCTGTAGAAAAGTTAAAGGGTGTTACAAAATTGACATGATTTTCACGATTAGAGTGTTATCTTTTGAATTACAAAAGATAAAAACTTTAAATTTACGTAGTGTATGTTACTACATCGGCCATGACAATCGCTATAGAAAACTTAAAGGGTGTTACAAAACTGACGTGATTTTTACGATTATAGTGTTATCTTTTTTTTTTCTTCCAATAATTGCATTCAAATTCTAATTCATTTAATTCGATGGCGAGTGAATGCACTCACGACGTTTATATTCATAATACATCCATTCAGATTCTAATTCATTTTTTAGCTGATGAAGTGAATGCATTCTTAAAAAGTAATTTTATGATGAAATTTAAATTCTTATTCATTCATTTCGTGTGGGTAAGTGAATGGCGATCAAGAATTTTAATTCATTGTGAATGCATTCAAATTTTAATTCAATTCTTTTTTGTGTGGAATGAATGCATTAAAAAAAAAACAATTCAATGCGGGAATGATTCGCAGGAATGATTCATAAAAGAATCATTCGTTTACAGCTCTGAGTGTAGTTTAGCTATTTTATTACATAACTGTCTTGCTGGTGATTTTAATAGGCAAATTATTTTCCCACTAGTAGTCAGTGCAAAACTGACATTGGATTTCACGAACAGGCACGTGAAAATTCTATTTTAGACATGAATTATGCAAATGCAGTAATAATCAGTTTTGCTTGTCAAATGTGGAATATAAAAAAAATATATTAGGGTTTTATTTCACAAAAATTGGTTTTTCTTTTGCGTTGAAAATAAAAGAAATTATAAAGAATTAATAATATTAGATTGGGCACGTAAAAAAATCATTCATTCAATAATCAAAAACTAAAAAAACGCGAATATTAAATTTAATTTATTAAAGTTTTAATTTTATTGTGTTATTTTCCTGGTATTGATTATTGGAGGTGAAAGCACGTCTCGATATTCATTTCGCTACCACTAACTTAGCTCTTCAGGAAACTTCTCACAATTATTTTAAATAAAATAAAGATTTTTGTCTAAACAATAAAGTAAAGACAAAAATCAAAGTTCAAGCAAAAACAACAATAATCAACTTTGATTTTACTTTTTTTTATCCACTGTATACGGCGGACTTTTTTTCGGCTCTTTTTATACAGTTTTAAAGATGTTGAAAAATAACAACAACAAATAAAACATCACGAGACACTGTGATATTTTATTTTTGCATATTGCACAGGCGCTTGCAATAATTTAATAAATAAAAATTAAAAACACGGGAATATTAAACTAAATTTATTTAACTTTCAATTTTATTGTGCTATTTTCCCGGCATTCATTCAATTATATTGTAGCATAATATGATTTAATTCTTTTAAGCCACACCAACATTAAAGATTAAATCATTTGAAAGGCATTCATTACATAACCAAAAGAGTATCATGTGTCAAAAAAAAAAAAAAAACTAATCAACAAAGGCCGGCAAACGCATGTAAATTGTTTCAAAACACGGCCGCCTTTACACCTCTTAAAGTGACAATGATTTTATTGATGTGTGTGTGTGGCACACTTAAAGATTTCTATGTGAAGTAAATTTATTTATACTAATTTAGCCATGCATATTAGGTTACACCAAAATACTAGCCGCTGTGGGAAACAATAAATAATTTTAAGGAAAATCTAATTACATTTAAAGTCCTAAACAAAACATTCCCACAGTGTTGATGAAAAATCATGTGAAATTAAAATTTAGAATCTATTCATAAGTAGTATATAAGCTGAAGTAATTTAAAAAATAAATTAATCTGAATTCTAGAGCAAGACTTACAGCAACTCCTGCTCACATGCCTTCAATAAAGATTCGACATTATTTAAAAAAAAACAAATATTTAATTAATTTTTATAAAGCAAATAAACCGGCAATCCTATCTGTAGGAAAACGACAACAAACAAGAAAACAGGACATAACATATCCAATCTTTCCGGTACCAAGCATCCAAAAATCCAGAGGGGGACGGAAAAATATTCTGAAGGTACAACTACGAGCACTGGAACATCAGCGAACTTATGTCACGGGTGAGGAACTAATACGAATGAGGAACTAGTACGAGGAGGCAAAATGTACAAATAGGGAAATTAACAAAAACAAAAAAAAAAAACAAAAAAACACACAAATTAAAAAAAAATGTTAATTAAACAAATAGCTAATTCACAAAAACAATGTCCAAAATAATTTTAAGTAAATAAGTAGTTAATAATATATATATATATATATACATTAAGATTAAAGTTATATATATATATATATATATATACGAGGGTTGCTATATGTATTTCTGGCCTGGCAACACTGAGTGCTGCCAAGTGCAATCTGACATTTCCCTTGAAAAGTTTGTCATTTTTAAGCATAATCGTACTTAAAACGTTTTGTATATATATATATATATATATATATACATATATACGAGGGCTGTTCTTTATATTTCTGGCCTAATAGTGAAAATGCGAATATTTATAATCAAAAATGGTTTTATTGTTTTTCAAGGTATTCTCTAGCATGATCTGTACACTTTTGCAATCGCTCAAACCAGTTGTCGAAGCACTTTTTCTATCCGATTGAGACACCTATAAAACATGGTTTTTGAACACTTCAACAGCTTCTTCTGGCGACGAAAATCGTTGACCACGCATTTTTTTCTTGATGTGCGGAAACAAGAAGAAGTCATTAGGTGCCAAGTCAGGGCTGTACGGCGAGTGACCCATTAATTCGACGTTTTGGCCGGTCAAAAACGCTCTGGTTTGAGCCGATGTGTGAGAGCTCTCATTGTCATGGTGAACAATGATTCGTCTTCTCTTGTTGGTTTTTCGAATTTCTCCGATGACTTCAGGCAAACAAATTGTAGTGTACCACTCAGAAGTGACCGTCCTACGTTGCTCAAGCGGCGGAACAGTCGCCACATGACCAGTTTTGGCGAAGAAACAGGCGACCATTTGCTTCGAAGTGCTTCTTCCACGAACAACTTTCGCTGGATTTTGCTTGTCTTTGAAGACCCACACGGTCGATTGTTGTTTCTTTTCGGGCTCATACGCATAGATCATAGTGCATTGGCAGCACTCAGTGTTGCCAGGCCAGAAATATATATAGCAACCCTCGTATATATATATATATATATATATATATATATATATATATATATATTTGAATTTTTTTTTTTTTAAACTTTAATCTTAATGTATATATTATTAACTACTTATTTACTTAAAATTATTTTGGACATTGTTTTTGTGAATTAGCTATTTGTTTAATTAACATTTTTTTTTAATTTGTGTGTTTTTTTTTTGTTTTTGTTAATTTCCCTAATTGTACATTTTGCCTCCTTGATTTGTTGCAAAACTCGTATTAGTTCCTCACCCGTAACATAAGTTCGCTGATGTTCCAGTGCTCGTAGTTGTACCTTCAGATTATTTTTCCGTCCCCCTCTGGATTTTTGGATGCTTGGTACCGGAAAGATTGGATATGTTATGTCCTGGTTTTTTTGTTTGTTGTCTTTTTCCTACAGATAGGATTACCGGTTTATTTGCTTTATAAAAATTAATTAAATATTTGTTTTTTTTAAATAATGTCGAATCTTTATTGAAGGCATGTGAGCAGGAGTTGCTGTAAGTCTTGCTCTAGAATTCAGATTAATTTATTTTTAAAATTACTTCAGCTTATATACTACTTATGAGTAGATTCTAAATTTTAATTTCACATGATTTTTCATCAACACTGTGGGAATGTTTTGTTTAGGACTTTAAATGTAATTAGATTTTCCTTAAAATTATTTATTGTTTCCCACAGCGGCTAGTATTTTGGTGTAACCTAATATGCATGGCTAAATTAGTATAAATAAATTTACTTCACATAGAAATCTTTAAGTGTGCCACACACACACAGCAAAAAAATCATTGTCACTTTAAGAGGTGTAAAGGCGGCCGTGTTTTGAAACAATTCACATGCGTTGTCGGCCTTTGTTGATTAGTTTTTTTTTTTTTTGTGACACATGATACTCTTTTGGTTATGTAATGAATGCCTTTCAAATGATTTAATCTTTAATGTTGGTGTGGTTTAAAAGAATTAAATCATATTATGCTACAATATAATTGAATGAATGCCGGGAAAATAGCACAATAAAATTGAAAGTTAAATAAATTTAGTTTAATATTCCCGTGTTTTTAATTTTTATTTATTAAATTATTGCAAGCGCCTGTGCAATATGCAAAAATAAAATATCACAGTGTCTCGTGATGTTTTATTTGTTGTTGTTATTTTTCAACATCTTTAAAACTGTATAAAAAGAGCCGAAAAAAAGTCCGCCGTATACAGTGGATAAAAAAAAGTAAAATCAAAGTTGATTATTGTTGTTTTTGCTTGAACTTTGTTTTTTGTCTTTACTTTATTGTTTAGACAAAAATCTTTAGTTTATTTAAAATAATTGTGAGAAGTTTCCTGAAGAGCTAAGTTAGTGGTAGCGAAATGAATATCGAGACGTACTTTCACCTCCAATAATCAATACCAGGAAAATAGCACAATAAAATTAAAACTTTAATAAATTAAATTTAATATTCGCGTTTTTTTAGTTTTTGATTATTGAATGAATGATTTTTTTACGTGCCCAATCTAATATTATTAATTCTTTATAATTTCTTTTATTTTCAACGCAAAAGAAAAACCAATTTTTGTGAAATAAAACCCTAATATATTTTTTTATATTCCACATTTGACAAGCAAAACTAATTATTACTGCATTTGCATAATTCATGTCTAAAATAGAATTTTCACGTGCCTGTTCGTGAAATCCAATGTCAGTTTTGCACTGACTACTAGTGGGAAAATAATTTGCCTATTAAAATCACCAGCAAGACAGTTATGTAATAAAATAGCTAAACTACACTCAGAGCTGTAAACGAATGATTCTTTTATGAATCATTCCTGCGAATCATTCCCGCATTGAATTGTTTTTTTTTTAATGCATTCATTCCACACAAAAAAGAATTGAATTAAAATTTGAATGCATTCACAATGAATTAAAATTCTTGATCGCCATTCACTTACCCACACGAAATGAATAAATAAGAATTTAAATTTCATCATAAAATTACTTTTTAAGAATGCATTCACTTCATCAGCTAAAAAATGAATTAGAATCTGAATGGATGTATTATGAATATAAACGTCGTGAGTGCATTCACTCGCCATCGAATTAAATGAATTAGAATTTGAATGCAATTATTGGAAGAAAAAAAAAAGATAACACTATAATTGTAAAAATCACGTCAGTTTTGTAACACCCTTTAAGTTTTCTATAGCGATTGTCATGGCCGATGTAGTAACATACACTACGTAAATTTAAAGTTTTTATCTTTTGTAATTCAAAAGATAACACTCTAATCGTAAAAATCATGTCAATTTTGTAACACCCTTTAACTTTTCTACAGCGTTTATCATGCCCGATATAACACCCGTTAACTTTTCTGCAGCTTATGTCATGGCCGACGTAGTAAAACACACACTGTATAATTTTCAACTTAAAAGAATTATTGTAAAAAAAAATTAATTCCTTCAATATATTTTTCCTTCCAATAATTGCGTTCAAATTCTAATTCATTTAATTCGATGGCGAGTGAATGCACTCACGACGTTTAAATTCGTAATACATCCACTCAGATTCTAATTCATTTTTTGGCTGATGAAAGGAATGCATTCACACAAATTTTATTCATAATAAATTCATTCAAATTCAAATTCATTAACTTTGTGTGGTCAAGTGAATGGCATTCAAGAATTCAAATTCATTGTGAATGCATTCAAATTTTAATTCAATTCATTTTTTGGAACAGATGAATGCATTCAAACATTTTAACTCACGGTGAGTTAAAAACCAAAAATGAATCATTCGTTTACAGCTCTGACTACACTGTCTTACAGTAGGAAAATAATTTTTATCTATACATATAATAGTAGCGGGGTCATTTCTGAATATTTTACCTTTTTTGAAAATTTTACTGTTAGCGTAGATATTAAACGATATGAAATGCAAAACCCCTTTTTTTAAAATTTTTGTCTGTCTGCCTGTCCGATGTTCCATCTGGCTGCGTCTGTTCGGATCGCTTAAAAGCCGCTAGATGAATTTTAATAAAATTTTTTTAAATGGTACCTAAGAACCTTGGTTCAAATATAGAATAATTTTTTTTTCGCAAAAATAAGTCATTTTGTAAAGAACCTGGAGATACTAATGTGAAATTATCAAAATTTACTGGTATAAATGGAAAATTTTTAACATTGTTTACAGAACTGTGTAATAAATATTTAATAACACATTTTTATAGTTTTGATTTTTAAGACAATTAGAAATCACACACCGGCAAAGTTGCAAGCACTGCTAGTAAAATTCGTATATTGCCAGTCTTTGCATTCAGGATCTTTTTATACCTTTTTTATGTTTTTTATTTCTTGTGCTACATTAAGTTGTTAATTTCTTGATTTTTTGATGTTTCTTCAGAAAAAAAGGCATATACATGGCTCAAGCTGGATGGTTAAGATTCAGTGTATGACTTACAGGGCTTTAGACTTTTCAGATCAGACAGACGTATCTTAGTTAACGGTGTTGAAACAAAAGCCAGAGGTGGTGGAGTAGCAATTTATGTACGAAGCGGTATTTCTTGTAAAGTAGAGCTTTTAACTAAAATTGGCAGTAAAATAGAATATTTACTTCTTGATATTTCAACACTTGATAATAGAAAACTTCTGTTAGGTTGTGGGTACAGGCCAAATTGTAGCATGAATGTATATTGTTTCATTTCTGTTCTTGAAGAAATCTGTATAGAATATGATGACGTTGTTATCATAGGCGACTTTAGTAATAACCTTTAGTCGATAACCCACTAACCGAACTTATGCACTGTCTTCATCTTTATCCTGTCAATGTTTCTACATCAACACATTTTAGCAATACATCTAGCAGTTTAATTGATTTAGTGTTTGTTAACCATAAATCTTAAGTTCTTCTCTATGATCAAATTTCTGCTTCAGTTTTTTCTAATCATGATATTGTCTTTTTAAGTTATGTTTTGTTCTTCGCAGTTGATGACAGATGTACTACATTTCGCGATTTTCATAAAATAGATTATACAACATTAAATCTCAACATATATAATATATTTTGGGACCAAATGTACTTTTTATGCAATGTCAACGATCAAAATTCTTTTATTCAGAAAAATATTCGATTACTATATGATATGTGTGTTCCACTTAGGACCAAATTTATTAAAGCAAATTAGCCACCATGGTCTACTGGTGAAATAAAACTATTAATAGAAAAGCGAGACATTGCTTATAGCCGATGGAAGAGATTTAGAACTGAAGACCTGAGATCTGTTCATAAATATGCTCGTAGGGAAGTTGAAAAACGTATTCGGCGCGCAAAGATTCTGTTTTACTATAGTAAATTTGCTTCTGCAATGGACAACAAATCAAAATGGAATGAAATTAGTAAAATTTAATAAGTAAAAATGAAATATTTTCAAATCTACCAATAAGTAAGCAAATAAATATATTTAAAATAAAAAAGTACACTTTGCATTAATTATTTTATTTACATTTATTCATTCGCTATGTCAATAACATTAGCATTGAAGGGGAGTTCTTCAATTTTAACAGCAAACTTCTTTCCACCAATAGAATTAGCGGTTTATTGTAAATGTTCTCTAATTGATTTTCATTCACATAACTCGATTCCAAACGTAGACTATGACAACAATCTTTTCCATATTGAAGATAAAGTAATTGAAACTCCTATAGGTTCTTATGAGTTGCAAGTCATAGCTTTATATATTATCGCACAATATTAAGAAAAACATGGTAATAAATCAGTTGCGATTAAAGCCAGCAATAACACACCACAAATTAGAATAAAATCCTCCCATAATACACTTTTCTCTGATCGCAAAAGGTTTTTTGATAGATTACTTGGCTTTAACGGTAGATCTTTAGCTCCTAGTATAAAAAATTTATCGAATCATCAAGTAAATATCTTAAAAGTACATGGCATATAAGTAAAATGTAGTATAATATGGGGGAGTGTATATGAATAATTTTCCAGCACACATATTTCATGAGTT
This sequence comes from Cistogaster globosa, assembly GCA_937654795.1. NCBI lineage: Eukaryota > Metazoa > Arthropoda > Insecta > Diptera > Tachinidae > Cistogaster > Cistogaster globosa. The sequence continues at coordinate 37,471,602 of OW569406.1, forward strand.
CGCGGTGGACGCTCCTCCAGATTATATATAAGACGTTATCGCGGATAATGTAATCTATTTGCAACTGATTGTGAAAGAAATAATAATAAAATAGAATATCTCAAAGTTTTGATTGCTGTCCAACCCTTAGATTACATTTGAGACCCAGGGAAATATAATTATTTAGAATAAAAATGTGCCAAAAAGTTAACAAAAACGTTTGAAATATTATAGCTAAAAGATCTAAACTAACAGAAGAAAATTTGAGAGTTCTAAGATAACTTGAATTGAAAGTAAAAACGGATCTCTGACATACCAAATGTTATGAAAACTTTTGTTTAGGATAAGAATAAAATAAAAAAGGATTATCATAATTAAGTTCCAAACATTTAAAGAGTTACGAGTTAGTTTACAAAATCTAGTTTTATGTGTTTTTCCTAGTAAAAGCTACTTGTTTACAAAAAGAAATATAAAAACACTACTAAATACAAGACTAAGAAATAATTGTGTTGCGTACTTATTAGGTTCAATTCAATCAATTTTGATCGTACTCGATACTTGGGGATGTCTGGCGCAATTAAAATTATGTTTCCCTCAATGAATTTGAAAACACTATGATGAGATATGCTAGATGGAGTGTTTCTGGAGACTTTTATTTGAAATTACACCTAAAACTATTTTTGGATTTGCCGAGGATTTTAATAAAATAATATTAAAAAGTAATCATGAACTTATTCTTTTACGGAGTTCAAATGATGAGAACGTGTATTACTCAGCAAATCAAAATCTCACTTCATCGATTATGAATATAACGTAGAGAATTCCACACATGAACTGTAAATATTAAAGATTTTTAAAGATGGTACCTCTTTACCCATAGCAAATGAAGTTAGGACTGTTATTTAAAATTTTTTTATTTATCTACACAATTCGTTATTGTTTTGTTATTTTCTCCATTAACACATTCATTTCATATTCATAGTTACAACTATCTAATTGGTATGATGCAAAGCACAAGTATTTATACGATTATCCATAATTTTACGCTTATTCTTATTAGAACTTAGAGCTACTTTAATAATTTCACTCGTTGAAATAATATGTAATTTTGATATAAATGTATACTACACGTCATAACTGTTTCTTTGGAGAATATAACATTTTTATAGATATCTATGTTATAGTTGTCTACTATACACTTTTTAACTCTCTTAGCATCTTTTTTATTATCTACTGTAAATGCGTAAGCTATATATATATATATATAAGCTAATGCGTAGCTAAACATACAAACTCTGTTATAAATTTGCCCTCCGTTTTATTCTTCATCATACCTAATATCTTTTTATTTAAAAGAGGAAAACCAAAGGGGTATAATGGAGTATCAAATCGAGCCTTCTAATCATCCCTTATTTCATTTTTTATTTGCTTAGAAATATTTTCTCGATAACATGGAAAATAAAAAAACGGGAATTAGTTTTTTTTATTTTAGAGGTTTAATAAATTTATTTATTAATTTTTTGGGGTTTTTGTTCTCTTTAATTGTACGTACTGTACGCTTGGAGTTTACAAAAGTAAGTGAGTAAAAAGTATACATAACAAACAAAAATTCTTTGTTTGAATAGAATATATGAAGCAGTCTGTAACCATATATTTCAAACCTATTTTATCCTCATGTTAAAGTTTCATATATCCTTAATTGAAGTCGTACATTTTGAATTTTGATAATTCCAGAACACAGAAAATATATTGGCTTAGAATAATATGTTGTGTTTTTTTTTTTCATTTGTACAGTCCACATTGTTTCGGTAAATTGTGATATGCTTTGGAAATTTGGTTTTGAAATTAATTCTCCTATTCCTAGATGATTGCAGTTAGTGCGACCGCATTCACTTAACAATCACACATTTTTAGAGAATCTGATAAACTTTTTCAAAACCAATCCATTATTTAAACATTGTTCTAATGTTTTATCATATATTAAAATCTTTTCTTGTTTGAAATATCAGCTACTAGTTTTTCATGCGTAGTTCTAGCAGTAACCTTGTTTTCAGCACAAAATGTTAACTTATTATGGCGATCATGACACTTAATAGGGTAAGAAAAATCGACTGTTGGCATACCTTTCGGTGAAGACCGTCGTCACTGGCTGTTTATTTAGTACGATTGGCGAGCGCTTTCGATGTAAAGACATCATTTTCAAGGCGCGTTTTGATTAGTCATAAATATAGCCTATTTCAGAGTTAGGTAAAGTATCCCCTGGATGAATAAAGTCATTTGTCCAAGTAAAACTTTCATGTGGAAAGCTGCTGACATTGTCCAACCGTATAGGTTGTTTGCATCTAAATATAAAATATATTCAGAAGGTTTTGTTATATCGTAGTTACTTAAATACTTATGATTTGATTTACAATATCTCTTACTACACCGTGTGAGGACTTTAATATGGCCTCAATTTGTGTATATTTTAAATAGTACCGAGGATTGTGTAGTAATGACATGGGTCAAATTTATATATTCTCTTGCAAACTCTTCGAAATTTTAAAAAAAATGTTTGTTAGCAAAAGAATATCAGTTCTTAGATAGACCTTCCTTCATATAGTCCCGTAGAGTAGCGCGATTGAATTTTTTCCCTACTTTTTGAGCTTGCACATTATCTTCTTCCAAAGAGTTTTTTTACATATAGTTTGCTAAAAAACAATTCAGCTATGGAGGTTTTTTTCAGCGAGTTTTTCAAATATTTTAACAAACTCATAAGGAAAAACGCCCTTTCGCCTCATGAGTACAAACACTTAAAATCTGAAAAACTTTGAACTGACATTATCATCGTCAGATAAATTAGAATTTTCAAAGACTAAGTGCTCCACCTAGCCGGTAAAAATCACAACTCGCTTTAGGAAAGCCGCATTAACATGAAACTTTTAACGTTTATAAGTTTTATCAATAAGAACACTCAACAAAAAATGGGTTCAATCTGTGAAATGTGCATTATATAAAAACGAATAATATAACTGTATTCACATAAAACATTATTGATTTAACTAAAATTTTAAATTTGTATCACAAAGCTTAATCGACATTAATAGGAGCTAAAGAAAGAAATAAAGTTTTCAACTTAATAAAATATGAATATATGTTTAATTCAAATAAATAAAATATTAAAATGTAAAGGCAAATCAAAGATAACTAAAAATTATTCAAAAAAACAACGGCCTGTGGCAAACAAATACAATAAAATTAAAAATCAAATATGTTTGCTTTAATCTGATGATCTTTCTGAATCTGAAAGTAACGCAATAACTTCTTTGTCGAAAGACTTTGCGTTACGAGAATAAAAAGAAGCCTTTGTTTAAAAAGAAGAAATAAGAGAATCTGCAGACAAGAGAAGGTAGCGAAAGAGATCATGCATTGCTTTTTTGCGGAACATTTTTCGGGTGTGACTTTCGCGTCCTTGTTTCGAGATTCCAGTGCTTCTTGCGACAACATTCCTATAGGAAGTGCTGCATATTAAATAACATTTGCACCGTGAAAGAGAAATTTTTTTTACACTCGATGGCATGTAATACTGTAACCATGCCATACGTACGAAATGCATTCACGTTAATAGCAAAGCTACATACTATTGTGTTTTAAATTACACCAAAAGTCTATATTAAATCCTTATTAACATTAGTTATTTATCCAGAAGTATCTTCTAGCCGTATTCCAGTCACCCGTCATTCTGAGATGCTGAATAAGGTTAATAAAAATTACAAAATTCCCATCTAGCCAATTTTTATTTGTAGCCTCGAAAATTACCTTTTTCCATTGGCTTGCGCTCATTTCGTTGGCAGGAATCATACAGATTGCAGATTGCTTTGCTCTTTTGCAAAAGCTATTCGTTTTATATATCTGAAACCTGATTATGCAAAAACATATGATACAACATCTTAAATTTTCTAATTTTGTTGTTTTTTACTATATCAAGCATCAAACAGTTACCTCTTAATAATGGACTTTTTGTAACGTGGGTATCAAAAAACGACCATTTTCTGATTTTGCTTTGCTCTCTTGTAATAGCTATTCGTTTCATAAATCTGAAACCCGACTATGCAAAAACATATGATACAACATCTTTAATTTTCTAATCTTGTTATTTTTTACTATACCAAGTATCAAATAGTTACCTTTTACGAGTATTAATGGGCATTGTTGTAACGTGGGTATCAAAAAACGACCATTTTCTGACTAAAAACTAAAACGTGTTTATTTAATATATATTCATATGCTTAAAATTTGATTGAACATAAATAAAACATGGTCTTTAAATGATATTAACTAATACATAATATTCATATAGATTTTAAAATATATTGTTTATTTTCTTTACTTTGAGTATTGGAGCCTCTCCGGAGCTTTCCTTTTCCGAGCAGATCTGCGCACCTAGATTTCTCCAGAATTTAAGCCGACTTCAGTTAACGATGTTGTTTCGGTTTTTGGTACTGTTAGCTGCGACCTTTAATCTTTGGGGGACTTTGATTCGCAATTGATGACGAAAACGTCGCGGACGGTATAACAGTGCTTTCGTATGTATCAACTAACGGTTCCCACTGACTTTAAGATCCTTTGTGGTATCGGAATCTGTACAACTTAGTGTGCACCTTCCGCATCTGATCTACATGCCTTGTCCATATGTAGTTGCTGTCTAATTCGGCTTGGTAGTGTAACTCCCCTTTGCTATCTAATACTCGACCAAAACGCCATGTATCATTCGACATATAGTCTCTTACCGCAACTCTCTTCCTTGGCTTAAATATTTTGTTAGGCTTTTGTCTTACTATACTCTTAATTTCATTGCATGGTAGTAGCAATTCAAGTCGGCTTAGGATTTGTCTGCAAAACACACTCATGACTGGTGACTTTTTTGTAGCTGGGTGCATAGCTTGCCGATATGCGAGTAATAATTGATATTCCAAAGTTGATGAACTTACTTTTGCGGATTTTATTTTATTCTAAAACTTTTGTATGAATCTTTCGGCTTGTCCATTTGTCGATGGATGGTAAGGCTCGCCTTGTTTATGTATTATTCCATGTAATTTTAAAAAATTTGAAATTCTGCGGAATTGAACTGCGGACCGTGATCAGTTACTAAAACGTTTGGGATACCAAAGGTTGAAAAAATGTATTTTAATTTTTTAATTATGGTTTCAGCTGTCACATTTGGCACGATATGCACCTCCGGCCATTTACTAAAACGCGTCACCCTAGACTAAAATATATTTATCCAAAAATAGGTCGGCAAAGTCCGTTTGCACTCTTTTAAATACTTTTGCTGGAGGTATCTAACAGTGAACTAGTTCTGTTTTTGGGTTCGGCTTGTAAACCTGACACAGCGTGCAATTTAAGACCATGTCTTCAATATCTGAGTCAATTTTGTATCAATAGCAGTACGCTCGGGCCAAAGGTTTTATTTTTGACATACCAAAATTCCCGGCTTGTAGATTCTGCAAGTCTCTGTTACGCAATGTCTTTGGTGTGAAGACTTGAATTCCTCTAAACAGGCAACCACTTTGTAACGCAAACTCTTTTTGTTCTATACCAAATCTGTGTCTTGCATAGCACAATCGACCATATTTTAGTGACTCATCTAAAACTTTGACTTCGTCCTCTTTTTCAGTTTTTGCTCGTAAATCTTCAACCGTCAGCAGAAGGTTTTCAATGGCGCTTACTTTATTCATATCGATGTCTTCAACGGAGCCACATATGTATTATATGTTGTGGTAACCTTGACAGCATCAGCGAGATTTTTTGAAGCGAATGTCATAATTAAATGTTTGTAAAAAGATAGCAAACTATTGCATTCTGGTTACTGCTAATGTAGGCAAGCCCTTTGTTGGTAAAAATATTGCTTTGATATCAGTAACTAGGGTAAACTTTATTCTGAGAAGGTATTGGAAAATTTTTTTACGCCAAAAATTATAGTGAATGCTTCCTTGTCTACTTTGTTGTACTTTTGTTGCGTTTTATTGAGGGTTACCGAGGCAAACTGTATTGGTCGTTCCACGCCTTTGCTATTTACGTAGCCCAACACCGTACCTCCTCCCGCCGGACTCGTAACTACTGCTAGTATTAAGGGTAAATCTAAGTAATAATGCTTTAAAACCATGTTAGATTGCATTTTTTCCTTTACTTTTTCAAAAGCTTGTTCGCAGTCGGCATCAATTAAACATTACGTCGTTGTGTAACAAATGTACTAAGATTTTTAATAAATAGGCCGTAATAGTTTATAAGGGTGGTCAGTTGTCATGTCTTTGTTTATACCGGTTTTAAGCTAGAGTATGCTCAGCTACAGGTTCTTTAATAACTCACACCGTTTGGTTTATACTTTTGTTTAATTTTACAAGTTTTTCCTTTTTTAAGTATTTTATTACTATTATTCCACTTTTAAATGATAGCAGCAGGCTTGGTTAACAAATAGCTCCTCCAAGAAATCAAATTTAATCCAAATTATTGAAGCTGCATCTAGTCCAAGGATGTTTTCCTAGAACCCTTACGTACTACTGACCTATTGGATATAGTCCAACGTGCAATGTAACTTCTAGTTACTTTTAACAATAGGATGTTATTCTTTTTCTAGATGTTATCCTGAAATCAATTCTTGCTACTGACCTTTTTAATATAATTCAATTAGTAATGCTGCATACTATCCGGCCTTATTGCTCATATAAAACAGACCTATTGGCTATAACCAAATAACTTTGCATCTCCTACTCGCACGCTGCCACGTCTGTACGTTACGCCGACTCGCAAAATAGCGTAGCCACTCTGCCATACACTTATCCTGTTTTACCTGCTAACTATTCCACCACATGGAAAAAAAGGAAATTGTTTTATTTTATTACCCTTTTGCTTAAAACTCTTTGCCAGCTAACACTTCTGAATCCGTCTGCCTTTTTAAGTAAATCAAATTCCTTTCTGTGGTTGATTATCCTAAAGAGATAATAAGGCCCCATTATTTTCGTCACAATGTCAGTTCGTCTGGCTATCTGTTCATCTCTCACAGCCCTCTTTCTCTGGCACCGTAGTTTAAAAAAATTATAGGGTGTTACGAAAGCGACGTGAAAAAGATATTGCTATTTTTTAACTTTGGAGGCAGACACCTAAATTTGCACATTGTCAGTAAAATTATATATGTAAACTATAAGAACAAGTAGAAAATATAAAACATTAAAATAAAGAGAATCCCAATATTGACCTTATCTTCACTTACACTGTTTTACTTTTCAACCGTAGAAGGCAGACTTTAAGAATTCATACAGAGTATCTACTACACGTCTGCATGAATGCATTTAAAATGTCTTTTGAATCATTCGTGCAAGTCACAATCTGTTTTGTTCCAAAATTTCGAAGTGAATAATGCAATGCCTTCCAAAATAGAGTTACGAATCAAATCAGAAAATGATATTAAACAAATGTGTAACCTAAATACAACACAAAAGGCAACAAATTTTAATTATATTAAAAAAAAGAAATATTGTTATTTTTTATTTTATATACAGTTTTGTGCAAATTTTATTGGTAAAAACATTAAAACATGTTTTTTAAAGCTTTTGTAAAGAAATGGATTGAAAAAATAGTGGTTTTTACGTTTGCATTTAAGATAAATATTGTTTTCGGTAGCCTATGTTTATGCAGATAGTAGATATATACAAAATTTGTTCAATAAAAAAGATTTGTATAACCTGTAGCGTTTTTTATAGTCACCTACTACCTTAGTCATTAGTTTACAATCTTTATACACTTTTTTGTCTATTATTTCACTGTCACCTAGAATCTTTACAAGCATACACTATTGCTATTACTTCATTTACACTAATTACATTATCCTTATTCATGCCTCACTCAATAACACTGTGAAACACCAAAATTATTCAGGAGTTCTCATATACCAATTTTGTTTTGTTGGAGTCCATGGAAACAGGCATAACTTCTTCGTTTTACAACAGATTTCTTTTAGAAGGTGTGAGTATTATCTTTTAAACAAGATATATATTTTTAAAATCGATTGAAATGGCTAAGTTACAGTGGTTGTGAAAATGTGAAAAAACGCATTAAAAACAATAAGTTTTTTCACCGGGCTCTAGGCTGCTTATGAGATAGAAAACAAAATATTCCTTTATTATAATGAGTTTTTAGAAATGGGCAACAACAATAAAATCGGTTAAAAAATGGATGACTTATGCAATTTTTTGTGTTTTAAATTTAGGCTTTTATTTAGAAATTTCTTAAAATAAATGACTTATGTAATTTCTACCTGCACATTTTTTCTGAAAACCCACCAACCACAACAAGATTTAGCCTAAGAGCAAATTCTAATTAACCCATTAATGTCCATTGTACCTGTTTGATTACAGAAAGGGGAGTGTTTAAAAAAGAGTATTTCATACAGTAAAAATAGCATACTAATTAAGCCATTTTACCTGTTGTCCGACTTAAAAAACAACCATTCTAAACTTTTTGTTTTATGACTTACAAAAAATGTTAATTTTTTAACTAATGGGTTCAACAGGTAAAGACCAATACTGCCTACAATAGTACCAAAAATTTGGTATAAACGACTGCGGTTGCGAAAATGGCACAGTTTAATTTTTATAAGTGAACAATAACCATCGGAGTGATTTTGGTGCAAATATACTTAATAAGTGAACTAATACAAAGTGTTATTATTAAAGTTTACATAAAAATGTGTAGTAAAAGGAACAACTTTTATCTCATATGTGGATTGTTTGTGGATAAACGACTTAAATAAATGTGTCGGTAAATAAGCATATTATTCCCCTTTATGAAGAATATTTTAGTCGTCCCTTAGAACAGGGAAAATCGTATATACCATCTGTTTGTTGTTCGTCTTGTTACGCAAAACTAAGATCCTGGAAAAATTGTCCAGATGGCTCTTTTGTATTGCCATTTCTCGAACCGGTAAACTGGCTTCCACTACGTGAGTTACATATATACTTCCACCAAGGGATGGGGACTTCCCTACTATAGTGAATAAGTACTTAAATAATAAGTAGAACTTGTGCTGCTAATACAATAAAAACAAAATCAAGTTACTATTGCCTAAACCACATACATATTTAAAAACCATTGAACTTTAAAACTCATATAAGAAAAAATCGTTAAATTGCTATTTATGAATTAAAACAAAATGTTATGTCAGCCAAACCAAATTTCAATTAAATTCAATAAAAAAATATTATTATAAAGACTGTTGAACTCAAATATATGAATGAAAACTTAAAGTTGGGCAATAGCACTTGAAAATATAGAATTACATATTTAAATTTTAAGCATACTTTGTAAATTTCTTTAATGCAGTTTCATATCAAAATCGATACTAATGATCGATTTTGCCTGTTCAGCAAAACAGGAGGGAGTGAAACTCTGTACTTAAGAAATGAAAATAGTTAGTTTTAGTTCAGTTTTAAAGAAACCAAAAAGAGAGGACACACAAAAATAAAGAAGTTTGTTTTGTAAAAAGTTTTATTTAAATAACCTTAATGTTTTCAAAAATACATATATAAATATTTTTATTATTTTATTATATTATTTTGGAAATAATTCCAAGAACTTCCCATACAAATTTTAAACGAGATCTAAGAACGTTTCTGGCGCAGTCGAAAGTGTGCTTATTCTTAAGAATAAGCAAAAGAACAAACAAAGAACAAAATAAAAATAATAAAATTACAAAATAAAAAGAAAAATTAAAATACACAACAATCAATGAAATAAAATAAAGTATAAAATAAAATTTTTAAGGAACTAAAAGTGGTCGTTCCAAATAACAATATGATCCCAAGACAAAAAGATTTTGATGCAAATCGACAAATACACAACGATATGGAAGAGCAAAGGATTGCTGAATTGGAAACAGTTATAAGACGACAGGAGGAAAAAATACAACAGCAGCAACAACAATTAGAACAACAACAACTACAAATACAACGTCAACAATTGGAACAGCAACAAATACAACTACAGCAACTGCAACCCCAACAATTTCAAGAAACTAATGAACAACTGGGCCTACAAATAAATGCCCAACAGCAGTTTATGATGAAACCCAAAGATGTCATAGAGCAATTTAGGCGGATACCTCCTTTAAGCCGTGGCATTGGTATAACATCCTTTATTGATTCTGTGGAGCTGACCCTTAGTTTATGTAATAACGATCAGCAGCTAATGGATTTTTGTCTGAAGATAGTCCAAAATGAAAAAAATATTGGAGAAGAAAAAAAGCAGTTGGGAGATATTAGCAACACTACTTGGAACGAGCTGAAGACAAGAATTTCCTATGTGTTTCAACCCAGAACTACGTATGGAGAGGTTTTTAATCGCTGCAGAGCAGTCAAGGTTAGTAATTTAGACGAATTATTTAAAATCTTTGAAAAAGCTAAGTGCGACTTGAATGAATTGTTCACATTTGATCCCATTAAACCAAATATGTATAGTCCTAAGTGTATTGATAGGGACTTGGTAGATATTATGCTAGAAAAAATCGACGGGACTGTAAGAGCCAATATTAGTCCGAACGAAACACTACAAGACATCATAATTAAATACACAAAACTTAAATTGCTGTGGGACTCTAGGACAATAAACTTTTATCAAATAAAAGTGAATAAAAAAGATAGAGCAAAAACGGCGTTTTCTACTCCATTTGGACACTATGAATTTGTCAGAATGCCATTTGGATTAAAAAATGCTCCGTCTACATTTCAGAGACTAATTAACACTGTCCTAAGACAGCATATCAATAAAATATGTGTCGTCTATATGGATGACATTCTTATCTTTGGTACGTCATTAGAAGAGCACATATGTAATATAAATTTGGTCTTATCAACTTTAAGACATGCAAATCTAAAAATTCAACCAGATAAATGTGACTTTCTTAAGAAAGAAACTTTATTTCTAGGACACATCTTAACGACAAATGGTGTTAAGCCTGATAGTCGCAAAATTGATATAATTCAAAAGTTAAAGCTACCAGTCACCCAAAAACAGATAAAATCTTTTCTGGGTATGACAGGATTTTATAGAAAATTTATTAAAGATTACGCTAAGATAGCATCACCAATGATAAAATATTTGCAAAAAGATGCAAGGGTAAATAAAAATGATCCAAACTATATATTCGCTTTTGAAAAACTAAAAGATATAGTAACAAAAGCACCAATTTTAAGATATCCTAATTTTTCGAAAAAATTCAAGTTGATAACAGATGCAAGAAACTTCGCCCTTGGGGTAGTTCTAACACAGGACGGCCATCCAGTAGCTTATGCATCTAGAACACTAAATAAACATGAACAAAACTATTTTGCAATAGAAAAGGAATTATTAGCCATAGTATGGGCAGTAAGATATTTTCGGCCCTACTTATATGGGAGAGAATTCGATCTGCAAACAGATCATCAGCCACTAAAATGGCTTCAAGCAAAATTTGCGGGTAAGGATATAAATCCAAGACTCCAAAGATGGATCCTTCAATTAGGAGAATATAATGCTAGAATAGAACACATAAAAGGGAAAGATAATAGAATCGCAGATTTTTTAAGTCGCATAAATTCTGATCATTTTGAAATAAATTTTCTAAACGACACAACAAGGCACAGCAGAGAGAGAACACAATCCGGAAGTTCCATGGAAGTAGAAACAACTCATTCACAAGTAGAAGAACGAAATGATCATATCCCTATACTTACTACCATTGTTAATAGATTTGGTCAACAGATAATTTTTCAAAATATAAAACATAAAGAGTATGAACAGGTATTTAACAATAAAAAACTATTTATAGACAAAACTGACATTTTGCATAATCGCATACCAATATTGGTATCAAAATACTTCTCAAAAGGCAAAATCGCAATATATTCCAAAATATAACAAATTACAACAAAAAATAATTGAAGAATTCAGCGGCGGCCGAATAAAGTTTGTTAAGTGCTCATATTTTGCTGAGGACATCCACATCGAGGATCAACTTCATAAGCAAATAGCATTGTTCCATAAAAATGAAACGGGTCATGCCGGTATAATACCAACGTTTGAAGGAATTAAAACAAAAATTTACAACCCAAAATCAAAAGAAAATATCCATAAGATTATCAATAACTGCGATATATGTACTGGCGGAAAGTATGACAGAAAACCTATAAAAAAGGAGTTTAGTTTAACAGAAACTCAAAAAAGCAAAAATTAAATAGTCCATATTGACACATATGTTAACAGCAAACAAGCTTTTATTATTTTCGTGGACAAATTCACAAAACATGCAATATGTTTCCCACTAATGGACAGAAACAGTAGAACTTTAGTTTAAAAAATACAAGAATTTGTATCCATAAAAGGCAAAATAAAAAAATTTATAGTTGATAACGAATTTAATAATACTAATGTAAAAGACTTCTTAAGTAAAGAATGTATAGAATTTCATTTCACAAAACCAAACAGTCACACCGGCAATGCAGATGCCGAAAGGTTGAATAATACGATAACCGAAAAAATAAGGACCCTAAATATTGAGGAAAAACTACCAATTATAGAACAGATAAACAAAGCAATTTTTCACTACAACAATTTATATCATAGTACTATAAAATGTACACCATTTGATGCAGAAAATAATAGAGTCAATTCAAACATTATTTACAGAAATTTAGTTACACATAAGGATAAGAAAATAAATAGAGCAAACAGAGACAGGGAAAAATATTTAGAAACTAGACAGCAGGGTTTCATAAAAAATTATAAAAGTGTTAGGCACAAGGAAAAACCTAAATTTGTCAAAAAAAAATTTAGAAGGCATTCATATAAGCAACATTAAAAGACCATTAAAATTTGCAGGCCTTGGTGATAATACTTCTATTGTCAGTCATTCGCCCAACGGAATCAACTCTAAAGATACAGCCACTAACGAGTGACAATGGGTACACAGCAATTGAAATGTTTGAAACGGATCTTATCAACGAAACGAAAATTATTTTACATCTTTTCAAACCAAGAGAAACTCAAAATATACTATTTGATCTGGAAAAAACATTGATTCGCTAAAAAGAGAGTATAGGAATATTATAGATAACGAAATTCAAACCGTTAAATCAAAACTGAAGTCAATCATCCCAAGCCAAACCCGGACTAGACGTGGCCTTTTAAACGTTGTAGGATCAGCACAAAAATGGTTGTTTGGACTTATGGATGATGAAGATCGACAACATATCCTTACGCACCTAGAAGTAACTAATGCAAATAATCACAATATTATCGCAGCCACAAACCAACAAATATTTATAAACGAACATTTTAACAAGAGTATCATAATGCTCAAAGATAGTATAGAAAAGGATAGACTTAACATAGAAAACTCAATTAACAAAATACAAAGCTCATACAATGAATTATTTGACAATTTACTATTTCATAGCCTTATTATAAAACTAAAAATTTTAGAAGAAAAAATATATCAAATCCAAGATAATATAGCATCTGCAAAATATAATATTTTTCATCCCTCAATACTGACGTCTGAAGAAATTGAAGCAAATAATATTGACTTTTATAAACTCAAACTCATTAGAATGGGAGTACTAATTTTTGCAAAAGACACCATAGTTTTTGCTATAAAAATACCAGATAGCTACATTCACACAACAGTTAAACTAATCATTCCATTACCAAACGAAAAAAAGTTTGAAATAGATCAAGACAGAGAATTAGTAAAAGAAATTAATGGTGTTTATTATACATTTGAACAAGAAAAATTATTCAAAGATTTAAAAATTAGCAAAAATTGCATATTCTATAAAAATTGCTATTGGGTTCAAAATAACAAAACGTTAATACAGACGCTAACTGATGACACAATTTTAATAATTAACGGAAATAATACATCAATTTATCATAATTGTGAAAACAAAAATAATGTTAAGTTAAATAGAAACCATGTAGTTACCTATAACAATTGCACTTTAAATATTGATAATAACATATATTCAAATAAGAAAGCAGAATTTTATGATAAAATTATAGACTTACCTATAACAAAACATGATTTTCCTCGTAAGTTAACTTTTGATGAAATTGTATTAGAACATATAGAAAATGTTAAAGAAATTAAAGAGATAAAATTTGAAAACGAAGTTATGTTGTATGGTGGTCCAACTATTTTAACAATTATAATAATTACTGTAATAATAACAATAATATGTATTAAGAGAAAAGAAACAATTGTAATAAATAAGAGAATTCAGGAGAAGGGAGGAGTTACATATATACCTCCACCAAGGGATGGGGACTTCCCTACTATAGTGAATAAGTACTTAAATAATAAGTAGAACTTGTGTTACTAATACAATAAAAACAAAATCAAGTTACTATTGCCTAAACCACATACATATTTAAAAACCATTGAACTTTAAAACTCATATAAGAAAAAATCGTTAAATTGCTATTTATGAATTAAAACAAAATGTTATGTCAGCCAAATCAAATTTCAATTAAATTTAATAAAAAAATATTATTATAAAGACTGTTGAACTCATATATATGAATGAAAACCTAAAGTTGGGCAATAGCACTTGAAAATGTAGAATTACAAATTTAAATTTTAAGCTTACTTTGTAAATTTCTTTAATGCAGTTTCATATCAAAATCGATACTAATGATCGATTTTGCCTGTTCAGCAAAACAGGAGGGAGTGAAACTCTGTACTTAAGAAATGAAAATAGTTAGTTTTAGTTCAGTTTTAAAGAAACCACAAAAGAAAGGACACACAAAAATAAAGAAGTTTGTTTTGTAAAAAGTTTTATTTAAATAAACCTTAATGTTTTTAAAAATATATAAATATTTTTATTATTTTATTATATTATTTTGGAAATAATTCCAAGAACTTCCCATACAAATTTTAAACAAGTTCTAAGAACGTTTCTCGTGTGCATAGATCAAATAATTGCTATTTCTGTTTAACGAAAACAAGAGGATATTATTTTAAAATAAGACAACATATGAAATACGCAAATGTTGATAGTGTAATTAAGACTGTATCGCGTCAGAAAAACGACGTTGTTCCAGAAAGAATATCAACAGATTTAACCGAGTTTAAGTCATCTCCAAGATATGTTTTAAGCCCCCAATCAGAATATGCTCCTTCCGAAAGGGATTTAAAAGCCAACACTTTATGTCCCAAGGGGAATTCCATGATCTAGTTCGGGATTTACAATTGTCGAAAAGACAAACCAAACTTTTAGGCTCAAGACTTAAACAGTGGAACTATTTGTAACAAAATGTCAACTTTACATTTCGCAGGACCGAGGAAACTAGTTTGTTTGGATTACTATTCAACGAAAGCAATGAAACTAGTGATTTGGCTTACTGCAATGATGTGAATAAGTTGTTTGAACAACTTGGTTATAGTCATGTTCCTCAAGATTGGAGATTATTTATTGATGGTTCAACAAAAAGGAATATAAGTACTTTTTATATAGTTCCTTTTATTTAACTTATATATGTTTATCTTCTATTTCAAGGTTTAAAGGCAGTGCTTTTGCATAACGATGGTTCGCTCCCTTCAGTACCGTTGGCTTACGCTTCAAACATCAAAGAAACGTATAATAGTGTGTCTCTAATACCAAATGCCATAGGTTATACTACGCACAAGTGGCTTATTGTGGCTGATTTGAAAGTACTAACAATTTTGAATAGCTTGCAAGGTGGTAACACAAAGTATCCCTGCTATTTTTGTGAATGGGACAGCCGAGATTCTTCTAAGCATTATATACAGAGAGACTGGCAACCACGTACAACAGCTATTATTGGTGAAAAAATAGTATAAATATCCCGTTAGTAAATCCAACAGACATTATTTTACCTCCGTTGCACATAAAGTTGGGCTTAATAAAGCAATTCGTGAAAGCCCTTGATAAAAATGGACCTGCATTCAAATACCTTGATCAGATTTTTTCCCCGAATTACGAGCGGAAAATTAAAAGAAGATAAAACATATATTATGAACGCATGTGCAATAAAAACTAATTTGTGTGTAATCATACAACAAATGAATTTTGAAGAAAAAAATGCATGGAATGGTCATGTCTCAGTGTGCGAAAATTTTCTTGGAAATACAAAAAGTGAAAATTATGAGCAGATAGTAAATAATATGCATTCTGCCTACCATGCAATTGGGTTGCAAAATGTCAATAAAACTACACTATCTACATGCTCATTGAAAAAGATTTCCATTAAATTTAGGACGGATGAGTGATGAGCAAGGTGAAAGATTTCACCAGGAAATATCTAAAATTGAACAGCTATATATAGGAAAAAATAAAATCAGCATGCTTTCTAACTACTGCTTTAAAGCGCGATACTGACAGCGAAGTTTATAAAAAGCAAAGAAATACATGTTATTTTTAAATAAAAAACCCAAAAGTTAAAACACAAAAAATTGCATAAGTCATCCATTTTTTAACCGATTTTATTGTTATTACCCATTTTTGAAAGCTAATTAATTTTCCTTTCTCTTAGTAATAAAATCACCAAACCTATTTTCGTTTTCCAGCAAAACAGAATTGGAGTATGAGAACCCCTGAATATATTTTTTTTAACATTTGTATCATAGTGTAATCATTCAATTGAAAAAATAATCTTAAGAATACCGTAAGTTTTGCTTATACGACAAAAATTTTGGAAATAAAAATGCATTTTTTTTATTTAGCCTTCAAATCGAAATTTTTAAATAAAACAAGAATTTATCTCCCTAGACATAAAAATTTCCTTTAATATTTTTTTTTTTAGTTTTTAGGTGCCGACAAGTACGGGCAGGATTTTTGTTTCAATACTTATATAAAAAAATAAATACTTCACATACCAGTACATGGAGATCCTGCTACATCTAGACGACCAAATAAAAGCTGTAGAGGATAATAAGCCGTCAGGCAATATGGCTCATATTCCAACATATAGAACAGCACCGGTTGAAGCAGGCCCCAAACCAATCACCAGTAAATATCTAAGAAGCAAAAAAAGAAATTTTGAATATTAACCCACCAGCATTTTATCAGGTGATAAGCCAAGGCATAAAATTTTAAGCCATGTTGCGTGAAAGAGCTAAGAGATCAGCAGACTCTTTCAAGAGCAGTTTAACAACAATCCTGTAGTTGATTCACGGTGAACAGTATTGATGAAAAATGACTCACAGTCAGATTGTTCTGGAGTCAAGCTATTTGAGTCGGATTTAATTTTGTCAATTTCCTAGAACCGCTGTAATTTCAGATCAATTTCCTCTTTTACTGACAGCCTGCAAAACGAACCACTAACTGAGTTATTTGAAAAATATCGATAATAGATCTATTCGCTTTGATTTAAAGAAATTTTTATCTGCATGCTGGGTGTTCGGAGGCAATTTCCAGGATGAGATATCTAACTCTGAATGTGGTTGATACAATATATGAAGTGTAGTGCAAAACGACAAGGTCACTTCAAAATCAGTCTATCAAGATTTAACATTTGTTGAAGAGCGATATTAACTTTTACTACAAGTATTTCCGATACTGGTGACTTCGGTGGTGGGCCTCTGAGCTGGCTGAGGACGATGAAGCAAACTATTATTGCAGGCGAGAATAAAATTTGCACTTGAATGAAGGTGAACAGCTGTTTACTTGATGCCCTTTTGACAATCAATTCACACAAAGCCCTAGTCGTTTAGTGTTTTCAAAACTTTGACTGACATCAATATCTTTAAAGCGAGGGCAACGACTAATTGCCCTCCACAAAAGTATAACCGAGCTTAGAAGTTTTATATTTAGACTTACTAGATTGATAGTTCTCATTCTTACAAGGGCTTACGTTAGTATGGCTCATATGGATTGATTCCAGGAACTAGCAACGTCTTTCGAGTACCTTTGAACATTCATCCCAAGATGGCAATTTGGTAAAATCTAACGAGCCTTTCCATTTCCTTTTGGTCTCATCATCAACTTTTTCCATAATTAAGTAAATAAGCATATAGCAATGTAACTATTTAAGCCAAGCGACAATAAAGAGTTATAAAGAGCGGATGTATTATCAACAAGACTACGTAATTGACTATAATTATATTTGGACACAGTTGGAAGTTCAAAAAGAACGGTAATATTTTCCATAAAGATCAGCGAACTATTATCATAACGCGATTTGAGTCTTTCGAGAGCCTTCGGATAATTTTCATTCGTAATCTGAAAAGCGATTACGGTTTCCAATGCTTGACCATGCAGGCAGTTCACAAATGGTTAAACTTTTCAATATTTGAAAGATCAAATTCACGATCGATAACTTGGTTGAAAGACGTAATAAAATTTTTGTACTCACTGTACTTACCACTTAATGTGGGTAGCTTGAGCTGAGGTAACTTATGATTGGCTACAGGGAAACAAATTGTATATTCAGCTGTCGTTGTATTATAAGCAGCCTCACCTTACTAAGATTGTGTATTCATTTTTGCTGCGATGTACAAATCTTCAATTTTAAAATATGACTCCAAAATTCCCAAGCGGCACTTTAGTTCAGCTGACAACAGCGTATTACTATCAGCTCTTAAATTGGCTTTGATTTAATTTTTAATACGAGTAATAGTTTTTCTTTGTATTAGGGCGTTGTTGCTTTACTTCCT
Source organism: Cistogaster globosa (assembly GCA_937654795.1). NCBI lineage: Eukaryota > Metazoa > Arthropoda > Insecta > Diptera > Tachinidae > Cistogaster > Cistogaster globosa. The sequence continues at coordinate 37,490,266 of OW569406.1, forward strand.
CCAATGTCATTTAAAAATTTTTAAGAATATAATTTTTCACAAAAAAAAAGTCAGCAAAAATATTCAACATCTGTTTTATTAGTTCGAGACACTATTTTGTAGAGCACTGTGACTGACGCCAAAATTATACCCGCCAAAAGTTTTTATGTATTGTCTTAATATATTTGCTTTATATACTGGAGCAGCGCGAGACACAAAAAATTGGTGTACAGATTCCTACGCAATGGAACCGAGTGAGAGCAGGATATAATTTTTCTTTTGTGATTATGTATATTTTATTATTTTTTTTTTATAATAGTCACTTTTTATATTCTACGAAAGTTTATTAAGTCTTACAAGCACAAAGAATTTTTAATTGTAATTTAACACAGTAATATTTTAAATATTTAGCACGATTAAATTACTTGCATAGTGTTTCTTTGGGCTTTTTTCATTAATTTTTTATATTCCACTTTACTACACGACCTGTACACTCTTGAGTAAGATGTACTGCAACGACAAAGTTTTTAATAAATTTTCTCGGACCGCAAAACGAAAGTAAAATGAAAGTTTTAGAGTAGCTCACGCCCCACGTTGGCCGCCAAAAATGTACGATGAGGAGGTTTTTCCCCACCGGCAGCTATATAGAAGAATTCAGTATTTTTGAATTGTTATCTATATGCCACTAAAATGTTCGTTAAGCAGAGTACTTTTAAAAATGTGAGAAACGCGACCGAGAAAACCGCGACTTCTTTGTTTGAGCTTTACGACAACAATATTTTCTTTATTTCTAAAAACTTAAAAATAAGTCTAACAATCTTTAAATAAGATATTACTATATATTCATATCATATATTATATAACTATATATTCATATGAGCCTACATTTTAATTAAATGCATTTTTTTACAACAACAAAACATACTACTTAAACAATTTAAGTAAGAAGCAACTATTAAAAAATTAAGGGCTAATAACCAAATATTATTACAGTGGTTCGTTTATAGAATATAAGCATCAGTTTACAGTGGTAACAATAAGCCAAAAAATATATTGAATTAAACAATAAAAAATATGAGAAACAAAAATCAATATTAAGGTAAACTTTTACGCTGACCTAACAATGTTCAATATCATTCATGTATATTAAAAGAATAGCGAATAATCAAAGGGTAGGTGAATAGAGACAGACAGATAATAAATAAATAAGAGTTTGGGTGTATTGAATTTTTTTTTTAATTAAAACACTGCTGAGATAGAGGGTAAAGGTAATGACCTTGTGTGTGGGTCTGTGGCTAACTTAGGTTTAAGGTTTCAATGAAATAATCGTGATTTAAATATTTTAAAAAGGATCAATAGTAATATTAGGGAATAGAAAATCCTTATTTAAAATTCTAATGATTTGGTTGCACATATTCTTGCACAGGGTCAGCCAAAAACATTATACTAAGTGTGTAGCTATAGGAAGTTAAACTTATTATATCGTTTTCGCTATTGTATAATTAATTATTTTATCTCCTGAGAATATTGCATTGGATAGTGAGGAAGATGAAGAGCTTTTAATAAGCCTCTTTTCCTTTCAAGTTGATAAAGAGAGTAATTATACTTCCATGAGCTCACTATTGGGATGGGGTACCACAGTAACTATTTTGACGACAAAGTCCAATTCCTTTACGACTTTAACGGGGATGCTGTATTGCTCAACTTTACGATAATAGTTTAATTAAGGATAAGAAACAAGTGTTTGATTTAAGTTTTAATTTATATATTATAATTGACAAAAAAGATAAATAAATATAAAACAAAATTAAAAACATTTCACTTTTCTTATTTTTTACAAAATAAAACTTTAACTTTTTTCAATTAAAGTAACAATTTTTTTTTACTCTTTTTTTATTAATAAATTAACTTATTTTTAGCTTAGAGAGTCCTTTTTTATTTTATAGAAATAAAAAAATATTTGCAATTTCTATAAAATAAAAAAGGACTCTCTAAGCTAAAAATAAGTTAATTTTTTTAACCTTTTTCGAGTTAAACGTAGCCCTTCGATGTTCATATGATTCTGTCCAGACCCAAACGACTTTAAAATGCGTGTATCTCTTTTTTAAAAACTACGTGAGGCTTCTTAATCTATTACTTCCTAAAATATAGTATGCTAGGCACCGTAAAGTAGTAAAATTAAAATTTGTGTATATTTGTTGTAAAAGAATAATTTTACTCTACTTTCGTTAATCAAGCTCACATGGGTCTGTGCAGACCAATATGAGCTTTTCATGTGAATTGTTTTACCGTTTGATGTAAAAAATAAAACTGCTGTCGGAGGGAGCGGCAGAAATCACTTATTTCAGTTGATATTTAGAAGTCAAAGTGAACACGTGTTTTTAATTAATTAGTGGGAAATATTTTTTTAATAAAATGGATTAAGCAGCTATGGATTACGATGATATGATGACTCATGTGCTTCGTAAGCTAAGTGCATCAAATGTGAGTCCGGAAGAATGTGAGCTACTTCGTGCACAAATTGAAGAAATTACGGGACATAATTCCGATCCTTTTGAAGCAAGTGGCGAAGATGTTGAGAGGCACCCTCGTATTTTTAAACTCTGGTTATAAGTTAATCAAAATTAATAAATGTGTACTAATGTAATATAAATCTTTTTGACAGTCAGCACTTCATTTAGTTAAACTTTGTTTATAAGTTAATTTAAAATTAATGTACTATTGAAATATGACTCTTTAGCAAGTCAGCAATTTAATTATTTAAATTATTTATTTTTAAGAAATGCTGTTTCTGTGTAATCAGCTATTTTAGAGTTAAGAATTTAGTATAAATAGTGATGAATAATTATTTAAAGAGGGAGTTGTAAACTAGAAGTAAGAACAAACACTTATAACCTGAAATTCATACGGGACCCTGCAGGTTATAAATAAATAAAATTAATATAAATAATGGCCTGAAATTCTTACGGGACCCTGCAGGCTATATTAATAAATAAAATTATAAAATAAAGAAATCAATGTGTTTTTCTTGTTTACAAAACTACTCCAACATTTTGGCGCAGCCGGTAATAAAAGAATAAATATCCTGCGATATCAAGGGACCCTCCAGGAATAAAATTTGGTTATACAATTTTGATTGTTTTTGAATCCTTTCCGAATATGGCAATAATTTCATAGCAACGAAAGTTAGGAAACCAAATAAACACGGACCGTATTTTTGAATCGAATCTAAAATATAATTAAAATGTTCTGGTAGGCAAATTACAGATTCAATTTTTATAATCCACAACTCTTGCATAATGACTTTAGCCTTAATAATAAGTGGCGCCAGAAGTCCAAGGGGATCAAAGAGTGATGACGAGAGCGACAAACTCTACTCTTCTGGTGATTATTGAATCCATAGGAATTTTTGGTGCAAATGAAAATAGAAAAACGTCTTCTTGTTGGTCCTAGGTAATTTCAAGGCCGCTGGTAATAGCAGATTCACCAACGTTGAGATTTTTTGTAGTCTTATCATCTTGAAAATCTTTATGGTTCGAGAGTCATATATCCAATTGAAAACAACCACGATTAAAAACTAAATTAAAACTTTTTGTTTTAGTCAATTGTCCCAAAGTATCTGCACCACCTAAAAAATCACCAACATAAAACGATGACTTAACAGTTTGTGTACCAAGTTCAAATTGATCCATATATTGATCTGCGAGTTAGTGAAGACTTTTGATTGCCAGCTAAGGTGCGGCTGACTCTCCGTATGTGACTGTATTAAACTGATATGTGCGTAGCTCCTCTTCTTCAGAATTTCTCCATAAGATGTATTGATATTTTCTGTCGCAAGAATCAATAAGAATTTTGCGTTACATTTTTATTATATAAGCTGTTATAGCATAGCGATAAAGACGAAAACGAAGTAAAACATCTGAGAGCTCATCTTGAGTTGTCGGATTGACCATTAGAATATTATTAAAAGGCTTCTGAGATGATGAGGGACAAGAGGCGTCAAAAACTACTCTCAACTTAGTTGAGGTGCTGTTGGGCTTAAAAACGCAGTGGAGAGGGATGAAATAATGAGGCTTATTTAAGCGTGGCTGCGAACTAGACTCATATATCCACAATCGTCATATTCTTTCATAAAGGTTACATACTGCGATTTCAGATTGCTATTACGAAGAAATCGTCTTTCCCGGGAGGTAAATCTTTTAAGCCATGTTGCGTGAAAGAGCTAAGAGATCAGCAGACTCTTTCAAGAGCAGTTTAACAACAATCCTGTAGTTGATTCACGGTGAACAGTATTGATGAAAAATGACTCACAGTCAGATTGTTCTGGAGTCAAGCTATTTGAGTCGGATTTAATTTCGTCAATTTCCTAGAACTGCTGTAATTTCAGATCAATTTCCTCTTCTACTGACAGCCTGCAAAACGAACCACAAACTGAATTATTTGAAAAATATCGATAATAGATCTATTCGCTTTGATTTAAAGAAATTTTTATCTGCATGCTAGGTGTTCGGAGGCAATTTCCAGGATGAGATATCTAACTCTGAATGTGGTTGATACGATATATGAAGTGTAATGCAAAACGACAAGGTCACTTCAAAATCAGTCAATCAATATTTAACATTTGTTGAAGAGCGATATTAACTTTTACTACAAGTATTTCCGATACCGGTGACTTCGGTGGTGGGCCTCTGAGCTGGCTGAGGACGATGAAGCAAACTATTATTGCAGGCGAGAATAAAATTTGCACTTGAATTAAGGTTAACAGCTGTTTACTTGATGCCCTTTTGACAATCAATTCACACAAAGCCCTAGTCGTTTAGTATTTTCAAAACTTTGACTGACATCAATATCTTTAAAGCGAGGGCAACGACTAATTGCCCTCCACAAAAGTATAACCGTGCTTAGAAGTTTTATATTTAGACTTACAAGATTGATAATTCTCATTCTTACAAGGGCTTACGTGAGTATGGCTCGTATGGATTGATTCCAGGAACTAGCAACGTCTTTTGAGTACCTTTGAACATTCATCCCAAGATGGCAATTTGGTAAAATCTAACGAGCCTTTCCATTTCCTTTTGGTGTCATCATCAACTTTTTCCATAATTAAGTAAATAAGCATTAAGCAATGTAACTATTTAAGCCAAGCGACAATAGAGAGTTATAAAGAGCGGATGTATTATCAACAAGACTACGTAATTGACTATAATTATATTTGGACACAGTTGGAAGTTCAAAAAGAACGGTAATATTTTCCTTAAAGATCAGCGAACTATTATCATAACGCGATTTGAGTCTTTCGAGAGCCTTCGGATAATTTTCATTCGTAATCTGAAAAGCGATTACGTTTTCCAATGCTTGACCATGCAGGCAGTTCACAAATGGTTAAACTTTTCAATATTTGAAAGATCAAATTCACGTTCGATAATTTGGTTGAAAGACGTAATAAAATTTTTGTACTCACTGAACTTACCACTTAATGTGGGTAGTTTGAGCTAAGGTAACTTATGATTGGCTACAGGGAAACAAATTGTATATTCAGCTGTCGTTGTATTATAAGCAGCCTCACCTTACTAAGATTGTGTATTCATTTTTGCTGCGATGTACAAATCTTCAATTTTAAAATATGACTCCAAAATTTCCAAGCGGCACTTTAGTTCAGCTGACAACAGCGTATTACTATCAGCTCTTAAATTGGCTTTGATTTGATTTTTAATACGAGTAATACTTTTTCTTTGTATTAGCGCGTTGTTGCTTCACTTCCTCCAATGTCATTTAAAAATTTTTAAGAATATAATTTTTCACAAAAAAAAAGTCAGCAAAAATATTCAACATCTGTTTTATTAGTTCGAGACACTATTTTGTAGAGCACTGTGACTGACGCCAAAATTATACCCGCCAAAAGTTTTTATGTATTGTCTTAATATATTTGCTTTATATACTGGAGCAGCGCGAGACACAAAAAATTGATTTACAGATTCCTACGCAATGGAACCGAGTGAGAGCAGGATATAATTTTTCTTTTGTGATTATGTATATTTTATTATTTTTTTTTATAATTGTTACTTTTTATATTCTACGAAAGTTTATTAAGTCTTACAAGCACAAAGAATTTTTAATTGTAATTTAACACAGTAATGTTTTAAATATTTAGCACGATTAAATTACTTGCATAGTTTTTCTTTGGGCTTTTTTTTATTAATTTTTTATATTCCACTTTACTACACGACCTGTACACTTTTGAGTAAGATGTACTGCAACGACAAAGTTTTTAATAAATTTTCTCGGACCGCAAAACGAAAGTAAAGTGAAAGTTTTATAGTAGCTCGCGCCCCACGTTGGCCGCCAAAAATTTACGATGAGGAGGTTTTTCCCCACCGGCAGCTATATAGAAGAATTCAGTATTTTTGAATTGTTATTAGTAATGTTTTAAATATTTAGCACGATTAAATTACTTGCATAGTTTTTCTTTGGGCTTTTTTTTATTAATTTTTTATATTCCACTTTACTACACGACCTGTTCACTTTTGAGTAAGATGTACTGCAACGACAAAGTTTTTAATAAATTTTCTCGGACCGCAAAACGAAAGTAAAGTGAAAGTTTTATAGTAGCTCGCGCCCCACGTTGGCCGCCAAAAATTTACGATGAGGAGGTTTTTCCCCACCGGCAGCTATATAGAAGAATTCAGTATTTTTGAATTGTTATCTATATGCCACTAAAATGTTCGTTAAGCAGAGTACTTTTAAAAATGTGAGAAACGCGACCGAGAAAAACGCGACTTCTTTGTTTGAGCTTTACGACAACAATATTTTCTTTATTTCTAAAAACTTAAAAATAAGTCTAACAATCTTTAAATAAGATATTACTATATATTCATATGAGCCTACAGTTTAAGTAAATGCATTTTTTTTACAACAACAAAACATACTACTTAAACAATTTAAGTGAGAAGCAACCATTAAAAAATTAAGGGCTAATAACCAAATATTATTACAGTGGTTCGTTTATAGAATATAAGCATCAGTTTATAGTGGTAACAATAAGCCAAAAAATATATTGAATTAAACAATAAAAAATATGAGAAACAAAAATCAATATTAAGGTAAACTTTTACGCTGACTTAACAATGTTCAATATCATTCATGTATATTAAAAGAATAGCGAATAATAAAAGGGTAGGTGAATAGAGACAGACAGATAATAAATAAATAAGAGTTTGGGTGTATTGAATTTTTTTTAATTAAAACACTGCTGAGATAGAGAGTAAAGGTAATGACCTTGTGTGTGGGTCTGTGGCTAACTTAGGTTTAAGGTTTCAATGAAATAATCGTGATTTAAATATTTTAAAAAGGATCAATAGTAATATTAGGGAATAGAAAATCTTTATTTAAAATTCTAATGATTTGGTTGCACATATTCTTGCACAGGGTCAGCCAAAAACATTATACTAAGTGTGTAGCTATAGGAAGTTAAACTTATTATATCGTTTTCGCTATTATATAATTAATTATTTTATCTCCTGAGAATATTGCATTGGATAGTTAGGAAGATGAAGAGCTTTTAATAAGCCTCTTTTCCTTTCAAGTTGATAAAGAGAGTAATTATACTTCCATGAGCTCACTATTGGGATGGGGTACCACAGTAACTATTTTGACGACGAAGTTTCCAATTCCTTTACGACTATAACGGGGATGCTGTATTGCTCAACTTTACGATAATAGTTTTATTAAGGATAAGAAAAAAGTGTTTGATTTAAGTTTTAATTTATATATTATAATTGACAAAAAAGATAAATAAATATAAAACAAAATTGAAAACATTTCACCTTTCTTATTTTTTACTAAATAAAACTTTAACTTTTTTCAATTAAAGTAACAATTTTTTTGACTCTTTTTTTATTATTAAATTAACTTATTTTTGGCCTAGAGAGTCCTTTTTTATTTTATAGAAATAAAAAAAATATTTGCAATTTCTATAAAATAAAAAAGGACTCTCTAAGCTAAAAATAAGTTAATTTTTTTAACCTTTTTCGAGTTAAACGTAGCCCTTCGATGTTCATATGATTCTGTCCAGACCCAAACGACTTTAAAATGCGTGTATCTCTTTTTTAAAAACTACGTGAGGCTTCTTAATCTATTACTTCCTAAAATATAGTATGCTAGGCACCGTAAAGTAGTAAAATTAAAATTTGTGTATATTTGTTGTAAAAGAATAATTTTACTCTACTTTCGTTAATCAAGCTCAGATGGGTCTGTGCAGACCAATATGAGCTTTTCATGTGAATTGTTTTACCGTTGGATGTAAAAAATAAAACTGCTGTCGGAGGGAGCGGCAGAGATCACTTATTTCAGTTGATATTTAGAAGTCAAAGTGAACACGTGTTTTTAATTAATTAGTGGGAAATATTTTTTTTAATAAAATGGATTAAGCAGATATGGATTACGATGATATGATGACTCATGTGCTTCGTAAGCTAAGTGCATCAAATGTGAGTCCGGAAGAATGTGAGCTACTTCGTGCACAAATTGAAGAAATTACGGGACATAATTCCGATCCTTTTGAAGCAAGTGGCGGCGAAGATGTTGAGAGGCACCCTCGTATTTTTAAACTCTGGTTATAAGTTAATCAAAATTAATAAATGTGTACTAATAGGGGGTCCACACCTGATGAATTTTTATCTTGATGAAAGTCACATTTATATCATGATGAAAATTCATCCTGTGTAGACTTCATTTATTAGTATTATATCATAGTTATGATATAATCATCAGAGCTCATAGACTAATAAATTTATCATGATATGAAAAGTCATTTTATATGTAATTATATTTTTGACGCATAATTTTTTTAATAAAATTTTAAATTATTATAGCTTAGGCATTGTTTTATTATATTATTATTATCAAAACCAACCGAAAGTTCAAAAAATAACATTTAGACAGAATTGTTTGGATCTATTGCCTTCAGAATGACCAATAAAGAATTATTCATCATAATATTAAATCATCAACGTCTACCCCTTTGAACTGATATTAATATAAATTTGACAATTGTTCTGCCAGCGTTATATTAGGCATTATGATGAAAATTCGTCTCGTGTGGACATAGTGTAATGTAATATAAATCTTTTTGACAGTCAGCACTTCATTTAGTTAAACTTTGTTTATAAGTTAATTTAAAATTAATGTACTATTGAAATATGACTCTTTAGCAAGTCAGCAATTTAATTATTTAAATTATTTATTTTTAAGAAATGCTGTTTCTGTGTAATCAGCATTTTTAGCGTTAAGAATTTAGTATAAATAGAGATGAATAATTATTAAAAGAGGGAGTTGTAAACTAGAAGTAAGAACAAACACTTATAACCTGAAATTCATACGGGACCCTGCAGGTTATAAATAAATAAAATTAATATAAATAATGGCCTGAAATTCGTACGGGACCCTGCAGGCTATATTAATAAATAAAATTATAAAATAAAGAAATCAATGTGTTTTTCTTGTTTACAAAACCACTCCAACATTTTGGCGCAGCCGGTAATAAAAGAATAATTATCCTGCGATTCCCAAGGGACCCTCCAGGAATAAAATTTGGTATTATAATTTTGATTGATTTTGAATCCTTTCCGAATGTGGCAATAATTTCATAGAAACGAAAGTTAGGAAACCAAATAAACACGGAAGTGAAGCATTAGAGGTCATTAAGCATCTGTATACCAGTACGCCTTTAGTGTCTTCAAAGAAGTGTGAATAGGTGGAATTATTAGTAAACTGCTATTTACTTTGGCCACATTGGGAGAAGTTTTGATTCGATTTGTTTTGCTTGTGAACAAAATCGGTAAATTCGTTGGCAAAGAAAAATTTAAAGAAACCACTAAGTATAGAGGTGAATTCCTAGGGGTCATTAAGCATCTGTATACCAGTACGCCTTTGGCCTCTTTCACAAAATACAAAGTGGTCGAATTGTAAAGTAACTGCCACAGGCCTAAGCCATATTAAGCAAGGCAAATTTAAATTTTGTATGGAGTAAACTTCGCGATCAGTACATTGTGCGTCATTCAGAAAAAAAAATTTTTTTTTTTACTTTTGACGGCAATAGCGGAAATGTTTTTGGTGCTGGTAAGTATGCCTTTAAAATTTTTAGACTTGTAAATGGACAACCCGAAATCAAGGACGGACGAATTACTATCTAAGATCAATAAGTACAACTATTTGTTTGACAGTCTGCAAGTTCTCGCATGGACAGAATTAAATAGTTTGAAACAAGGAAAGGAATTTACAGAAAGACATAGGGACAATATAAGGCACCAGAAACTAACAAAATTAGAGGAAGTTGGTTATGTGCTACAATTGATAGGAGACCTTAATAAGAAGCAGTCGGCAGATTTTTTAAAAAGAATAGAAGAATTAGAGGTCACAAAGGGTTTTTTAGAAAAACAGAGCCGCAAATTACGGGAACAGAATAGTTATACAGACAGTTTATTAGAGCAGGCAGCAAAAGAAAACTCATCCTTGGTTGAAAAATTGAGACAAAATGGGTTAAGTGAGAATGAATTTAAGAAACATCTGAAACAACAACAGCAAATAGACGTACAAGACGACACCGTACAAAGATTACAAATAGCCTTAGGAAATGCAAAACGTGAACTCGACATTATACACAAGACTAGGTCACCCACTCCTTCAATAAGGGAAGAATTGACAGAAGAGGATTCCAGAGTTCCTTATATAACAATAGGACACACAGAGGGCATTTCTACGGTTACTGACGAGCAGGCAGAGGAGATTAATAATAAGGATACTCGTATAGAGGAGAAAGAAACGGCTCGTGACCTGATATCCAAAACTCGGAGCATCATAATAAATGCAAAAAAGGCAGGGAGCAGAGGCTATACAATGGAGGCGAAATCTAAAAAATTTAGCGAGCTAGCACAATACAAAGAAACATTCGAAGATTTAAGGAGGACAGAAAGGTTAGACAGCACATTAATTGGAGAATTTGATACATTGGTAGCATCGGCACACGAAACTTTGAAGAGGCGCTCACCATCGCCGAGAAAAATACAAACTATAGACAGAATAAGTGAAGAAATTTCAACCAACAATATGACGTATTTTACGGAACTTTTGAAAAATGTATCACACATGGTGCTAGTTTTCTACGGTGCAGATGGCCCAGAGCTTACGACAGAAGCAAATAAATTCATTGAAGGCTGTATGATTGCGAAAGATAAACTTTTGGAAGCAGGTAGTGTAGTCGACCTGCTGAAATGTATAAAAACAAGACTTTTTGGGAACGCCTACTCATATTTGCACAACAAGGATTTTGGAACAATAGAAGCCCTATGTTTAGCTGTCAGAGAAAAATTTATGAAGGCAAAAACCCTTAATGAAATACAAGAGTTAATATTTAGCAGTAAGCAAGCATCGACGGAAAGCGCGTATGAATTTGGCGAAAAATTAGTAGGGTTGCTTATAGACGCAACAGAATTAATTGCTGCACACTGGCAGGATGCATCGCATCGGAAATCTATGATCGACCACTGCAATAAGTCAGCGGTAAGAAGTTATAGAAGAGGCTTACGTGACCCGAAATTGGTATCCAGGTTCATTGGGCATGAAAATAACAAACTGACTGAATTGTTGAAGATCACAAAGGATGCACAAAACCTGTTAGGCGCCAACATGCGGTTGTCAAATGTTATGATAGTGCAAGCCCAGGAACCGTTGTACGAAACAGTCCAACAATTAGTGAATGAAGTTAGACAACTCTCACTACGACAGCAAACGGTTAACAACTCAATGCCTGTGGATTACACACAAAGGAATTCTGTGGGTTCCCCAAAATTCTGCAAATTTTGCCATAAACAGGGACATTTGTTAAACGAATGTTTAAGACGGCAAAACAACACTAACTTTAATCGGGGAAGACGCCAAGAACAATCCAACAATAATATTAATAAAAGTCTTCAGCCCCCTGACCGTAGAGGTAGAGCGCAAAACTCATTGCAATCATCAAGTCAAAACCAGGGCAATAATCGTTTTGGTGACATGAATAGAAGAGAGCAACGGTGCTACAATTGTGATGCACTTGGACATTTTGCGTCAAGGTGCCCGGAAAGTTACTATCATGATAATATGTTTAACAGAACTGGAGGAAGAAGAAACATCAGCAATAGGGGCAATAGAAGTGGCCAACAACCGGAATAATTCGGGAAAGTCAAGGCGGCCAAGCCAAAACTAAGAGGCTGGGATGCCGGAAATTCTTACTTACTTTCGAAGACATTAGCATCTAAAATATCAGAAGACGCAGAAAAGAGTGCCCACAAAAACAAATTGCTTTTGAGGTTTTGTCAAGGATCATGCCAGGTGGGGAGAAATGTAGACGGAGCACCACAATTAAAAACAACAAAAAAGTACACTGGAGTGAGAATATACACACGTACATTCCAGAAACCTGCACAAACTATTTCACTTTCAAATCAGAGTTACAAAAGGAGCAAAAACTTCGTACAGAAAAAAAGAACGATACATTCATAAATTTTCGTTGCAGGGAAACAGTAAATAGAAGTCTGTCTTTCCTGGTAGATAAAGGAGCAGACACTACATTAGTGAGGGCAGAGGATTTGGCACCCCACGTTAAAATAGATAAACGAAATCAAAAGAGTTTGTTAGGATCTTTCGGAGGAAATATCAAAGGGGACGATAATTGCTCAGCTCGAGGGCCTGAAAGATTTTTCATTACAAATGCACGTGGTGCCCGAAGGAACCAAATTTCCAGCAGATGGTTTACTAGGAAGAGATATGATGTGGGACAGATCAGTGACAGACACAAGTAATAAAAATTTAAGATTTTTTAAAAACGGACAAGAAGTGATTTCACTACCACTTGTCCCAGAAGGAAAAACATCACAAATATACTTAACTGAACAATTTTCTATCAAAGAGCATTCACAAATAATTGCATCAGTTATAGAAAACTCCATTGATGGTGACATTGTCACAGATAAGTCAGAAATTTTGCCAGGTGTTTTCGTGGGCGCAACTCTAACAACAGTGAAAGCCGGAGCAGCTCTTGTACCTATTCTGAACACGAATAACACGGCCATAAATATAAGTGAAAAAATAAGCCTGAGCTACGAAAGCTACAGGGACTTTAAGATGAAGCTACTAGCAACAATAAATATAATAGATTCTAGCGAAAGGTTGAAAAGAGAAAATCTACTTTTAGAAACAGTGAAACTAAGCCAAAGTCTTAACTCGGAAGAGAGGTTTTCAATCGAGAATATTTTGAAGACATACGACGATATTTTCCAACTGCCTGGTGACAGTCTTACCTACACTACTGTATTGAAACATGGAATACCCACGGAAGCAAGTCAACTCCCAATAAACATTAAACAATAAATACTACCAGAAGTCCACAGAACTGAAATTAACAGACAGGTAGACCAAATGCTCAAGGATAATGTAATAACACCCAGCAATTCTCCATGGAACTCCCCGGTTCTTTTGGTACCCACGGTAACACGGCGAAAAAAAGTGGCGATTGATTGTAGATTTAAGAAAATTGAACGAAGCGACAGTAAAACAGAATTTGCCAATACCAAGAATCGATGAGATTTTAGACCAATTAGGGTGCAGCAGGTATTTCTCTACTCAAGATACCATCAAGTATTAATGGATCCTAATGACAAGCAAAAAACCACCTTTAGTACCAACTTAGGGCACTATGAATTTAACCGTATGCCTTTCGGGTTGACGAGTGCATCAGCTACTTTTCAAAGAATAATGAATTCAATACTAACCGGGCTACAAGGAATTGACTGTTTCGTTTATTTGGACGATATTGTTATATATGGCAGGAACTTAATGGACCATAATTCACGTTTAACAAAAGTTTTGGAGGTCTTTAAAAAATACAACCTAAAATTACACCGCGAAAAATGTCATATCCTGCAGAGTGAAATTATCTATCTTGGCCACCAGTGCTCAGAAAAAGGGGTTTTGCCAGACCCAAATAAGACTACGGCAGTGAAAGATATACCACCCCCTAAAAATATCAAGGAGCTACAAGCATTTCTGGGGCTGATGAATTACTGCAGAGAGTTCATTCCACACTCGGCACGAATTTCATTACCTCTTAACAAAATGTTGAGAAAGGATACAAAATTAGAGTGGACACAAGAGTGCCAGGAAGCAATGGACAACTTGAAGGATGCTGTGACAAACCCTCATCTCCTCCAATATCCTGATTTTAGCAAGTCTTTCATTTTGACAACAGACGCAAGTAGTGGAGCTCTAGGAGCAATTCTTTCTCAAGGAGAGCCAGGAAGTGACCTACCAATTTATTTCGCTAGCAGAGTATTAAGCGATACAGAAAAACGATACTCCACAATAGAGACGGAGTTGCTGGCCATTGTATGGGCCACAAAAACGTTTCGACCTTATCTGCTCGGCAAATATTTCACGGTATTCACTGATCATAAACCCTTGAAAGGTATAGCTAACCTAAGGGATCAGAAAGGCAGATTGGGTCGTTTAAGACCAGGCAAGACGAATCAAAATGCGGACGCTCTCAGCCGCCTTCCAATGGAAGAAGTAAACATAGGTGTAATAACGAGAGCACAATCAAGAGGTGTGGAAACTCCGAATAGGGCAAGTGCAGTGGAGACGAATAAAAATCATGAAGAAGAAGATAATACCACATATTTAACAGACGCAGAAGATATAAAGAAGGTAATTACAACGTTCCATAACACGCCATTGGGAGGCCACCAAGGTGCGGTAAAAAATTATTTCCGTATTAGGGCACAATACAAATGGGATAGGATGCAAGGTCAAATTAAAAAGTATGTAGCCTCCTGCAAGATTTGCCAGCAAAATAAAAGCTCGAGGATAGACAAGATGCCAATGTCTCTGACCACAACCCCCAATATGCCTTTTGAAAGAATTTTCATGGATATTGTTGGGTCCTTACCCGAATCATCAAGTGGTAACAAATATATAGTAACCTTTTTGGAATATTTTTCAAAATACTTAGCTTGCGCAGCTATTCCAGACATGGAAGCGGCAACGGTAGCAAGGCAGTTCTTTAGAGAAATAATTGCCCGATTTTTCATCCCCAAAGTTTTCGTGACAGATAATGGAAGCAACTTCAATTCGAAATTGTTCAAGGAAGTTTGCAAATTGCTTGGAGTAAAAAAGATATATACAACTTCATATCATCCTTAATCCAATGGATCTGTGGAAAGGACCCATAGACCTCTTGCAGAGTATTTAAGAAGTTTTGTGAAACTTGACGGAACTAATTAAGATGATTGGCTGCATCATGCCATGCATGTACATAATAACACAAGACACTCGTCTACTAAGCAAACACCCAACAAAGTACTGTACGGATTCGAATTTGAAATACCTGTCAGGTTAAAAAAGCAGCCAGCACCTCTCTATAACATAGATGACTACACCAAAATCCTTAAACACCAAATTCAACGAAGTTATGAAGTGGTGAGACAGAACCAGGTTAGGGCAAAAGAAAAATCAAAAAAATATTATGACAAGGGCACAAAGACTAGACAGCTTAAGACCGGAAAAATGGTGTGGCTAAAAAACCAGGCGCAAAAAAAAATTTTCACTTATATGGTTGGGTCCCTATGAAGTCACGGGAATACCCACACCTGTCAATGTAAGAATAGGACAAAGGAACTCCGACAAGGTTTATCATAATAATTTAATAAAACCAGTAAAATAAAGAATTTATAAAAGGTGGCAGGGTGCAAAGGGTTAGATTGCGAATTATTAAAAATGGTAATTTTTTGTAAGGATTTTTTTCTCTTTTGTTGGGCTTAAAGAGTATCAGTTACTCCGTTTATTTTCTGGTTATCTTGGCTCGAAACTAAAGCTACAAGAGATTTAAGCGGAAGTACAAGTCAGTTACTCATAAAATACTGATTTAGTTACTTTACAACACCGCCATCGGTAATTTGTCTGAAACAATGAACTTAGTGCGAAAATTCGATACGATTTCAACTGACGGCAAGTGCCATGGGGTATGCGAAGAAACATTTCGAGGTAAAATATGAAAGGATAGCAACAAATAGGCAAAATTGAACAAAGGTTGATAAGATTAAAGAGAAAAAAAAGGTAATATAGTAAAAGAAAATCGTATAATACGCCACAAAGTGTATCAGCCAACCAATTTCTGATCCTAGATACTTTGGCTCGAAACCAAAGCTACGGGACGAAAGTGGGATATGAGGGCGATAAAGAATGAAATATATAAGTAAATAGAAAGAAGGAAAAGGACCAGAGGGTCAGATAAGGGAAATAATAGAAGAATATTAACGAACATGAGAAAAAATGAATAGTATGAAAATATATAGTCAGAAAGGAAAAAAAACAAGGAATTATAAAAAAAAATGTGAAGAAACATAAAGGAAAATAAGTAAAAATAACGGTAGGAGAATATGTTAGAAAAGGGAAAAACCAGAAGGGTTATAACATTAAAGTATAAGAAAACATCGAAATTTTCAGCAAAAAATTATTATATGAACAAAATAAAGAAAATAAAGGGGCACAAAAGGAATGTTAAAATTTTAAATTGAAGTCTAAATACGCACCCTGCACTAAGGTTTTTTAAAAGGAGGAGTTCCTGACTAAGGTAAATTTACATCAAGAAATTATTTATTAGCACAAAACTGCTACAAATGTCGTAAAAACAGTAATATATAATGGCCTATTATGAATGGATGAAGTTAGTTCTAACATAGATACAATTTCAGCTAAAGGTAAATATTGCGAAAAAACTAAAAAAAAGACAGTAAAAGGTAATAATAGCAAACTGAATTAAAATGAAAAAAACGCATTAAAAGGTATACAGAAATAAATTGATAATATACATGCCGGACCTGATTATCTGATTAACCTCCTTTTTTCAGCCCGTATATGTCGGATTGCTGATACTGCTCAGCAGCCCTGGAATTCGCCCGGAACTTTGCATGGAAAAACTTGAATCACGAAATGGTTTCACGGAAATTCATATGGACACAGTCCAGCTGGTAAAAAAGTATGACTATATCATCCACATGATTGATCTGGAGGACATCGGTATTGTGATAAAACAATTTCATCACAATCTGGACATTATGCAGGACCAACCACACCGCGACATAGCTAGATCCCAACTATATGATATGGAAGACACCCAGCATACCCTATTGCCTCGACGGAAAACCAGAGGGTTGGTAAACGCCGGCGGTGCCCTCATGAAGTTTGTTTTCGGAACAGTGGACGAGGAAGATAGACAAAATATTGAGGAACAGCAACGAGTGATTACAGAGAACAACCACCAGTTAATAGAAGGTTTAAATCAACAGCTAATTATTAACGACAATTTCAACAAGTCTATACATACACTGAAGGACACCATACTGACAGATAGGCAGGAAATAAAGGATAAGATTAACAAAGTTAATGACCTGAGCCAAAACCTAATCAAAGAAAATTTTGCAACCCTGCAACTGTTTAAGATCGACATACTTAAAAGAAAAATAGAAAACCTACAACAAACAGTGGCATCCGCCACCTGCCTTGTTGACAAAAGAAGGAAATAGAGACATTCAAAATAGATGTCGAAAAATTGAAAGACATAAAAATTGGTGTGGTAACAAGTCAAAGCAGGACTATAAGCCTAATTATCAAGGTGCCACTGGAAAAGATTTCACTTGCAAGGTCTCTGATTGTACCCGTGCCTAACGTGGAAAACCTTCAAATAGACAAAGACATGGAAAGTATAGTTAGAATAGGGGACCAAACCCTTGCTTACGTAAAGAGGAGCGCGCTTTTCGAGTTAAAGGAGTCTAGGAGCTGTGTGGTCAGACAACCGTGCAAGATGGTAAAAAAACGATCTACGATTTCTATAAAAGAAATACTAAAACTTTTCCCGAAGTTGAATTGGTTGGCTATAAAGGACCGACCATTATAAGAATTAAAATTGATTGTCCACATTCGCATTTGTTGGTTCATGATATATGTGATCCACAAAATTTGAAGGTGTCACAAGATGTTGGCTATTTTGCTTTAAATTACCCTTAAGAAGGTATAATTTATACGGAGAAACCACCAGGTGGCCAGCGAGAAAGGAATCAAGGTGAACGAGTTGTCATGAAATTGATTGAAAAATATATGGACAGTGGTAGGACTGTTTTTGCTGACAACTTTTTCTCAACTTGGCAGATATGTTGATGGATCGTAGAGTGGCTTTCGTGGGTACCGTTAGAAGTAATTCTGCCTGAATTGCTTGACCCAAAACTTGATGTTAAAAGCACTTTATTTTGTTACCACATTATTAACATCGCTCTGTGCATAGCAAGGCCAAAAAGGCCAGTAATCATGTTATCCACAATCTATTACCGTCAAAACACCGATCCATTAAAGGGTTTAAGCCAGATCAAATTTTGGATTACAATATATTTAAAGCGGGCGTTGATACAATGGACCAGATGTTGACTGGATATTCATGCAAACGCTCAACAAATCGTTGACACTGGCAATGTTTTACAATATGCTTGATATCGCCGGTTTGGCTTTATTCATCATCTATGACGGGTTAAACCCAACAAAGCCGAGTGATAAACGCCTTTCATTTGTCATTAAATTGGCGCGCAGCTAGTTATTCCACATATGACGGAACGAGCGACTAACCGTTTAGTATGTAGATTTGCTCACATAAGAAAAGCAATGAATCTTTTCAATATCGATGTGAGTATGTTTTGTATACATACATACATATGTATCTTTGTATAAAGATATGTGTTTGTATGCCTTCATACATACTAATTTATAATTAAATATTTCATTATTTTTAGTTGCCGGACACTCGCCCGCCGATATCAGACGCCGAACAGCAACAAACATACGCTCAGGTGCATCAACGCGTTCATCATGCTACCTTGACGCTACTTCATCTTCGAAAAAGAGACGTAAAACTCCATATAACTGCAGCAAATGTAAGCGTCCTATATGTTTTAATGAACATTCCATGCAATTGCTTTTTGTAATGTATATTAAAACGCTCAACTAAATTAATTTCTAAAACATTATTTCTAACGATATTTTTATGGGTCTGGCAAGACCCTTATGATGCACTTACCGCACCATAAGGCTCCGAACATCGATGGGGTAAGGCAGAGGCTAAGTATCAAGGACATGATAGATTTAGAAGACTATCAAAAAACTGGAGCAGAGAGAATAACAACATAATATGGAGAATCCGTTGTGCTAGAGTTGGGACAAGTACATTTTACCTTCCTAAGAGGTTTAATCCGCTGAGCGGTAAAGAATTAACTCTTATCTACTGGAGCATATATGATTACTCGGCAGGTAAGAGTTAAAACCATTTCCTCCAAAGAGAGACTATTATCTTTTTAACACATTTAAAAGAAAATAATCAAAATAAAGCAAATTAAAATGTAACAAAAGAAAAAAATCATGCTTTTCGTTTACAATTTAACTGAACTCTAGCTATAAGAAATGGCTATGATTATCTACATATTTATTTAGTATTAAATTAAATTTTAACCTAGAAAGATGAATGCTAGTAAAGACTAGTGTATCATGCGAGGATGTTATTCCAATTTGTAGTGTGTTATTGCTGGCTTCTATCAAAACTGATTTTTTCCCATTTTTTTTTAGTGCGACTATATAGTTAGCTATGGCTTTCAACTCATAAGAACCTATAGGAATTTCAATTACTTTATTTTCAATATGGAAAAGAGTTTTGTCATAGTCTACTTTGGAAATTGAGTTGTGTGAATGAAAATCAAATAGAGAACATTCACAATCAACCGCTAATTCTATTGGTGGAATGAAATTTGCTGTTAAAATTGAAGAACTCCCGCTCAGTGCTAATGTTATTGACACAGCGGATGAATAAACGTAAATGAAGTAATTAATGCAAAGTGTACTTTTTTATTTTACATATATTTATTTGCTTACTTATTGGTAGATTTTAAAATATTTCATTTTTACTTATTCAAATATTATGCTGAATTTGAAAACCTAACCACCATTTCTTTTTAATATTTTTTAAACTAAGAATGTATTAAAAAGACGAGTGCGTTAGTAAATCCTCTTTGTTAAATCCACCTTTTATTTCATTTCCATCATAGTCTTCTAGCATAAATGTAAATGGGTAAGTACTTTGTATCGATCGTATTTAAAATTTTTCTGTTTTCCATATGAATATATCTTTTTCAAAGATGTGCTTATATTTACTAATACGTTCATAGTCTCCAACCTTAAACCGTGAAACTTTAAATAGTTTCAAATGATTGTGTACAGTTTCAGAAAATATTTTTCGTGTTCATGAGTTACATTAATTTGAACCATTTTGGGCGTTCCATGTATTTTTTTTTATTATATTGATTAATTAAGATTAATATTATATTGATTAATTAAGATATGTTAATTCATTTATTAAATCCATTGTTGCTAAACTCTTTCCACATCATTTTCTTCAATGTACTATTGAAGCATTCAATACTTGAAGCTTTCATAACACTATATAAAGTGCAATTATTTATTGAATATTTTCTCATTAATGGTCCAAACTCCTTATTAAGAAATCCTTTTCCATCATCTGTCTGTAAATTCTTAGGTATACGCCCCATACGAAATATTTTTTATAATGCTTTACGAACTTCATATTTTGCAAATATATCAATGACTGCTAGCATATCTTTATATCTATTGTTGTAAGATGAATAATTGCCCATTTCTACTAAATAAGTATACCAGAGATCGTTAGTTTCCCTTATTATAACTCGACGTCGTAAGAACTTTTTCCGCGCTCGTAAATGTAGTTCATTAACTAAATTCTTTTTATCCGTACTCATGTTTACAAAAAATATGAGCGTTTTGTTACTCTAAAATATTAAATATGGTTGCTTATGTATGATGATTTAATTGAAGATATTTGCAGCTTTTGTTTTTGTATAACATTCACCTTAAAAGAGTTGTTATCAATTCACTTAAAAATATAATCTTCAATATTATTAAATCTCTCTTCGATACTGCTTATGAAGTCGTTATTTGCACTGTTAATATATCTGATTTTTCACAACTTTTTCAAAGATTTTCACACTTTATTAATATCTTTTGTCAATAAATCTTGCAACAATTTATGCAGCTTTAATTATATGCAATTGGGAATCAAACTCCTCTTTAAGTTTTCCGCATCATTATTGTTAAAATAAATCTTTCTTCGAACTTGTTTATAAAGTTCCTATTGGAATATTTTAATTCTTCGAGTGTCTAATTTTTTAAATCTTCTTGTATACGTTTGATATCTAAATTCATATAAGTTTTGTTAACAGCATCAAATTCGTGCAACGGTGAAGATATGTTTATAATTCTTCTATTCTCTACGTTAACATTATTCCCATCGAGCATCATATTAAATTTTTTTATGTATGTTTAGTTTACAACTCGCTTCTATGTTTTTTAAGTATTGGCCAAAATTAATCAACAGTTAT
The DNA here is from genome assembly GCA_937654795.1 of Cistogaster globosa. Classification (NCBI taxonomy): domain Eukaryota; kingdom Metazoa; phylum Arthropoda; class Insecta; order Diptera; family Tachinidae; genus Cistogaster; species Cistogaster globosa. The sequence continues at coordinate 37,511,778 of OW569406.1, forward strand.
ATTTATTATTACAACAATTACTCAATTATTTTTAATTCATTTATTTTCTCAATTATTGAATGAATTATTAGAATAGTTTTTGTTACATTCAACACTATTTCATTGGGATATTAGTATATATATTTTGGTTTATTATGATTTACTTTTACTAAACCTTCACTAATGTGTATAGTGGCAAATAGCGTATTATTTCCTTATATTTATAATATCAATTTTCTTTAAGTTGATTATTAAGATCAAAGTTTATTCTGTGTGCATTTGTATCAAGCAAAATTTAGTTATATATATTTAAATCTAATTAGTCATAGTTTTCTGGCCTTTTATGAAAGAACAATGAGTATGTTTTATATGTTTTCTATTACTAAGCTTTAGATTGGAAACGAATTCAAAGATTCTCTTTCTTCGGGGTGTTAATCACAATACTGAGAGCTGTATTTTAGTTATAGTAGCATGTTAAAGCTTAGTTATTACACCTGCAATTTCTATTGGTTTCAATGATGTTTCGTCAGATAACTAATTTTTGTAAGGTTCTGTTAGGGGTTAAAATGTATTTTCTAACTGTTTATTGTTTCTGTTGTCTCGCGATTAATAGCTTTAAATTTCTTTTTTTAATTTGTCTGGATTTCATCAACTCCTTTATGCTTTGAACAGCTAAACAGCTAATTTAGAACACTAAACAGATTATATTATTAGTAAAAGAGCTGTTGATTTGTGGAGGGTGTTTTTTTAAGCCCGAAATTGTAAAAAATAACACTAAAAATTAAATTTAAGCCGATGATATGGTTTCACTATAAAAAAAAGAATTTTAGTGCATTTGCTCAAGACGATTGGCACCCCTCGTGAGTTGTAAGGACTACATTACATGCTTTCTCATCCCAAACTTTAAAATTCAATTTTTTTAATTACGATCAGCACTCAGGGGATGACCCATACTTAAGCAATGCATTGTGCCAGAACTAGGAAATTAGGTTGTGCAGAGGGAGATAGTATCTTTGCATATTGAAAATGGCAGGAAAGACCTCTGCAGGGAGTTTATTCCACATACCTAGGCACTTGAATGGTTTTTTTTGCGACATGAAAAATATGCTTGTTCCAACGAACATCGCATTGAATTTTCATGCCAAGAACATCGAGAGCTTCTGATTCCTTAATATATATATATATATCACCCATAATTACAGATGAGGTAGCATGTTCAGCAGTGCGCCTATGCGAAAACAAACAGCACTGGGTTTTATGAGCGTTAAACGGAACCCAGTTTGCCACGCCCTATTCGGAAATTACCAAAAGGTCGCGATTAAGGGTATCATCCATGTGCTCTCTCATAGCCTCAATTTCCCGAAGGCTAGGTCTTCTGCGAAGCAAAAATGAATGGGATATGCTACTGTCATCTGCAAAAGAATAGATAGGGTTGGAACTCTGAGGTAGAATATCGTTAAGAAAAATAGGTAATAGGGTAAGGGAAAGGACGGAACCTTTCGGTACCCCTGAATTTACCTTGAACTTGCTTGATGAGATTCCATCTATAACAACTCGTATAGTGCGATCTCTGAGAAAACTCGATATAAGTCGAGTAAAGCTATTACCGACATCAAAAGCAATAAGTTTTGATACGAGTGCACCATGCCACACTCTGTCAAACGCCTTGAAAATATCTAAGGCCACCACCTAACTTTCGCCGAAATTGTGAATGGATTGACACCATTTTTCCGAAAGGAAGGCCAATAAGTCACCCATAGAGCGTGCCCTACGGAAGCCGTACTGCCGGTCACTAAGCAAGCTGTTGGACTATAGATATTTCACAAGATAAAAATTAAGCATAATTTCCATTCTTTTGGAAAGTGCAGAGCAAATTGCGATTGGCCGGTAATTTTCAGGGTTGCTAGCCTCTCCCTTTTTTGGGATTGGTGTTACATTAGCAACCTTCCAACATGATGCGAACTCACGAACATGGTACAAACTATTGAAAAGTTTTGCTAATAGACGCACGAAAGTCAAAGACCACTGCTTCAAGACCAGTGCTGGAACTCCATCCGGACCAGGGGAATTATATATGTTGAGATGCGCTAAAACATTTTTAACTGCACGTGCTCGGAAGAATATATCTGGCATAGTTATTGATACTCCTTTCAGTGTGGGCAGTAGTTGATTTCTTTCCGGCAAGTAGCAAAAATTTCAGCCAAGAGGTAAGCTTTATCAACCGGGTCATTAATTATTTGATCATTTCTGAAAAGAGGCGGAATTGAGGAACCAGCATTATCCTTCACTATTTTTTTGAATGACCAAAAGCTCTTGTTACCCCGAGAAGTAATAAGAAATTTAGCACGAAACCGTTGCTCGTATAAAGTTTTTTCGTGCCTAAGTTCTTTGGCACACGAAGATCTCGCCTTTTTGCGTAGCAGATCAGTAGCGGCGTGTTTGTTACACCGCCATATACTGAATGCTTTCTTTCTGGATCTGACTGCATTTTTGCACGTCTGATTAAACCAAGAATTCTTTCTTGGTTTAACGCGGATTTGCTTTGTTGGAATGAAAGTTTTCATTCCAAGCAAAATAACGTTTACAACCACTTTCATCATGGCATCGACTTTAGTGTCCAGAAAACAAAGTTTTCAATTAAAATGCCAAAAAAAAAAAAAAATTCGTTAACCTCAGCCCAACGAGCTTTTTCGTACATATATTTTAAACGTTTCGTGTCCATTTTTGAAACGTTGTAAAGATCAGCGACCGAAAAGTAGGCGAAAATGGTGCTGTGATCCGAGTTACCGCGAGGCGCAAGAATATTTACCTCATACTTATCAGGGTGTAAGGTAAGGAAAAGGTTGAAGGTATTGTATTGCTGCCCTTCAACACACGAAATATGGGTTGGCTCGTTAATTAATTGCGGCGAATAGCTCAATATATTGGCCCTCTACAGTTGTACGATTCGAACGGTGAATCCAAGACGAGTTGTGAACGTTGAAATCACCAGCAACAACAGTTTTACTGTTCGGACAGCTTTCTAGGATTCTCGATATAGGAAAAGCATCGTAGCCGAAAATAGATTTATCCCTTCGCACGTTTGGGTTCTGTATAAGACGCCGAAATGAAAGAAGTGTGACCAGATTTTGAATTTGACCCAAAGACAGTAAAATTCCGGATCATTAGTGCGTAATGATTGCTGGCAGTGGTATATGACTTCATTAAGAATGTACATCGCAAGGCCCCGATTTAGACTAAAAAAATGTAGAAGAGAGTACCCAGGCAAATAAAAATCATGTGGATCAGCATCCTTAGATACCTGGGTCTCACATAAGGCAAAAATATCAGGCCGACTAAGAACACTGTGTGCATACACAGAGAAGAAATTCGCTCTCAACCCACGTATATTGCAGAAATCGATTCTAAATCTTCTTGCCATTACAAATAGCAAAGATTCAAAACTTTTGTCTATTTTGCAATACCAACACCCATGTAAAAACTGATGCTTTTATGACTATTTAGTGACCAGTTTTCACCACTAATTAGTCAAACAACAGTTAACACAAAGGTATAAATAAAATAAAATTAGAAATACTATAAAAAAGAAGAAAAAAACCAGGAAAAAGGAAAGCTAGTATTTATGGTACAATCTGCATCGTAAAGAGCCATAAAAGCCCTGAGCTGGTCACATGCGACGCGTTGTGCCATCACTGTATATTTTTTTGTTATTAGGTCTGTTCAGTAACTTTACTAGCAAAAACTAACAACAAAAAATAAATAAAAATAAATAAAAAAGTAAATGAACGATTTATTAGCAAATATTACCAAAGAAAATTGTTGTGGCTTCGTGAGTGATATGTAAGATTTAAAAACTGTACGGTATGTACACTAAATAGTATTATTTTTAAAACAAACATTTGATACAAAGACCCCTGAAAGCCAGCAACTGGTAACCACACGAAAAAAAAATTTAAATAATACTCGAAGTTACCAAATAGCAAAAATATGTTAAAAGTGTTAAATGTTTTTTTTTTAATATTTGGTAATTTGCAAACACGTTTATGATGTTTAAGCTCATCATGTATAGTTTTTTTTTTCTACAGTTAGTTTTAATAAACATTATTATTGTAATTTAGTATAAAATATTTATACTAAAAATATTTTTAACATGTATATAACCTATTTATAATTAAACATAAGAATTGTAAAACTCTTCTTTAAATTGCACCGAAAAAAGTACATTGCATTGAATGTTTCATCACTGGCTCGTTTACTTTTAATTCTAAAAACAATACAAACACCTGCAAAGCTCGAAGATTCTTAACCAAATTTATGTTGTTTTACACTACTCTGATTTGTTTTTCCATAGCTAAATTAAAGAAAAATTACAAAATATTATTATTTTTATATTCTTTTAATTGTCAAATACTTGCATTTTCTTCAATGTTACAAAAGTTTCTTTTATCTGGCATTTTTAAAGTAAATTATTTTGTAAACAAAAGTAAGAAACAGCTGTTTGGCTAATTCTTGCAAGTAAAAATTTTACCAGTAAGAATTTGCAAGATTTTTTTTGTATCTCATTTTCTAACTCTCTGGTTGCACTCTCCCGTTGCAAATTTTTTGGGTTAATGAACACTTTCCAGAACAATTGTTACAAATCGTAACAATTTTTAATAAATGAACAGACCTATTATTATTTGTTTGGTCTTCAGATGATGTGGTTTTTTTTGTGTTGATTTTTGATGTATTGTTGTTGTAAATAATTTTTTGGTTGTTTTTTTTACCTTTTTGTAAATTTAATTAACGATTAACACTATGTTTATAAGAACAACATTAATTAAGAGAACGACGAAGCAAAAACGTGTGCGGACAGGACAAATGATTGAATACTACTTAGGTGATGGTAAAAGCAAGGAATTTACCAAGTACACCTTCAAATGTGAAAGGGCTGTTTGCTTTTGAATAATGCAACAAGGAAAAGTTCATAAAAAATTAATTCTAAAACTTGGAAATCGATAGAAGTATTTCTAACATTAATACTTTGCTGTAATCGTGTTCTTAAAAAGCAAATATTACATTTTTCTCATAATTATATAAGCTAAAAAAAGACTTAAATCCTATTGAGTAATATTTACAGAATAAATGAAAGAGACATCGAAATAGGTTTTATCCGCCTATGTTATTAGATTAGGGAAAAAATGTAAGAAAATATTTACTGATGTAAAAATTCATAGAGTATATTTAAGTATAGATAATAAATGATAATAGAATTGTACAGCGCTATCAGATCATCCAAGTTAACTTTAAAAATCAGTCATCAATTCGAGCAACTTATAGAAAACATCGTGATACATCGTGGTGCACATAATCGTCCGTTTGAGCAAGCCATCCGTCAAACTGTGGATAGATTTCATACCAAATACTCTCAGGAGAATGCAAAGAGACCAACACGTCAAAGGCTGACTGTGCATTGCCTGCACATTTTTGCACAAATTAAAGCCACGAGACCATTATATGACCTGTCGTTTTATCATCAATTTGCGTTCAGCGCTAAGGCCCATTTTTGGCTTTACAGGTTTGTTAACCCTAGAAAGATAATCATATTCTGACATACGTTAAAGATAATCATGCGTAGAATTTGCGCAAGCCCTTTGGAGGGCTAAATTGCGGCACTTTTTTGATTAATTTGAAATAAAAACATGTGGAATACTTTGTTTGAATTAATTAAAGTAAAAATAGCCGAGTTATAAATGTGTTTACATATATTTATTATCTAAAAAAACAAGAACAAAAGAACAACTTCAGTAATTAACAAAACTTAAAAATCACATTTCTTTGAAAACTTATTACCCGTTTCTGGGCTTATAGTCAGTCATTTTAATTAATTTACTAAATAAGCAAAGCTTTTTTGTATAAAATATTTGTATAAAGGTTTTTAAAAATCAGTCATATACAACTTTGGCGACAAATAACTTCTCTGCATTTACTACACGATTTATTTGCTTTTTGCCTTATACTTGATGGACAATACGAGCAGTAAATGCGTTTTTTTGGTGCTGGTTCTACTACAAGTTCTTCAGTATTGTCCTCAAATGAATGTGGGGTATCCTTTGACAACTGTGCGGATATATGGTCACGCAAGTGCCTCTTTAAAGTAGGTGGCTCTAGTCTTTTTTTCATTAGAGCTGATAGAAGTGCCGAACTCAGGTTTTTCATGAAATTACTTAGCTTATTAGGAATGTACATTCTAAATGGACATCATCCACGAAATCCAATTAATTGTTCGTCTACAGTGACATGAGCCCCTGGAGTATAATTACTTATACATTGTTGTACAAAAATGTCCCATACTTTTCTGACAGGGGTAAATATATCGTTTTTTCGAAGTACGAGGCTTATGCTTTTATTATCCGATCGGAAACATCGTATTAAAAAATCAAATCTATCACGACTCATCACTGACACATACACCATTGAAGAAGATCGATCGAATAGCTCCTCTGTAGTCATGTGGTTGTCTTTTCTCATTGCTGTCATTACCAAAATTCCAATCAAGGATCGCAATTATCCCGAAATGTTGCGCTGGTCATAGATTCACTTTTTTCATAGAAATTTCGTCATTAGTCCATTTTACCATTTCTGTAATTATTTCATCGACAAAAAACTTGTTAAGCATGAAAGGTGATCGTGCAGATTGCGACATATCCGCGCAGGACCCCTTTGAGATCTAACAATATTTAAAGCTGGAACTCGACTGCGTTTACGTGGTTTAGATGTTGACCAACAATATCTACTATTTCCTCTTATATCTTTCACTGACAAGGTTATTATTCTCCGAGACGCTGACGAAGAAGCTGATTGACATATATTAACTTCGTCTACGCTTTCGCTTGACATAGGCGTCGGTTTTTCTTCGGTTTCTATATCCTCGAAAGCCTCTTCAACGTCGCTCTGTACGTAATCTTCGACCTTGTGGTCTTCTATCTCGCTATCCGTATCTTCACCAGTAACCTCGTCATCAGTCTCTAAAAAGGGCGGCTAGGATAGCATCTTCATCCAAATTGCGACGTGCCATTTTTTCTAGTCAGGATAACAAAAAATCAGAAGCTACAATATAAAAATTTAACAATTTATGCAGAATAAGTGGCTATCGAACAAACAAACAACAAGAATAATAATAGAAAGTAAAATCTTGAAAGTCACTCTAGAGATAATCATGCGTAATTTTGACTCATATGCCCGTTTTATTTCAAAATTGCAAATACTTACCACAGCGTGGTGTGTGTCTTACTAAAGCTTTGGTCAACGACTGAGATGTCTAAAGAGTACAAGAGTGCATTCAAAAATAAAGAGAAATAACAGTTTTTTGAAAAGTTATGCGTTAATTTTACGCAGATTATATTTCTAGGGTTAATAAGTAAAATTGCCGCATATGGAGTGAGATCAATCTGTAACATATCCTACAGATTCCTTTGCATCCAGAAAAATGCAAAGTTTGATGTGGCTTACACGCTGGTGGCATCATTGGACCTTATTTCTTCAAAAATGAGGTCGGATCTCAGGTTACCGCCAATGGAGATCGTTACCGCACCATAATTAAAAATTTTTTGTTTAAAAATATGGATGACATTATTCGGACGAAATATGGTTTTAACAAGACGGTGCTACGTGCCATACGGCGCCCGCAATCATCGAGTTATTGAAATCAAAATTTGACAATAAGTTGATTTTAAGAAATAAACCTGTCAATTGGCTTCCAAGGTCATGCTATTTAATACCTCTCGATTATTTCCTGTGGGGCCACGTAAAGTCAATGGTTTATGCTGCTAAAACAGCAACCATGAACGCTTTGGAGGCCAACATTGTTCGTGTTATTCGTGACATACGACCAGCAGTACTTGAAAAAGTGACCCAAATCAGACGTCCAGCATGCGCTTCGTCATGAGCAGCTGCGGTGTCCATATGACCGAAATCATTTTTAAGCATTAATGTCCTACTTTGATTTTTCGTATAAAAAATTTGCATTACATTTTCATTTTTTGTATTAATTTTTATAATTTAAAGTTCTATCTGGCTTTAAAAAAAATTAATTTTACACCTCATGTATTGCTTAAGCTTACAGCTAATTGGTTGATAGGCAGGTGCGCACGTGTTCAGTTAGTAGCTAATCTTCCGAGAGCGAAGTTGACAATATAATTTTGCAAAAAAAAAAATTGTTAAAAAAAAGTGCGAAAAAACATTTGAACAATTAAATCATCCTAAAAGCCAGTTCTGCAACTAAATAATAAAAGATAAGTATGTAGTTTTAAAAAAAATTCGGCATGAAAATATTATTTAGTTTGTCCGTAATAATTTTGTAAATGTAGTGTTGCGTATATGCAACATTGGTGTATTGTAGTAATTTTGGAAAAATTAAAACTTATTTTTGTATGCACATTCTAAGATGCGCCCAAAAGGTCTGATTCAGGCTGAAATTAAAAAATTTGCCAACTTTGACTGGGATGATTTTGCTGACGAGGAAAACGAAAAAATGAAGAAGAAGAAAATTTGGATAACAAAGCTGAAAATATGCAAGTTGGTTTGATTGACCTATTCATTATAATCTTATATTATAAATATTAGAGTGAAAATGAAAATGTTGCACAGGAGGTGATGGAAAAAATAGATTTACAGAGTTTGAGGTGGAGGTGTGCAGAGCTTATGGAAAATCATACCAGCTGGAAAAGTAAATTATGCATTAATGCGGTGAAAAACCCTAACGAATACTGTAGTACTTTCTTTGCGGACAAACTGTGGCAGAAAATATGTGAGGAATCGAACTTATATGCCATGCAAACATAGGGCTTAGAATTGAAATGTTCTGTGCCTGAAATAACAAGGTTTGTTGGTATTTTACTATACCTTGCAGCTGTGAAAATACCAACATATATAATGGCGCGGGCAGCCAACTTTTAACTAGCAAGTGCACTTTGCAAGTGCATTACCAGAAATAGGTTCGAAAAAATCAAACAGTTTTTCCACTTGAATAAAAAATAATAAACAGCCTTATAAGGGTACATCTGAGTATTATAAGTAATACAATGTTCGGCCTTAGTTGGACTGCTTAAAAAAATTTAATGAAATTTCACAAGAAGAATGCCAAAGCATAAATGAGCAAATGCTTGCATATAAAGGTATCCCATTATTTGTGAACATGAGTAATATATTTCTGAATAATACAATTATAAATATCTTACACTGAAGCCCCATAAGTAGGGTTTCAAAATGTTCACTAGAGCTGGTGTATCTGGGATTATTTATGACTTTACTTTTAACAATAGAGAACGTACGTGCAAGTCTTATAGCCTAGGAATATCATCAGACATTGTGCTATTTTTATCATCTAATATGCCAGTAAACTAAAAGTAAAATTTTTTTTTTTGACAATTGGTTTTCTTCAATAAGCTTGATGATTGCTCTGAAAGAAAAAGGAATATTAGCAGTTGGTACTGTAATGAATAAGAGACCAAAATTTATATATGGCTTAAATAGCTGATTTATTTTTAGGAGCAACCTTATCGTGGCGCTCAACTGAAGGCAAAATGCAGCTTAAAAATATAACATAATTTTAGTCAGCTTATATACTAATTTTGAGAAGTTCTAGACGACTCAAATGAGTGAGTTCTACAATCTTACTCAAAGCCTTAACTCTCTCTTATAAGTAATAAATTTATATTTTACCAGGCAATCATGAATTTTCGGAGTTTTACAAAACTCACGATTGAGTGGTTTCTTAATAAAATAAATGTTATTTGATTCTTAAGTCTGTGTACAGTTATTCTTCCTAGGCAAAAGTAAGGCGTGTGTCTCAACAGTTTGTCAGATCATACCCATATGCATTAACACTAGAGTATTTAATTGTAATCAAAACACAAACCTTTGCCAAGTGCGATGTCATTGACACGTATGTATTTTAAATGATTTATGCAACGGCCGGCCGTCTTTACTTAGTGGTGTCAAATGAACATTGTTTATTAATGTTACAAATATTTTCGTACAATTATTTTGTATAAAGAATTTATACTATATTGGCAATGCAGGCTGTTAATATTTGCTACATGCTGTTGGTTAAAGTGATTGTTCGATTACGCTACACCTTCACTTTTCAGAAGAATGTTCATATAATTTTATTTTATGGACATTATTTTATAAATATTCTTAAAATTATTGTGTTTATATAAGTTTTAAAGATTATATTTGAATATTGTTATTGTTAATATTACGTTATTATTATGTTATTAATATTAATATTAACGGCGCCTAGTAACATTTAGTTTATATATAGCTTAAGTCTATTTTTATGTATTGTTTGTTTTTTTTTTTACTTCTTATCTACTATGGTTACATTATTTCTTAAATCTATTTTCTTAATTTTATATGGACCTTTATATTGTTTTTCTAGCTTATACCCCGCTTCATTTTTAATTAAGACTCAATCTCCTACTTTAATATCATATTCTATTGTATCCTTATCATGGTTTAATTTTTGCATTAACTTATTTCTATCTAATAATTTTTTGGATCTATTATATGCTACCTCTAACCTAAATTTTGCTTCTTTTGCGTAATTATCTATATTGTATAGTAGAGTAATTCTATCTACTTCATTAAATTGTTTAAAACTATTTGGTAATTTTGCAAAAATTAGCTTATATGGACAGTAATTATGTATTGTTGATGGTGTTGTGTTGAAACAGCAAGTGAAATATAACCACTCGTCCCAATCAGATTTATCTACAGATATATATGAGCGTACGTATTCGTTAAAAGTTCTATGACTTCTTTCTATTGTGCCTAATGTTTGATGATGATGGGCTGTAGAGGTTAATTTCTTTATTTTCAATAAATTACACAGTTCTGTCAAAACAGCGTTTTTGTATTCTGTTCGCATGTCCAAAATTAATTTTTTCATTGGACCATAGGTAAGGATAAAATTTTCAAATATCGCTTTAGCGATTTGTTTTATGATTAAGAAGTTTTTGTAGAACTTTCTGGCGTTGTAAGCATACACAATAGGTCATTTCGTTTTACTTTCTTGGTGACAATTATTTTTATTTCTTTTTATGACCTAAATAAAGCATAAGCCTTTTCGTCCCGAATAGGCTCAACATTACCTTTGCCATTTTTGGCCAGCCGTTCCAGGTGAACAACTTTCATTTTTGACCTCGGATTATGGTATCTCTGTATTCGGTAAACCACATCATTCAATTTCTTGATCACCTTGTATGGTCCCTCCCAGTGAGTTTGCAGTTTAGGAGACAGTCCTTTCTGGCGTTGTGGGTTATATAGTAGAACCATTTGTTCTTCAATAAATCCCTCCGTGTTTTCTGCTCGATCATATCTGGCTTTCATTTTATCACTAGACATTTTAATGCGATTACGGACAAACTCATGAAGCTCATGCAGGTCTTCTTGTGCTTGAGGAACATTTCCATTGTCTTCGTCTGCAGGTCCCGGCTTAATACCAAATTCTAAATCTGCTGGCAGTTTTAGTTCTGTCCCGAACAAGATTTTTGCTGGACTACGTGAGGTTGAATCATGTACAACTGACCGGTAAGCTAGTAAGAACTTTGGTTTATACTCATCCCAATCTTTCTGGTGTGTACTGACCACTTTTCTGAGATATTCCTCCAGGGTACGATTAAATCTTTCTACCATGCCACCAGACTGTGGATGCAGCGGTGTCGTTCTCATCTTTTTGATACCATATACGTCACACATCTCTTTGAATATGGCCGATTCAAAATTTCGTCCCTGGTCTGAATGCAGTTCTAGTGGAACACCGTATCGACACACCCAATTGTTAACAAGAGCGTCCACTATTGTTTTGGACTCTTGGTTTGGAATGGCATACACTTCAGGCCACTTGCTAAAATAATCTATAACCACTAGTACATATCGGTTTCCAGCATTACTAACAGGAAATGAACCTGCTATATCAATAGCTATCCGCTCAAAGGGTTCACCTGCGTTGTATTGCTGAAGCTTGCCACGAAAATTTCTTGTAGGACTCTTGGCCGCAATGCACTGTTCGCAATTTGCTATCCAATCAGCTACGAATTGTCGGCAGCCTACCCAGTAAAATCGTTGCTTTATCTTTTCCAACGTTTTTATTATCCCCATATGACCCCCGCTGGAACCATTATGAAACTGCTTCATTACCTCACTCCTTTTAGAAGTTGGCACTGCAACTAAGTCTGTTGTGGTTTTGCCATCTGTGCTTTTCCAAGATCGGTATAGGCAGCCATATATCACTTTCAGGCTATTCCGCTCAGCCCAGTACGATTTTGCTAGGCGGCTTTCTGCCGATATTTCATTATGGTTCGGTCTTCTGTTATTTTGTTTAGCCAATATAATATAATTGGGTCCTCATTCTGTGCCTTCGAGCAGTCTTCGCTTGAACCAGTTTGGGTAAGCCGCACGTCAATGATACACTCCTTTTTTTCGACATTTGTGCAGTGCTTGCACTCTACATTGCATGGCTGTCTTGAAAGGGCATCAGCGTTGTTATGTTTTCCGCCTTTTCTATGCACAATACTAAAGTCATAGCTTTGCAAACGTTCAACCCAGCGTGCGAGCTGCCCTTCGGGGTTCTTAAATTGCATCAGCCAAGGTAGTGCGGAGTGGTCCATCCTTAAGATGAAATGTTTACCATATAAGTACTTGTGGTAATGTTTAACACACTCCAGGACTGCCAAAAGCTCCCGTCGTGTAACGCAGTAATTTCTTTCAGGCTTCGAGAGTACCCTGCTGTTGTAGCCAATGACCTTTTCTGTTCCATCAATCTCCTGAGAAAGTACTCCTCCTATTCCATAGCCGCTTGCATCCGCGTCTAATAGAAAATTTCTGTCCAGCTATTGGATAGGCGAGGACTGGTGTCGTACACAAAAGTTTCTTGAGCTTCTGGAATGCTTCTTCCTCTGCCTCACTCCAGTGTTACGTTTGCGACTTTCTGGTCAACTCATGCAAGCTAGCAGCCACTTGAGCAAAGTTCAACACAAATCTCCTGTGGTATGTGCAAAGCCCCAGGAAACTACGCAGCTCATGAAGATTTTGTAAGCGAGGCCAGGTCTTTACTGCCAGTACTTTGTCTTCATCAGTTGATATGCCCTCAGCTGTTACACGATGCCCCAGGTATCTTACCTCCTTTTGAAACAAGGCACATTTTTTAACACTTTACTTTAATCCTGCAGCTGTTATACGCTTAAATACTTCTTCCAGGTTTTTGAGGTGTTCGTCAAAAGTTTTTTCCATCACGATTATGTCATCCAGATACACTAAGCATGTTTTCCAATTGAGACCCTTAAGCACACGTTCCATTAAACGCTCGAAAGTAGCTGGAACGTTGGAAGGCCTAAATGCCATCACCTTGAACTGCCATAAACCACCACTCGCGCTTAAGGCTGTTTTCTCCATGTCTTTATCGGCTATCTCTACTTGCCAATACCCACTCTGCAAGTCCAAGGTAGAGAACCATTTTGTTCCGGCCAACATATCTAAGGTATCGTCAGTTCTAGGCAACGGATAACTGTCCTTCTTGGTGACGTCATTAAGCTTCCTGTAGTCAACGCAAAACCTGGTACTGCCGTCTTTCTTCTTTACTAACACTACTGGCGAACTCCACGGACTCGAGGATGCCTCAATGACTCCGTTCCGTTCCATTTCGCTGACAAGTTCATTGACCTCGTTTCGCTTTGCTAGGGGAACACTTCTCGGTGCTTGTTTTATAGGCCTCGCTTCGCCAGTATTAATTTCATGTTTCACAACTGCCGTTCAACCTTGGCTTTTATTACTTACGGCGAAGACGGAGGCATGTTTTCTCATCAACTGCTTTGCTTTGTTTCTGTCGGAAGATGTTAGTTCTGCCACCCATTTTTGCACCGGTTCTGCTAGTAAATCTCTTTCTCTGGCTGGTAATTTGGGGCATACTGTATTCACCGCACAATTTATTATGGCTTCAGCTGGCTTACATCGACCTATCTCAAAATTTCTGTATATGGTCTTTTCTCTATTGGAAAGATTAAGTACTCTTACAGGAACTCTTCCATCGTCGCAGATTTTCACAAGGGCTTTAGCTGTTAAAATGTCCTCTTTTACTTCTGTTGGTTCTACCACCCACAACCGGTTATCCACACAATCTGCCTCCACACGTGCCCATCTATAGTTTTTGCCTGAGGTGGTAATTTCTGGCGTTCAACGGCAAATAGCTTCCTTACTGCGGTCCTGCTCTCAAAACCAACATCCAGGGGTATCTCCACATTACTCCAGATCATTATTTGCTCGCCCATATGCAGATTAATACCGTTGGCTATCATAAAGTCTGCACCAATGATAACTTCATCCACTATATCGGCGACAACAAATACATGGTCAACGCTGATGTCTGCTATAGTCAGTATTACCCTGGCTCGTCCATAGACAGTGGCTAAGTCCCCAGTAGCCGTGTGCAGTCGTACATTATTTAACGGTTCCTAAGCTCCTTTTACTAAATCGGGCCTTAATCTCGACTGAAATCGAGATTGTGGGGCCATCGGTTGTGGTAGCTAGGTTTTGCCCCTTAGCGCTAGCTCGATTTAGTTTAACGATGACTCGAGTGATTTGGTATTGTTCACCCGCTTGTTGTCCCTTGCTGGCGACACAGTTCTTGATCTTTTCTTTGTAGATTTGCAGTTGCGCTGGAGGTGGCCAACTTTTCCGCAGTTGAAGCGTTTGACGCTAGGCTTACTCCTTTCTTTCTCCATTATTTGTTTGACAATACCTTTTATCTCGCTCCTTTTATCGCCGTGGTTATAATCATCAGTCTCATGACATCGCACCTTGTATACCTGTGGCTTCGAGATGGCTTTTGCGGTCTCGTGTGCTAGCGCGTACGAGATAGTTTCTGCAAAGATTGATTTTTGCATAGCACAAACCGCATATTTAACATCTGGATCTCGTATACTATTTACAAATGCTTTAATTTTAAACTGATCGAGAAACGGATGATGTTCGCCTGGATAAGTCAGCTGCACCAAACGTTCAATTTCCATGTCGAAGTCTTGAAGCGTCTCGTTCGCCTTTTGAACCCTGCCTCGTAACTCCATTCTATAAAGTTCACTTTTATGCTCACCTCCGTGCTTACGTTGTAGGGCATCTCTTATGTCCTCATAATTATTTCTACATCCGGCTGGTAAGCTTTCGAGTATCTCTGCTGCTGCTCCCTTTAAGTGCAAAATAAGATCTATAGCTTTTTCATCACTGTCCCATCTATTCTTGTTGGCCGCTGTTTCGAACTGGAACTTAAAAACATTAAAATGTGCGCTGCCGTAATAGCTTGGACTATTTATCTTGCTTGCATGCTCAGAGATAACTCTCACTGGTCCTTCTCGAAATTGCAGTTCGCCCATTTGCACTTTTAATTCATTTAATTCTTCGTTCACCTTTTTTTCTAGGCCGCTGACTCTCAGCTCCACGACGTCCACTCGCTTACTGAAGACTTCTGTAACTTCTTGTAATTTCTCGTTTATCTCCGCTAAAAGTCTTTCTCCATTGACACTAGAGGTTTCTTTTAATGATTCTTCAAGCTTCTGGTTATTTTCTTCTATCTTCTTCATCATAGCTGCAAACATAGAATTCAAGTCCGTAATGCTGCTTGTTGATGGAGTACATACTTCAATCACTTCTTTTTCTTCTATTTTTCCGAATTCGTATGTCCCAATATCAATACCACGCTGCTTGAATTCATCTATTAATCTCTTTTGCAACTCCGCTTTATTGCCCGTTGTCGGCAGATCCAACTTACTTAGCTCCATTTATAGCTGCTCAACTTTAGGCTCGTCAAATTTCATCGTGATTTATTTATTATTTGCAATCTCACTTCTGACCCCAATTGTTACGTTTATTTAAATTTATAAACGTTTATTTTACTGAGTTCTTTTATTGCAAAATAAATAAACACAATTTATTTACTACTTTAATTAAATTACACTTTTATTAGCCGATTATTCACTTATTCGCGATTAGTATACAAAAATACGCGATGGCAACTTCACCACTGTTTATCCGTTTTACCACAAGATCTTTATTGGTTGACGTTTTCACTAAGAATCATTCAGCATGTATGGCCGTTGTTTTTATATACCCAATGTTAAGGCTCTTAAATATACTAGAATTTTACTCCATCTGTTGGTAGAATATTTCTCTACTACGCATTTATCATTTGAGACACATGATGATTGTTATTTGATTCCAGAACCTTCCATTATTAATTTGAATTTATGTATACATGCTGTCTATTTGTATTAATCGTTATGTAGATGTGTGTGTAGTTGTGTGTTGCATTTATTTTTATTGCTTTATGTTAGTTGTTTTTGTTTTATGATTAAGAAGTTTTTGTAGAAACTTCTGGCGTTGTAAACATACACAATAGGTCATTTCGTGTTACTTTCTTGGTAACAATTATTTTTATTTCTTTTTATGACGTAAATAAAGCATCTTCGCAACAATATATTTTGTGTTTACCGGCCACATATTCGAGATAAATTGTCCTAAGTCAAAGTTCCCGTTAGTAAACAAATCATTTATTTGTATATATGTTACTATAGATTTTCCATTTTTGATGTAACATCCTTGAGGAGAAATCTTTAGTTTATAATATTTTCTGACGTCAGTGTTCTTAATTGGTACATATATTGGGCTCTTTATAATTATTTTTATTAGTTTTATGCTGTTTATATATTTTATCATTTTCATTCTTATTTTTGTTACAGGTCATCGATCTGGTCGTGACTCTTAATATTTTAAATGCTTCTTTATTCATGTCCTTAAGTTCATCTATTGTTATACGCGATAACGCGTCAGCAATGTAGTTGTCTTTTCCCCTAAGATATTGTACTGTTAAATCGTATTCTTCTAAATCAAGTCTCATTCTCGTTAGTTTTGAGCTTGGGTTTTTCATTGAAAACAAATATGATAGTGGTCTGTGATCTGTGCGTACTAGAAAATGCATTGCATAAATGTATGGCCTGATCTGTGTAATGGCCCAATGTATTGCAGTTAGTTCTTGTTTAATCGTCGATTTATTACTTTCACCCTTTTTAAACGTTTTTGATTCGTAAGCAATAGGTATATGTTTACCTCCGCATTCTTTGGTCAAAACTGCTCCACAGGCATATTTGCTAGCAATAGTCGTTATGTAGAATTCTCTTGAAAAATCTGGGTATTGAAGTAATGTCGGACTTATCAAAGCACCTTTCAGATACCTAAACGCTTTCTTACAGTCATTTGTCCATTCGAATTTGACATTTTTCTTTGAAAGTTTAGTTAAGTGTCTTGAATATTCTGAAAAATTTTTTATAAATCTTCTATAATAATTACAAAATGCAACAAATCTTTTTGCGCTGTCTGCATCTTTTGGGATTGGATAGTTTTTTATTATTGAATATTTACTTTCGTCGGGGAGAATTCCCTTATCGGTGCATTTATGTCCGAGATAAGTTACTTCCCTCATAAAAAGTTAACATTTTTCCGGATGCAGTTTTAAATTATGTTGTCTGCACAATTCAAAGTCATCTTTTAAATTGGAAAGCATGTGTTTTTCAGAACATCCCAATACAACCAAGTCATCCTTATACTAAAAAGCTTGATCTGCTTTTAAACAACCAAATGCCAGTGTCATCATTCTTTGAAACGAATTTGGTGCTATTTTTAGACCATAAGGCAATCTTGTAAACCTATACGAACCATTATTTGTTGAGAAGGATGTATAATTCCTTGAATTTTTATCTAAACTAATTCGATGGAAACCGGACATTAGGTCCAGACAAGAAAAATATTTTGCTCTTCCCAGCTGATCTAGGATATCGTCTATTCTAGGTAGTGGAAATTTATCAGCTATTAGTTTTTTATTTATTTGCCTATAATCTATAACAAGTCTCTATCGTTTCTTTTCAGAATTAGAAAGTGACTTTTTTGGTACTAATAGAATTGGGCTGTTGTATTTCGAGAAAGATGGCTCTATTATTCTGTCATTTAGAAGTTTTTGGACTTGTCTATTAATCTCATCTCTGTGAGCGTGTGGTATTCGATAATTCTTTATGTATACCGGTTGTTGATGATCATTCAATCTTAATTTTTGTTCATAAAAATTATTTGCAGTTATCATTTCACTGTATGAAGTACAGAGTTTGCTTAGTGTATTTTTAAATCGATTTGGAAAATTTTTTTTAATATTTTCAATACTTCAGCTTTTCTATTTTCTTTTTGCGTACATTTTCTCTGAGCTATTTTAAAATCGTTTATGCTTTCGGTTTTTACGCTATTTTGATTAATTTTGATAATAGTGTCATTTGTGTTTAATATACGAATAAATGCTTTGTCAGTTTTTACCAACGTAAAAACACCAGGTGCAATTTCCTGATTTGGAAAAAATGCTTCGTCTTCTGAGTATATGCATTTAAACTGTCGTATTAATTCTGCTCGTGGTGGCAAAATAATGTCGTCGCAATTATTCGTAAGTGGTATTTTTATTGGGTGTGTTATATTAATCGGACGTACGACAATGTAATCGTAAATCTCATTGAAATCTAATATGCAATTATACTTTTTAAAGCAATCCATGCCGATGATTCCATCACATTGTATTGGAAAATCATTTCTCACTACTTGGAAGTAATGAGGTATTAGGAAGTTTTTGACTTTTAATTTGAAAAATGTATTACCAATTGATTTAATTTTACCCTGTCCTATTCCGCTTAACGTTGTTGTTTTGTTAATTTCATTTATATCAAAGTGTTTTGCTTTTATTAATGAAATATCGGCTCCAGTGTCTAAAAATTTTACTGGAATATTCTTGCTATTTATATTTATATGAATGAAGTAACAAAAGTTAAGATTGGGGTTAAATATTTTATTGTTTAGTGAGTTAATCTTAGGGGAACTTCGGAGTTTTCCGAACTATCTTCATTTGATTCTGTTGGTCTAACAAAGTTTCTATTGCGTCTGCTGTTGTTGAATCTTTGTCTGTTTCTGTTATCGTAGTTATTATTTGTGTTGTAATTGTTGTTTCGTGGATAAGTGGTTCCTGTACGGAACTTATTTTCACGGAAATTAATATAATTTCCGTTTTTTCGGCCTTGTTTGTAGTATAAAATTGAGTTCTGTTGTCCAGTTGCTTCTGTACAGCTATTAACAAATTTACTAACAGCTTCGTTCATGCTGTTGATTTGACCTGCTTCCATGATAAGTTTTACTTTATCGTTGGTGCAGTTCTTAGTGATAGCCTTTACTGCAACTTGCGTGGAGTATTTTATTGCTACGTCGTTTGTTAGCCCGTCTGATATGTATGCCGTTTCTAATGACTTTGTAAGAAGTTCTATTGCACTACAGTATGCATTGGCGGTCTTATTATTTTGTTTTATGTTTAATATTTTAGCTGTCAAAACCTCAACGGATTCTCCTTTAACAGAAGTTTTTAATTTGTTTATTATTTCTGTTGTTGTTGCCTCATTATTTATTAAATTTCTTGCATTTCCCTTTAGTTTTGTTTTCATAACAGACATTGCTAATGTTTCATGGGCGCCTTTAATAGTGTCTACTAGAGACAGCGAGTCGAGAAATGGTTGAAGGTTCTCAGATTTGCCATCAAAATCAGATATAAGCTTTGATGCTGTATTTAAAAATTCTACTACTGTTTAATTCATTTCGGATTCGTTGTTATGCACAATTATATTATACGGTATGCTTTCGTAAAGCGAAGTTGGTAAATTTATTTGTATTAACTTTTTATCTGCTAATTTTGAAATTCTATTTTTTAAGTCAATGAAAAATGCATCAGCTGCAGTTTTATGAGCTGTCGTAAGCCTATTTTAATATACGTTAAAAAGGACTCTGATTTCTTCCAAATAGGTAAAAAGTTTATAAAAATGATGTTTAATAGTTTCTTGTTTAATTGGTCTATCTATGTTCAAACACTTGTAAGAACGCTCAAAATTTTCTTTCATAATTCTA
The DNA here is from genome assembly GCA_937654795.1 of Cistogaster globosa. Taxonomy (NCBI): domain Eukaryota; kingdom Metazoa; phylum Arthropoda; class Insecta; order Diptera; family Tachinidae; genus Cistogaster; species Cistogaster globosa. The sequence goes on from OW569406.1 coordinate 37,531,764, forward strand.
GCTTTGTTTAAAATATCTTGCCATTCCATTAATAATGAATTTATGTTCCAGTAAAAAAAGATTTAGATTTTTTCTAAGTCATTTGCCCTACTAGCGTATTTTTTTCTCAGAGACCTTTTATGCAATAAATAGATTTTAAGTAAAATATTAATTACTGTTATTATTACTAGGATCAGCATTAGTGTCCACAAGGATTTAATTTCTTCTTTGTAATCAACTATTTCTAAATTGTTGACCACGTTTGCATTGGGATTTTCTATTTTAGATTGTGATTTACCCATTTTTAACAAAATGTATTGCTGTCTGTTACGTGTCTAGGACTCTAAACCTTCCATCCACCTTATTAAAGCTATTAATTATTTTTTCAATATACTGTTACTTCTTATGTACTCGATTGTTGGAGGTTCCTTTATTCCTACTAATTGACGAATATTCTTTAATAGTTGTAATTCTTTTTCTAATTTTTCTTCTTGTGTTACTTTAATTTCTGGTTCATTATCTTCCAGATAATTGGGTTCTTAGCTGTTATTTTACATTTGTTCATTTTATAAAAGGTACCATGTAAAGTTAAATAATTGGATTCCTATCTTTTATTTAATTCTTTTTTATTTTGTAAAAAATACCGTATAATAATAGCTTCAATTTTATATTTATTCACTATATTAAAAATACCATATTGAGTTTTGCGTAGGGGGGAAAAAAAAACTTCTAATTAGCTAACAATTAAAACAGATTGAATATGTATTAGGAAAAAAATATTTCGCCAACGGCGGTTAACGCCTACCAGCCTAAAGGTGCACAACAATTGGTGCACTCTTTTAATAATTTTGTGTGTATGCGTTTTTTTTATTTGGTTTTTGAGTAAATCAATTGCTCCAATTCATTTATTCTGCTCCACATCCTAGTGGCATCATTCCAGGTTGGAGGTGTATCTTTAGTTACTTCGCGTATGAGTTGTGCCCTTTCCCTCTTAAGTCGGCATAGATAGCCGCCTCTTCTTTTCAGCTTCATTACAGTTGGGATTTTTATATCCTCTGGCTTCTGTTGTTTTCGCTGGCGCTTCTTGTATTCCTCTATACTCAGAGGTTTTGTCCCTTGTTCCATTTCCTTGTAGTGGGCAAGGTTTTTAGAAGGGTGCTTTTATATATATTTTTGCACTCCTTTTCACTGCCTCTTGGCCAGACAGGATCTTCCTTCTCGCTACTGGCGGATCCTTTTGGCTGATCTCGGCAGGCTCTTAAAATTTGTTAAAGCCTTATTTTTCTACTTATATTATTTTTTTTGTTAGGTGCATTATATTTTAGCACTTTAATTAAACTGGCAGGATCGCCATGTAATAAATAAGAGACCAAAGTTATTATATGGCTTAAATAGCTGATTTATGTTTAGGAGCGACCTTATCGTAGCGCTCGACTGAAGGCAAAATACAGCTTAAAAATCTAACATAATTTTAGTCAGCTTATATACTAAATTTGAGAAGTTCTAGACGACTCAAATGAGTGAGTTCTACAATCTTACTCAAAGTCTTAACTCTATCTTATAAGTAATAAATTTATAATTTACTAGGCAATCATGAATTTTAGGAGCTTTACAAAACTCACGATTGAGTGGTTTCTTGATATTAATATTTAACTCTAAATATTTGCCGTGGGAAAATAAATGTTATTTGATTCTTAAGTCTGTGTACAGTTTTTCTTCCTAGGCAAAAGTAAGGCGTGCGTCTCAACAGTTTGTCAGATCATACCCATATGCATAAACACTAGAGTATTTAATTGTAATCAAAACACAAGCCTTTGCCAAGTGCGATGTCATTGCCACGTATATATTTTAAATGATTTATGCAACGGCCGGCCGTCTTTACTAAGTGGTGTCAAATGAACATTGTTTATTAATGTTACAAATATTTTCGTACAATTATTTTGTATAAAGAATTTATACTATATTGGCTACATGCTGTTGGTTAAAGTGATTGTGCGATTACGTTACAGTACAGTTAAAAGAAATTGGTTAAATAATTGTACTTTAAGCAGCGAAAACGAACTTCACAAACGAAGAAGACGATAAGGTGATTTCAAATATGAAGCAACGCACAATTTGATTGCTTGTCGTTGGTATGATAATAAGAGTGTACAATTGGTTTTAAACTTTGCAAGTAAGAGCCCCATAAGTGAATGCAAGGGATGGTGCCGCAAAGAGAAAAAGTTGATAACTATACCTCAACCAGGTAAAGTAGAATGGTACAATAAGCACATGGGAGGGGTTGATCTTACGGATATGCTGCTTTATTTGTATATAATCAACCTCTGATACAGATGTAGGCTATGCAACACTGGGTGTCAAAGCAGTAAATGCAGCAAATGCATTGTGCACTTGTGCTCCATTCGTCCAAAAAATTGTTTTGTATCCTATAATACATAAATTTAAATAAACGGCATTAGAAAGAAATTAACTTGGATTTAAATTTGTAGAACCATTACCCAATGTTGCCTATACGCAATATCCTTTATCTCTTGAACCAGGACACCTAGAACATTTTTGCCAGTTGATATTGACGTCAACTCTTACTTATATGTCTACTCACACCCATTTTAATTCGGGCATGAGAGTGTTAAAAAAGAAATTTAAAGCTATTAATCGCGGGAATACAGAAACAATTGTAATAATTGTGGGGTGGCAGTGTATAAAAAGGATAAAATTCTATAACCCTTTAGTTTATTTTAAACGGAAGGGTTCCAGCTAGTCATTAGGCGTTCATAAGAACTGCCGAAACAATTTGAGAATTCAAAAGTTAAAACAAAGGCAAAGGCCTGTTACAAGTTTAAGTTTATAATCTTGAATCTGTTTTATTATTAAGTTGGTTCTGCTTATATACTACTTATACGAATTTGGCTTAGACCTTCTAACTTATTCTACCTTGTTGTTGCAATGTATTTCTCTCACTCTTTACAACGAAAGATAGTAAGGTTTACATCATCAGACTAATCGTCATTCCTTATACAAAACACACTCAATTTGATCTGACTTTCAGTTAATCAATTTCTTTCATCGTAACTCATTGGTACAATTCTGATCGATTTCCCCTACTTAATTATTTAACCTACTTATGCTATTTAGACCCATATCAATTGACATTGGTCACTTGAAATTGCATCTGTTACTTTCCTCTAATTCTCTTTATCAATGGGTTTTTTTTTACTTAATAACTATTTGTATATTTGAATACTCATGTATTTGTATATTAATGCATTACACCGTTTCGTATTAAAGTTCTATTTTAATTTCTTTGACTTTATTCCAGTTTATGTATGCTTGTGTACGCATATGTATACTGCATGCACTGCACCCTTACCGCTTGAGAAAAATGTTGTTTTTGTAACTTTTTTAACAAACAAGCAATGTGCACATGCAAATACAATTTGAAAATTTATTATTCTGATAAGCAGTAGTGAAATGGCCATATGGATATGCTTTACCCGCAGTAATACATTTCATTTTGTGGTTAAAAATGGTGGGTGTTTCGTGAGACTACGAGTATTATGAAATATTTATATTTGAAGGAATCAACAACGTTTAAAGTAAATCCTTATAAAAAATATTCCGAATAAAAAATTTTCATATTGTAAAAGTAAATTTTTTTGTTTAAATACAATATTTATAAATTTAAAAGTTTTTTTTTTTGTTTTTGTTTTTATTTTTCTTTACAAATTCAGTATAGAATTACATTCATTATTTTTCAAAATTATGACATTTACATTTTCTACATTTATTATTTCATATGGTCCCATATATGGACATTCGCTTTTCTTTGCGTTCTCTCTTATAAAAACTATTCTTTCTCCTATTTATATATTAGCATTATTGGTATTCTTATTTTTAAAAGTTTTCTGTGTTATTTTTACCTCTAACAAATTTTTTCCTGCAATTTCGTGTGTACGACCTAATTTTATTTTTAATTCTGTAACATAATCTTCATATACAAACTTACTTGCACCTGCAACCATACATATATAGGACAAACTGGACGAACATTAAAAACAAGGTTCACAGAACACATACGATCATATAAACGGAAAAGAGAAGACTCTAACTTTGCAATACACCTTAACACACATGAACACGAGCCAAGGGAAATAGATGAATGTATGACGTTAATATATCCTAGTAAAAAAGGACGAAGACTGGACATTCTTGAAAACATGGAAATATACAAAACACGAAAGTTCAACGGAGATATTATTAACGGACAGGTAAATACAACCTCCGACACAATTTTTACACCACTAAAACTATTAAAACAAACTTACAAACGCAAAACACCCACAGATGGTCACACTTACCTACCCAATAATAAAAGATTGAAATATAAAAATTATATACCTTCAATAAACATGACAGATATCAGGCAATCTACCTGCATAATACCATTTTTAAATAGACACCATCGTAACCGACAAAACTACCTGAACCCACGACAAAACTACCTGAACCCACGACTATCTTTCGTTTCAATTGGGAATGCGTCTATATACTTCGTCAGTTCGCACTGTGGGGTTAATATATATCTATATTCATTCGATATCCTTAATGGACCTACTGTGTCTATTTGTATACATTGAAATAGACCCGAAGGTGTGTTAGTAATATAGATTGGTGCTTTGGTATGCCTAACGATTTCATTTCTTTTACAACTTTCACAATGACTTAAAAATCTTTAATCATCTTATACATATTCTTCCATATAAATCTTTGTTTTGTTCTAATGACAGTTCTACGTACTCCTATATGTCCGCTGTATGGACTTTCATAATACTCTTTTATAATTTCCCTTTGTTCATCTTTCTCCAGTATTCTTTCTGGCTGATTAAATAATATAATTTCTATTGATCTTTGCCTACTTTTATCCTTATTCATGCATGCAATTATAAGCCTTCGTTAATTCTCCCTCATGTTCATACTTAAATATCATATCATCCTTTGCTAGCGCTACTATATGTATGTGGTTATAACGTAAAACCTTAGTTAACTTCCGCAAGACTGAATCTAAAATCGAGTATGCATTTTCATTACAAGATATAATTACACGAATTCCAAAAGCTTCTATCTTTGGCATGTTTTTCTTTACTTCATTTCTAATAAACTTTAACCTTAGATAAACCTTAACTTGTGAAAATGAAATACTATTCCGCATATAATTCTTTAAACTTCATCATCATTATATTTTCCTTCTGTAGTACCCTCTAGATATGTATCTTTCTCGTTATCTTCCTTTGATTTTTTATTCATTATTCCATAAGATCCAATCTAATTATTGTTAGTCTTGATGAAGGGTTCTTGTGGGTAAACAGTGATACCAGTGGTCTGTAATCAGTCACTACTTAAGATTTTATACCATATAGGTATGGTCGAAAATGGGTAATTCCCCAATGTACAGCTAATAGCCCCTTCTCTATTATGGGCTTATTAATTTCGTGCTTATTAAGAGATCTACTTGCGTATGAAATCAGAAAATCGCTATATATTTTACCCTGTGAAAGTACCGCTCCTAACGCATAATCTGATGCGTCAGTGGTAAGTATAAATTCTTTTTCGAAATTTGGGTATTGTTAAATTTGGGGCTTGTTGCTATAGTTTTTAATTTTTCAAATGATTTTTGATAATCTTCCGACCAAATAAATTTCTGGCTTTTCCTCAGTGATTCGTTAAGAGGTTTGGCAATTTGAGCAAAACTTCTAACAAAACGTCTATAATAATTGCAGAATGCTACGAAACTTCTTACATCATCTGCATATTTTTTTGAATTGGATAGGTTTTAAGTGCTCTACTCTTGTCCGGATCTGTTATTATTCCCTTACCTGTGATGAGATGTCCTAAGTTGACTACTTCAGGCTTTGGAAAATTAAATTTCCTTGGATCTAATTTTAAGTTATGGTTTCTCAGTCTTTAAAGAAATCTTGCTAATTAATTATTACGGTGTTGTAAAGAACATCCAAAAACAATTATATCGTCTTCATATATAAAGGCATTGGAACTAAGCCGGTTAATGCTATAGTGAGCATTCTTTCAAAGCTGTTAGACGATATGTTGAGACCAAAAGGTAGGCTTTTGACCTGAAAGTATCCACTATTTTTTTGAAAATGCTGTATGGGGTCTGGACGCTGGTTCTAGCTCTATTTGATGGAATGAGCTCGTCATGTCCAATGTTGAAAAATAATTTGCTTTTCGTATCTTGCCCAACACATCGTCCATTTGAGATAATGGGAATTTGTCGTTAACTAATTTTTTCTTTTCATCATTATCACTCTTTTTTGGAACTAGAAGTAGAATTGTAAGGACTAACGGAAGGCTCAACCAAATCTTCCTATATTATTTTTGTGAACCTGTTTCTTTATTTCCTCCTGTTGAGACTGTGGTAATCTATAGTTCCTAGTATAAACGGGTCTATTTTCCGTAGTGTGTAGTCTCTGTTGGTATAAATTATTTGCTGTTATATGTTCTCCATCTAATGAAATGGTTTTTCTCGCAGTAATATCTCAAGCTTTTTAATTTTTCCCATCTCTCGTGTTCCTTCGAAATATTTTTCCTTTCATTAAGAATGTTATAATTTGATAACGGTTTGATCTGTAAATGTTGAAATTGTGAATTCCTCATTTGAAGCATTTAAAATTTTTATGTGTTTTGTTCCATGCTTCAGAACTATCGTATTGCCAACAAAAACGTTTTTACTAATCTGCTTTGCGCATACAACACTATCTTCTTTTAATTCTAAATTTATTGCCTAAATCATCTTAGTTCTAGGTGGTATCTTAAAATATTCGTGTTTGTTTAAAATGGTGAAACGTATTCAATTTAATTTACAATAATTGATAAAGTGTATGTTTCATAATCTATCTTTGCCAAATATCTATCGAAAAAGTATCTACCCAGGATATCATCTGTAGTTACTGGAAATTCCGTATTTACTATCTGACACTCATGATCCATTGTATCCTCTGGCAATACCAGTCTTAAGATTGATGAGCCCATTGTTTGTATTGCTCTGTTCTCAATACCTGCGAATCTGCAAGAGTTATGTTCTCTTATTTCTTTATTTCCTATAAAATTTTCCTTACATATGGAAATGTCTACACCCGTATCTATCAAGAATTTTATGATACGTCCTTCATCAGTTTTAAATGTTATGTAATGCGGCGTATTTGCATGCGAATTGTAAGTTTTTAAGGCATACTCTTCAATTTATCCTATTTCTCCTATATCTCCGATTAAGCTTACTCTTGAGAACTGTAGGGGTTTATTTCCTTTCCCTGCTCCTAAGTAACATATACCCTTCTTTGGTTTGTATTTCTATCAATATTATTGTTGCCACCATTATTGTTATTATTCCTAAAATTGCTATCTTCTGATTGCCATTGTCATTATTGTTGCAGTTGGTTCTCCTGGAGTTATTAAAGTTTTTATTATAATAACCGTAATTGGTTCTACTACTACTATTTTAAGTATTATTGTTACTATAATGTTGTCTGCTGTCGCTATATCTCCTGTTGAAAGTACTAAGTGCAAATTGATCATTTATTTTAACAACCGTTCCCCTGCCTTGGGAATCTAGTTCAGCGATTTGTAATTTATTTAGGCAAGCTATAGGTGATTCAACCTTGTTGGCAAAATGTATTACTGTACTATTTCCTTGAGTCTGTTTTGCTAAGTCAGTATGTATGGAAAAGAGAGATTTCCTAAGTCTAAATACTTTTCTGAGGGTGTGTGAATGATTCTATGGAATATGGTGTCTTTTCTGAAATTAACTTACTTCTTACTTTGTCTTCTCATTTAGTAGCTAGAATAAATTTGACTAATTTATTGGTTTCTAAACTATCCTTTAGAGTCTCAGCAAAAAATTCTATTACGCCTCAAAAATAATTTAATTGATTAAGATCACCATTGAACTTAGGTATAATTTTAGATGCGTCTAAAATGCCAAACGATGCCATATCCTTAATTTCTTTAATTTAAAAATAATTAAAATTTTTCTCTCAATTTCATTAATTTTTTCTAGAGAATAGCCCTCATTCTTTTTTGCAAATATTTTTAATTCTTGAGTTACTCGCTTAGTGTCTACTACATAATTTTGGCTGTAACTTCTATTTGGACCTTTCTTTAAATTTTCATAAATACCTCTTAACTAATCCATTAAATATAAGTTTATTTTGTTTGATAGCCTCTTTCCTCATGTATTCCCTATAATGTTCGTTTAACTTTCCTAATACTAGTAGAACTAAAAGAATCATATGATCCTGAGTTATTGTTAATACACTCCTATTATTTCCATTCACAATGCTTCTTTTGAAAATAATCCACCCATTTTTTAATGTAATATTTACTATTATTTCAGAATTTTATTTTTCTTATATTTTTATTATTTTCTATATTACAGTCAAATTAACTATCAAATATAAGATGTTGGTAACTTTCTTGATGTTCTTTATCTAGGATTTTATCATCTTCTGTTCTTCCCTTGATGTTGACAAATTCAATCTGTAGTAGATGAGTGCGATATCTTTCCGCCTCTGAAACTTTTTCCCGGCACGCTTCTTCTTTTGCTTCCTTTCTACTGTGTTTGAAGGTCTATCTTCAATGGGTTTCTTTATATGTCGCCTATATTCTTCAATTGTTATTGCCTTACGACCTGCTGTCAGGGGTAATGTCTTATAGATTGGTGTGTTGGTTGGTTGATTGGTCTATAACCCTTTAGTTTATTTTAAACAGAGTACCGAAATGCTCTCTCACTTCTCACACATGAGAGAGCAGTGAGACATTTTAGTTTTTGTTGCTTCTTTTCAAAAACGAGTGAGAGGGTAGAAAATATTTTGGTTTTTTCATTCATGAGAGGAATGATTTATTTTTTTCTTTCTATTCAAAAGTGAAAAAATGAGAAAATATTTTTTTTTTCACGCAAGTGCTCATTTATGAGAATTTAAAATTTTGATAATTTTTCATAAGTGAAAAGACCGTACAAAAAATTTTTCATTGAGCGTTTACTTCTCAATCATGTATATTTTGAATTGATTTGTTTTTCACACAACTGCAGGCGTGGAAAATGTTATATGGTGAACAAATTTTATTTTTTAGTTATCATAGTTTGCTATTTTGGATCCATTTAGAACTTTAAAAAGTTTTCTATATAAGTTATTTTAAAAGAAAAAACAATTCCTCAATTGGTTTATTAACATTTATTTATTTGTTTAATCTAAAAGGAAAAAGGCATATATACATTAATATGTTTGTATAAAAAATGTGTATAGAAATGTATCGTAAACTTGTTATAAATGTCTTTTTGTTATAAATTTATATTTTTAATTTTGTTAAAAATTTGTTTTACATAATACGGATTTTCTTTGTTTTTCATCCTTACCTGTATCAATGCTAATACACACATTCCTATGTAATTGTAGGCAGACAATTTTTTGTTGGTCGTTAATGACCGTAAAAAAAATAATTTTTTGTTCTCATTTATGAGAAATTTCATAAATCTCGTTTTGAATTTTCATAAATGAAAACTTTTCAACGCTGAAAAAATACCCATTCGTTTTTGAAAAGTAGCATTAATGAGAATGATATTATTCATCCTTTATCATGTATGAATAATAGGGATATTTTTTCTTATTCACTTTTTCATATATGAATACTTAAAAATGAAAGAGACAGGCACATTCATGTATGATCGCAGGCAGAAAATTTTTTGATGCTCGTTTATCAACGTGAAAAATAAAAAACAAATCGTAGAATTCTCATATATGAAAAATATCAAAAATGTTTAAAATTGAATGGTCATAAATGAAAAATTTTGAACTCTGATATTAAACAACTGAAGTGTATCAGCTAGTCATTAGGCGTTCATAAGAACTGCCGAAACAATTTGAGAATTCAAAAATAAAAACAAAGGCAAAGGCTTGTTACCAGTTTAAGTATATAATCTTAAATCTGTTTTATTATTAAATTGGTTCCGGTTATATATTTACTACTTACACGAATTTGGCTTAGCCAATTTCCGGCGATCCTGCTATCAATATGTAATATTACTTAATAACTATTTGTATATTCATATGTTTGTATAGTAATGCATTACACCGTTTCGTATTACAGTTCTATTTTGGCTTCTCTGACTTTATTCCAGTTTATGTATGTTTGTGTATGCATGTGTACAGTGCATGCACTACAAGCTAGAAAATACATCTAAACCCCTAACAGAACCTTTAAAATTTAGTTAAGTTATTTAGCGAAACATCATTGAAACCCATAGAAATTGTAGGTGTAATAACTAAGCTAAACATGATACTATAACTAAGAACAAAGATTTCAGTTTGGTGATTAACACCCCGAAGAAAAAAAAACTTTGAATTCGTTTACAATTTAAAGCTAAGTTATGAAAAAAATATTTGCTTGATACAAATACACACAGAAGAAACTTTGATAAATATAAGGAAATAATAGGCTATTTGCTACTACTCAGACTGGTGAAGGTTAAATAAAAGTAAACCATAATAAACCCAACTATACATACTGATATCCCAATGAAATAGTGTTGATGGCATCACAACAAGCTGGTATTAAAAACCATTCTAATAATTCATTCAATAATTGAGGAAATAAATGAATTAGACATAATTGAGTAGTTGTTGTAATAATAATAATAACTGTTTATTAATTAATTAAAAAAGCATAGAAATCAGTTGTAACCTAAACATCTATAAAAAATTTAATATTATGCTCGATGGGAATAATGTAAACGTAGAGAATAGAAAAATTATAAACATATCTTCACCGTTGCACGAATTTGATGCTGTTAACAAAACATATATGAATTTAGATATCAAACGTATACAAGAAGATTTGTAAAATTATACACGCGAAGAATTAAAATATTCCAATAGGAACTTTATAAACAAGTTCGAAGAAAGATTTATTTTAATAATAATGATGCGGGAAACTTAAAGAGGAGTTTGATTCCCAATTGCGTACAATTAAGCTGCATAATCTGTTGCAAGATTTGTTGACAAAAGATATTAATAAAGTGTTAAAATCCTTGAAAAAGTTGTGAAAAATCAGATATATGTACAGTGCAAATAAAGACTTCATAAGCAGTATCGAAGAGAGATTTAATAAGATTGAGGATTATATTTTTAAGTGAATTGATAACAACTCTATTAAAGTGGATGTTATACAAAAGCAAAAGCTGCATATATTTCCAATTAAATTATCATAAATAAGCAACTATATTTAATATTTTAGAGTAACAAAACGCTCATATTTTTTGTAAACATGAGTACGGATAAAAAGAATTTAGTTAATGAACTACATTAACGAGCGCGGAAAAAGTTCTTACGACGTCCAGTTATAATAAGGGAAACTGACGATCTCTGGTACACTTACTTAGAAGAAATGGGCAATTATTCATCTTATAACAATGGATATAAAGATATGCTAGCAGTCATCGATATATTTGCAAAATATGAAGTTCGTAAAGCATTATAAAAAATATTTCGTATGGGGCGTATACTAGAGCTGCAAAACTATCGATGGCACTATCGATAGTATCGATAGTTTTATTTCAAGCGGACTATCGATATTTTTTTTTCGATAGTGATACTATCGACAAAAAAGGATACTTAAAACAAAGTCAATAAAAACGGTATGACGCACAGTGGTCAATTTCGCGAGATAGCGGTCAAAACTCTATAACTTTTGACCGGATTGGTATTTTTTTACGCAATTTGTTTTGTTCAATAGGAGGGACTTTAAGCTTCAATTTGCGTGTTCAAACGTAAAAATCGACCGATAGGAACGTAAGTAATGTGGAGTTAAAAATGCATTTTAATTTTTTGTTGAGTTTCCATGTAAAAGTTGAATATTTTTACATTTTAAATAGGTATTTTTTTATAATTTCTTATTTTCCTCAATCGTATTTTACAACCAATACTTATTTATTATTCCTAAACTTAATTTTGGTCAGAAAATGCCAACATTTGGCCCGTGACATTTATTTAGTCTCAATATTCACAGGGGTCAAAGGTAGGTTTTTTTTGGAAGAAAGCTAATTCTTGTGAGGATTAAACTGAAAAATAACACTGAAATTCTCAACAATATCAATACCATTTGGATATATTATATATAGAACACAACATCGATAAAATTTTTAGTAAACTTTTACTATTGATTTAAAGTGCACATATATTTTATTTTAATGTATTAATAAAAATTTATACTAAAATTAGAAACAAATTATAATCTTTAAACTAGTATTAATTAATCAATATTAGTAAAAATTTCTTCCAAACAGCTTTGATTTTCATTTTGCAGTAGTTGTTTAGCTTCTTCATCTAACTCTAATGAGGTTGATTTCCATTTTTGTCGAATACTGGACATATACGGGTCTGATGTGCACAACAAAATATTAATAAGATCTTCATTAGTACAATATCTGCAATTTTTTCTTGTATTGTGCTCGCGAAAGAATCTGTAGTCTTTGTTCCTTTTTTCTTGCGCTTCTTCTGAGAGATCTCCAATTGGAAGCATATTGTGCTGAATTATTTGTTCCCCATGGAACAAAATTTTGTGAACTGTGGTTGGCATATGTCTCCAAGAATATTTTTGGTTATAAAGGGTTGCTGTCTCATTAGCATACTGACTAAATTTTTTTGCATCTATCTTTTTGCTACATGCTATAACTTCTAATATGATTTGGAATCGTCGTATTAAATCATAATCTACTCCAGTTATAGAAGCTGCAGTTTCTGGATCGGAAAAAAATCTCCTTGCTGTGTTTCCATCATTACAATTTCCTTCTCCTTGCTTTGGCTGGTCAATTATAAGGCCTATCTCACGGTATTTTTCTTGAATATCTTTTTTTTTTGCTTTCTTTTTTCCAAATTTTCTTTGTTGTTCCTCACTGTTTCGCCTAACGGGCCAAATTCCAAATCGTATCCCAATTTAAGAATATGCTCCATAAAACGAATTCTAGCATGAAGAGGTGACATTCCAAATTCATATGCTTCATTAAAACTATCGTCTTGTGTTGGTGGTTGGCTCAATTGACTTGATGTTTTTTGGCATATGGTGCAGCTTGACGAAGACTTTGTTTCGGTTAAAGCTTGTGCAACTTTTCCATCGATCATTGTAAGTGACATTTTAAAGTTAACTTCGATGCATTGATCATTAAATTCAAATATCACGGGCTTAAGTTCTTTAATTTCATCTCTTATTTTGCCAACTTCTTCAGTTATGACATCTTTAGTTTCTTTTTTGTAAGCAAACTTTATTGGTCTACAAAATTTTGTTGACGATGGAATTTCATTCTTCCATACATCTATCTCTGCAGCTCCACTAGTTGACGGCTCTGAACCAATAAATGTTTTTGTTAAACGTAATGGAACGAAAGAAATCATGAATAAATTGGCATCTGATGAATTTTCCGCATTACATTGTTTGTATTGTTTCTGGCCAGAGGACCCATCACATCCCCATTTAGAAATTAAAGTCATGCTGCAATTTTTAAACTTCTTTAAATAGTCAGCATCAAATGTCTTTAGTAATCGTTCTGCAGTGTGTTCAAGAAGATCCTGCAATTTTATTTCTGCTGAACTTGAAGTTACACTAATAGCAGTTGGTGAAGGTAAGCAATCTTTTTTGGCAGAAACTATATCTCGATATGATGGAAAAATTCCACAATTTTTTTCATTGGTTCGCTTCCGCAATTCTGTATATATGTTTTTAGTAATTTTCAAATCCAAAAATAGTGCAAATGCTTCTTCTGGAGTAAATTTATTTTCTTCAGTTGGTGTCGGCATACTTTCTAAGATCCTTTTTGTGCGTCTGGGGCTTGCTTCCACTATTTTTTCAATGATAGCAATTTTACTCTTTTTAGTTTTCGATGGTTGAATTTGATGCAAAAATGAATCCTTTATGATGCTACAAGAAACTTCTTCATTGATATATTTAAGCTAGCGTCTTCGTGATCTTTCACTACAATTATCAATTGGATTTGCTGGTCGACCACCTTTTCCAATTTCCGTTGTAGTTACAGATGGCTTTTTAAAAATAAGTTTATTTCTTAGCCATTCTTGGTTGCGTGAGTAAAACAATTTCTTGTTTCTGGAACATTGATTGTACCGTTTTCTTAAAGTATTTAAAAAGTTTTTTATTTTTAAGTTATGAATTTTAATTTCTTGTTTGTCGCATATTTTGAAGAATGGATTATTCATTATATGTAAAATAATGTCGTTTTCATCTTTCCGTTCAAAATATATATCAGATAGGACACTATAACTGAATTTAGCCATTGTTTAAACAATAATGAAGAAAATAAGTGAATGCATGGATTAATATACTATTGCTCGAAGCTTCAACATGATCTTTTTCATCTCTTTGAAACATAATATAACAGGTACTTGGTTTTACCAGTTATTTCCATTGGTATTAAATTTATTTGCTATTTTCAGGTATTTAAGTTGTGTAATATTAGATGGCAATAAAATCATTTTTTACCTTTTCCAAATTAATTGCTAGATACCACATAATTTGGGAGTTCTATTGTCATTTTTGTCAAAATTTTGATACACCCTTCTATGTGGACTAGGTCCAAATATGGGCCAACTTCTCCTAATTTCAACAGAATTATTTTTTGGATCAATAAGAACTCTTGTACAAAATTTCATCAAAATATATGCATAATAGCCACTTTCACATACAAATAACTTCTCAAAAAATATGACGTTCATTTGTACCGAATATCTTAACTTGGGTCAGAAAAATTGCTGTAGCTCAAAAAGTGCAGTCCCGATGCATGGACATGTATATATAGGAATGTAGGGGAGAGTTAGGACTACAAAATAGAAAATTTGTGTTTTGACTCAGCTTGACTCACAGGAGTTGTGCTCTATGAAGTAGGAAATTTCCGAGAAATTTGACCTTTTTAAAAAAAATATTTAAATTGTTCTGAAAACAGTAGAGCTTCAATTTTTTTTACCAGTAATAGGAAATAAGTTAAGTTACAACACAAAATTTATTTCGTCCAAAAATCTTGAAAAACAAAAAAGTTATGATCATTTAAACTTTAAAAATTAACTAAAAATATCATAAATTTACTAAATTCTGAAAAAGCCCATTTTGGACCACCCTGTTCTCAGTGAAATAGTTGAAATAGAGTTCTAATTTTTTGGCTCCCGAGGTTTACTACTGTCTACTTTCATATGAGTCTAATAACTTTAAAATCGGAGAACAAAAACCAAAAGTAGTTTTGGCCGCTATCTCAAAATATTGACCACAGTGTGACGGCGACTATGAAATACAAAATGCACCATCCTAATTTCGCCGCCTGTAAACATTTTATAATAATGGCTATCATAACATATGTACTTATGTATATAAATGTGAAAATATATTAATTAGTTTTAATTTGTTTCAATATAAGATGTCAGTAGTTAACTGCTAAAAGCAAATTGTATAAAATATACAATTATTATGTACCAATGGCTTTTACACATAAATAAATTTGACGACTACTCGACTGACGTAGTTTTTTAACTTCTTTTTTTGTTAAGACGCTTTTCCAGCAATTTAGCAATATAGCTATTCGGGTTTAAAGTGGAACACAGAGAAAAAATTAGTTTATTTTTGAGAACTAAGGTTTAACATAGGTACTATTACTACTATACTACTAATAACAAAAACAAAAAAACAATGCAGTCATTACTATAAACCATTGCAATATTTACGACTTTGTATTGCAAGTCCTTAAATCGATGCTCACACTCAAAGTGGGACATTGCAGTTTTTGTATTTTTATTTCTTGTTAAATAAATTTTCGATACTTGATTAACTTTCCTTTTCTGACAATTACAGCTACGATGTCGCTGTATACTTTCCACCAAATGTTTACTAAAATCGGCTTCAATATTGTACCACTCTTCTGTTATTGCTTTCTTCAATGCGGCAATACATTTTGGCATTTGCATAGATACTCTTTTGCATAAATAGGCATATGTTCTATAACATTCAAGTATGATGATTGCGGAGGACTCTCAATCCCTATTGGATAATTATATAAAAGCCAATGTCATGCATTCCAAGATTTATGTTGGGGATCACTGTCTTGGTAGAACACGTAGTTATCGTTTATGCCTAGGCATTCGGCACTTTCCACAACGTTTTTTTTTATAAATATTTATATAATATTTTGAGTCCATAGTTCCATTTATAAAATGTATTTTCCCAACTCCAGCTGTTAATCTAGAACCCCATATCATAAAAGGACCACCACCATACTTGACTATTTTTTTAATGTTCTTGTCCAGAAATTGAAAAGGAGGTTTTCTCCAAGGGAATCTTTTTCAGAGGGGTATTTTAGTTTCGTCTGTAAAAATAATCTAAGAAGATAATAATTAAAGTATCGAAAAAATCGGAAAAACTTACAACAATAGCACCTTTCACCAGAAATGACACAGCTTTATTTGCATGTTCTTGAGCAAAAGCGTATTTCAGTTTTTTGAATTTTCTCTGATATTAATGGGTTTTGAAGGCAAGACCTTCATTGTAAATTATTTCTTCTAAAGATTCGACGGACTGTTTCAGCAATAACATTAACATTTTTTATTCTATATAATTTGTTTTTTTTTGTGTGTCAATTGCTGGCAAAAGTGGATCGTTCCTAATTAGCTCCAAACAGTAGTTTTGTGGGTTTTATAATTATTAATGACAAATGCCTCTCTTTAATTGTAGTTTAATCCTTTTGTACCATTTTTAAAAAATAAAATTTTAAACAATATAAAATTTTATAAAACACTGATTTAAGGCCAAAAAAAAGTGATTGTATGTGCCAAAGCGTTAACTAAAAAAAATTAAACTGTCCCACTTTGAATGTGAGCATTGTGTTGCAATATAAATTAACAAAAATGCAAATATTTTCATATTCGCGCTATAAAAAAACTAGTGCTTCCGATCTTAGAACCGCTTAGTTATAATTTATAAAGTAAAAGAAAATTGAATGGTGTTTTTTGTATATATTAAAAATATTATTTGTAAAAGATTTAAATTAAATCAGATCTTCTTTTGTTAAATCAATTCTTTTTAGGTAACTACAATAGTTGAAAGACTTTTTATACTTTTAATTCCTTTTTAATTTATATTTCATTAATCTGAATGTTTTTTTCGCTCTTCTGTTTATTTACTATGTTATTTTCTATACAACTATATTTGGTTTCTTTGTTTTTTCCATTAAATTATAAATAATTTATATACATGTATGTAAATTAAAAACATTGATATACATAAAAGTTAAGTTTAAAAAAAATCAGCTTTATTTATACTTTAAGAAATGATTTAAGATTTGTATTCGAAAAATACACAATTGATATTTTTCCAAGAATCAAAAACTATCGATAGTATCGATGGCATCAAAAAATACTATCGAAACTATTGAATGGCGCCACTATCGATAGTTTTGCAGCTCTAGCGTATACCTAAGAATTTACAGACAGATGATGGCAAAGAATTTGTTAATAAGGAGTTTGGACCATTAATGAGAAAATATTCAATAAATAATTGCACTATATATAGTGTTATGAAAGCTTCAATTATTGAACGCTTCAATAGTACATTGAAGGAAATGATGTGAAAAGAGTTTAGCAACAATGGATTTAATAGATGAATTAACATATATAAAATCTTAATTAATCAATATAATAAAAAATACATGGAACGCCCAAAATGGTTCAAATTAATGTAACTCATGAACACGATAAATATTTGCTGAGTACTGTGCACAATCATTTGAAACTATTTAAAGTTTCACGGTTTAAGGTTGGAGACTATTAACGTATTAGTAAATATAAGCACATCTTTGAAAAAGATATATTCATATGGAAAACAGAAAAATTTTAAATAAGATCGATACAAAGTACTTACCCATTTACATTTATGCTAGAAGACTATGATGGAAATGAAATAAAAGGTGGATTTAACAAAGAGGAGTTACTAACGCATTCGTTTTTCTAATACATTCATAGTTTAAAAAATATTAAATAGCAACGGTGGTTAGGTTTTCAAATTCAGCATAATATTTGAATAAGTAAAAATGAAATATTTTAAAATCTACCAATAAGTAAGCAAATAAATATTTGTAAAATAAAAAAGTACACTTTGCATTAATTATTTCATTTACGTTTATTCATTCGCTATGTCAATAACATTAGCATTGAGCGGGAGCTCGTCAATTTTAACAGCAAATTTATCTCCACCAATAGAATTAGCGGTTGATTGAGAATGTTCTCTAATTGATTTTCATTCATACAACTCGATTTCCAAAGTAGACTATGGCAAAATTCTTTTCCATATTGAAGATAAAGTAATTGAAATTCCTATAGGTTCTTATGAGTTGAAAGTCATAGCTAAATACATAGTCGCACAAAAAAAAAAAAAAAATGGGAATAAATCAGTTTTGATAGAAGCCAGCAATAACACACTACAAATTGGAATAACATCCTCGCATGATACACTAGTCTTCAATAGCATTCATCTTTCTAGGTTGAAATTTAATACTAAATAAATAAATAATGATAGCCAATTATTATAGCTTGAGTTCAGTTAAATTGTAAACGAAAATAGTCTCTCTTTGGAGGAAATGGTTTTAACTTTTACCTGCCAAGTAATCATATATGCTCCAGTAGATAAGAGTTAATCTTTACCGCTCAGCGAATTAAGCCTCTTAGGAAGGTAAAATGTACTAGCCCCAACTCTAGCACAACGGATTCTCCATATTATGTTGTTATTCTCTCTGCTCCAGTTGTATGGTAGTGTTCTAAATCTATCATATCCTGGATAATTAGGCTCTGCCTTACCTCTCTGATGTTCGGTGCCTTATGGTGCGGTAGGTGCATCATAAGGGTCTGGCCAGACCCATAAAAATATCTTTGGAAATAATGTTTTAGAAATTTAATTTTATTTATTTCAGCGTTTTAATATACAATACAAAGAGCAATTGGGTTTGCAACTATGTAATTGAATCGAATGTTCATTAAAACATATAGGACGCTTACATTTGCTGCAGTTATATGGAGTTTTACGCCTCTTTTTCGAAGATGAAGTAGTGTCAAGGTAGCATGATGAACGCGTTGAGGCTACTTGAGGGTATGTTTGTTGCTGTTCGGCGTCTAATATTGACGGGCGAGTGTCCGGCAACTAAAAATAATGTAATATTTTATTATAAATTAGTATGTATGAAGGTTTACAAACACATATCTTTATACAAAGATACATATGTATGTGTATATATAAATCATACTCACATCGATATTGAAAAGATTCATTGCTTGTCTTATGTGAGCAAATATCCATACTAAAGGGTTAGTCGCTCGTTCCGTCATATGTGGAATAACTAGCTGCCGCGCCAATTCAATGACAAATGGGTTCAACTCGTCATAGATGATAAATGAAGCCAAACCGGCGATATCAAGCATATTGTAAAACATTGCCAGTGCCAAAGATTTGTTGAGCGTTTGCATGAATAGCCAGTCAACATCTGGTCCATTGTATCAACGCCCGTTTTAAATTTATTGTAATCCAAAATTTGATCTGGCTTAAACCCTTAAATGGATCGGTGTTTTGACGGTAATGGACTGTGGATAACATGATTACTGGCCTTTTTGGCTTTGCTATGTAAGAGCACAGAGCGATGTTATTAATGTGGTAACAAAATAAAGTGCTTTTAACATCAAGTTTTGGGTCAAGCAATTCAGGCAGAATTCCTTCTAACGGTACTAACGAAAGCCACTCTACGATCCATCAACATATCTGCCAGGTTATATTTTGAGAAAAATTTGTCAGCAAAAACAGTCCTACCACTGTCCATATATTTTTCAATCAATTTCATGACAACTCGTTCGCCTTGATTCCTTTCTCGCTGGCCACCTGGTGGTTTCTCCGTATAAATTATACCTTCTAAGGGGTAATTTGAAACAGAGTCGCAAATCCACCACATTTTTGTGCCATATTTTGCAGGCTTACTCGGAATATATTGAGTAAATCGAGTACGCCCGTGATATGGAAATAACTGTTCATCGATGGCTACATGACAATCCGGAGTGTACGCCTTCTTTAATTTGGCCATCAGCATGAGCCATACATCGTCCAGGGCGGCAGATTTGCTTTGCTTTAACCTCTCAGCACGAGTACCACTGTTATCGAAACGGATGAAAGTAGTTAAATTCCTAAACCGATTCAAGGAAATAGTGGCCTTTTAAATTGGCATATTATAATTCGCCCATAATTCTTTTGCTGGCTGAGAATTCGCGTAGAATACACCAGCAATTAGCAGCATCCCAAAAAAAGCGCAAATTTCGCCTTCGTTGGTCATTACTCAATATCGCTGTTTATTTTTAGGATGCTTTTCGTTCCATAGACTAACCGCTTCACCAGCTTTTCTGTTGGTATCCCGCACAATAATATTGACGTTTTCAGGAGATAATAATGACTTGAAAATAACCCGATGACTCGGTGATGCTCCTCGCAATGGCCCTTTACGAGTAAAAGCTGTAACATTATGAGAGCGAGGCCTTCCAGGTGGTGGAGTGCTTGGATTCCACATCTTCATTATCTGGAAAGTATTTATCGTCTTCTTCGCCACCACTTGTTTCAAATGGATCGGAATTATGTCCCATAATATCTTCAATTTGTGCTACTTCGTCACATTTTTCCGGACTAACATTTGATGCACTTAGCTTACGAAGCACATGAGTCGTCATATCATCGTAATCCTTAGCTGATTAATCCATTTTATTAAAAAAATATTTCCCACTAATTAATTAAAAACACGTGTTCACTTTGACTTCTAAATACAACCTGAAATAAGTGATCTCTGCCGCTACATTCGTCAGCAGTTTTATTATTTACATCAAACGGTAAAGCAATTCACATGAAAGGTTCATATTGGTCTGCACAGACCCATGTGAGCTTGATTAACGAAAGTAGAGTAAAATAATTTTTTTACAACAAATAGACACAAATTTTAATTTTACTACTTCACGGTGCCTAGCACACTATATTTTAGGAAGTAATAGATAAAGAAGCCTCAGCTAGTTTTTAAAAAAGAGATACACGCATTTAAAGTTGTTGGGTCTGGAGAGAATCATATGAACATCGAAGGGCTACGTTTAACTCAAAAAAGGTTAAAAAATTTAACTTATTTTTAGCTTAGAGAGTCCTTTTTATTTTATAGAAATTGCAAATATTTTTATATTTCTTCTGTTGTTTAATAAATTAAGAAAAAATTTTTAAAAAATTAAAAAAGCTGTTTTAAGTGTTTTTTAAATATCTTTCTTTAATTTATTTATCCGATATTTCGGCCAACTTTGTTGGTCATCTTCAGGGATTGTTCTAAAAACAAACAAAAATGTTTTACAACAATAAACATATTAACACAAATTTAATTAATATTTACATTTAAAAAATATATTTAAAAAAACTTTTCTATTATTTACGTCACTAAACTTTGTCACATACTGTTAACTTATGATTTAATTTGTTTTCTTTTTTCAGGTCTGTGTTTGTTTATTATATGTCGATATATATGTGCACAGTTGTCTGTATCTGCCTTGTAGTTAATTCTTTTCTCTGTTGGGATGTTTATTATGTGGAGCATCTCTTGCATGTATCTTTTTGCAGAGTTATTTTCTCTTTCCAAAACTCTCACTTGTTTTAATTTCGGTTGGTGTCCAGTTGCCGCACAGTGGGCTGCAAGTGCAGTTTTTTGGTTTATAGGTTTATCATTTATTTTTAAATCGGACTTATGTGATGCCAATCTTGTCTTTAATTTTGTTTTCGTCGTACCAATATATACTTTTTGGCATACATCGGTGTCGTCTCCATTACATGTTATTTTGTAAATTACATTTGATTGGTCCATTCTGTCTAATTTTGCCTTCATATTGCTAAACAATGTATTTGTTGTGTTATTTGTTTTCATTGCGAGTATATATTTGTCCCTATCATAAATATCCGAATATTTAACTCTTTCTGACAGTCCAGGAATGTTGTCAATTGATCTGTATGTTTTCGTCTGTTTTCCAGCTGTTTTGTTGTCATCGGCTTCCATTCTTTTCCGTTCCACATGTTCCATCAATTTTATTATTGTCCTTATAGGAAAGTCATTTTTAATAAGAATATTTTTGATTTTCTCTTTATTCTGTTGGTGGAAATCTATATTGCTGATATCCAACACTCTGGTAATGAAGTTGGTAGCCGTATTGATGATAATGTTGCGGGGATGTTTTGAGTAATAATTAATCAGCCTTCCAGATGCCATAGGTTTTTGATACCAGTCCAATTTTAGTGTTTTTCCATCTCTTATAATTATTGCGTCTAAATATGGAAGTTATTTGTCAATTTCTTTTTCTATCGTAAATTGTATTTGTGTATTAAATGTATTTAGGGCTTTTAATGTTTCTTCAACTTCACTACCCTGCAGGAGATTGAACTAGTGTCTAACTAGAACTGTACTAGTACATAAACCACCAGTACTAGTTCTCAACTGTAAACTTTCCTATACAATCTTAATGCGCAAATTAACATTGAGTGTGATTGGAAAATTACTAGTACGTTTTGTTCTGGTTGCGAACTAGTACTAAAGGACCCTATTGGTGGCTTTAGTACTAGTTTATTACTACTACTTTTTTTATAAAACAAAATAAAAATTTTGCTAAAAAAAACAAAAAATGCACAAAAATAAAACAAGAATAAAGCACTTAATCTTCAATTGCAGGTACGTACTGAAAAGTTTTCAGTTAAAATAAAAATTTCTTCGTTATATATATAAAACTGTCTACAGTTTTTGTAGCAGATACATATGTAAATAAAAAGACTAAATTTCGAAATGAAATAGAAAAATGTTTATTCAACCTTGCTATTTTATATACATAAGGCACATTGTGTTAATCTTTTCTTCTCATAATACAAAAAAAAATGTTAATAAAAGGGAAAACTAAACAACAATCTGATCGGTTTAACTAAAAAATAAAATAAATAACAATGCTCATTTCTTCAAAGCTGGCTAGACTTTATCATAAAAACTAAATCTTAAAAATAATATTTTGAGATCATATGTATAAGGAAGGTTGTTCTGTTGTATGTTTTAAATAAAAAAATGTGCTAATTTGAATCTAATTCAGTGTAATGTTTTCATTTGCAGCTAAGTCCGTCTTTTGCGATGTTGTCATTTCATTTCTAGTGCTCACAAGTTCTTTGTTTTTTTGCACACGGTTGCTCTTAAAAATTTTTTTCTTTTGAAGTTGAAATGCTTTTCTCAATGTAGTTTCTGGTTCATCAGCAAAGTCAGCAATGACCTCTACATTAATATCAAAAAGAAATTGGGTTCTAAATTTATAAATGAATAATTTTTATATTCCAATTGAGTTTACCTATAATCGCAGAATAAAAGTTCTCTGCTTTCCATGTGTACCATCAACATTGAACTCGTGAATTAAATTTTGATGCAGAATTTCATTTAAGTATCTACCTACATTTCTTTTTAGCAAAGATTTCATACGGCGTACCTAAAAAAGGAAAATGAGAAAAATTAAAATTACTTAAATCTCTATTTATCAAACATGTGGATGTTATGAATGTACTTACATACGGATCTGCCTGGGTCTGCATTAACGAATTCAGCTCACTTAACTTCTTTTCTGTTTTAATGGGAAAGATCTCTATAATTTCATCTACAACTTTATTTTGGGAAATAATTTGTGAGAGCAAGACTTTATGTTCGGATAAAATTTCTATTATTGTGTTATTTTGCTGCTGCATGGTATCTATAAAGAGATTACATTTATCAAACGATTAAAGATAGATCATACTGAAATTACCTGCAAGGATTTTAACTTGTTTGGAAAGTTCTTCGCAGTTCATACATTTTTTGTCGCCTAAAAACAAACATTACAAGAAAATATAAATTATAAGTTGGAAAAAATACCTCATTACTGAAACTTTATAAAGAAGCTACATGCTCCCAAGCGTACAAAAAAAAATAGTTTAGTACAATTAAAAGCTTACCTTTTTGATAGTATTTCAAGGATCCTTTTGAAGGCTGTTGATCACGATTATTTAACATGGTTCTGGTAAGCAACTGTGCAAAAGAGGAAGAAATATGAACTTATTACAACTTAATGGCAGACACATTAATTTATATTTTATGTCACTAATTGAAAATCTTTCAATTGCACCTAATTGTAAATCTGTCTGATATATTCCAATATCAAGAGAGTCTATAGGCTCTTCAAAAAAGCTCTCTTTGTTTAAAATGCGTCTTCCTTCAATCATATTTTTATTTCCTTTTAAAAATTTTTCAATTTTTATTGTGATATCTGTTTGTATAGAACAAAAATTGTTTGGTTGTTTAGTTGAAAAATAACAGTCGCCAATATATGCTCCAACTATTTCATTTCCAATACAAACAAAGTCATCTTTTTTGGTTTTTGTGTAAACTTCGAGGCGTTCTTTATTAACAATTTGTTGGAGAATCCCAGTAGGTTTTCGTACGTGCTTCTTTAGAATTTGCAACTTATTTTCAAACTCGTATGCAGAGAAAGAATGAAGGGGACCGTACTTCTCTGCACTAGACGTTATATGCAGAAGACTGTGGACATTAAATGAAACACTATTTTCACCAAAAACAATTGGGAAGTTTTCAACAAATAACTCCAGAAGTTCGTTAGCTTGACTTATATTGGAAACTACATGCCGAGGACTGCAAAGCAATCTATATGCACAATGTAGAAGTAGGAAAATATAGTATATATCTTCGTGTATATTTTCCTATAGTGCTATTATGCCTGTGTAAGCTAAAAACTGATGGAACTCAGTTGCTTTCCAGTGGTGTATATCATCCAAAGACCTAGGTTTTCGTGGAAATTCCTTTGGAATAAATTTGCGTATATTAACTAACTTGTTCGATATATTAGAAATATTTGTTTTTTTAGTTTTTCGAATAGTTTTTTTATTAATTATGCGAAGCATAATTTTTTTTGTAACACCCAAGTCAATTAAGTGCATGCTGTCTAAAGGAATTTGCGAAATCATTTTCATTCCAATTTTTTCAAGCGGAGTTTGTTTATGAAAGAACGATTGGTTATGATGTTCCGGGTATTTTCTTGCAGCAAAATCTTCGTCCGAAATTATTTTTCCGCAAACTGTGCTGTATGTAAGTATGTTATGTATTTTTTTTGCTACCTGAGTGCATTTTGTGCACCCGTGTGCGGAAGTATGTCCTGGAACGCAACAAACAAATGATTTAGCGGGAGTGTCACAACATAAGCTTCGAAATTTCAGGCTAATCGTTTTACCAAGCACATTAAGATTTCCATTTAGAGAATTTGCTTCTTCGACAAATTCTTTTAAATAGTCTTCAACACAATGTGGCTTACCAGAACCCACAAATATACCTACTGGTATAGGCTCTTTTTTTTTTTGTGACATTTACTAATCTTATTAAGATCGGCCAAAGCTGCATTCTCGAACTTTTGAACAGTGGGATTCCATCTACATTTATATCAATTTCCACCACTGGGTAGGTTTGTAAAACTGTCTCCAACTTTATTAACTGATTTTCAATGCCAAAGTGGTAATAGCTACCTGGAGGAACTTTTCTTACATTAATTTTATTTCTTTTCCCTAGAAGCCCTTCTATTGACATTGGAACATTCATACCTTCATCAAACAAAATTGCAAGCAATCTTTCAGCACAGCTTCTTGTAGGTTTTGTTTCTATGTACCAGGTCTTTAACTTTTGCTTTAAATCAAGTTTCGCTGCTTTTGTATTATTTTGATCATCTTTTTTCTGGCTATCTTCTTCTAAACAGATTTGAGGGCTAATATTGCTTGGATTTTCACATTCTTTTAGTTCTTTATAAATTTTACTTTGATGCAGTCTCTGTTTATATTTATATATTTGCTTTTTTACTTTTCTTTTAAAATATGTTTTGGAATTATACATTTTTAAATTACCTTTTAGGAAAATAAAACACAGTTTTTCACTATTTAAAACACAAAAAATAAAATAAATTTAAATATCTTGTAAGTGCGCACTTTATTATTTCACAAAAGTTTACCAATAATTAAAAACAAATGCATTACATTTTTTTCATGGCATGCCAACATTTAAAAACAATTGAATGAGTGGTTGCAATTGAACTATTTCAGTACTAGTATTTCTCTACAAAAACTGTGTAACTGTTTGTACTAGTGCTTTTTGGTCTGGTGGCTGCACTAGTAATTTTTAGACAATTAACGCTCAATCTTCTGCAGGGTAGTTTTAACTATCGCAAAAAGGTCGTCTACATATTTCGTCATTAGCCTTGGTTTTGTGTTCATTTTGTCCATGGTTGTGTTAAGCAATTCTTCCATTATGATGTCCGCTATTACTGGAGATGCTGGAGATCCCATTGGCATTCCTTTGTTTTGTTGATAAAAAATGTCAATATACCTAAAATATCGGCAATCTTTAATGCAAAACGTCAACAATTCCATAAATAACCTCTTTGGTATCTTTGTATGTTTTTCTAGTGTTTCCCATCTGCTTTCTATTGTTTTTATTGCCAGATTAACAGGAATGCTTGGAAATAATGAAATTACGTCAAATGAGACTAAAACTTCGTCATCTTCTATTTCTATGTTGTCAATTCTGGATTTTAATTCTTTTGCGTCTTTAATGTTATATATAGAGTCCGTTGTCAAATTATTTAAAATATTAATTAAATATTTGGAAAGTTTGTAAGAGGGTGAATTTATCGATGAGCATATCGGTCTAAGTGGTATATTATTTTTATGAATTTTTGGTAGTCCATATATTCTTGGTGCCACTGCTATTCTTGTTGTCAAATTATTCTTTACGGTCAGATCTATGATATTTAATTTAAATAATTTTTCAACCAAAATATTGTTCTTACTTTGTAGTGTGCTTGTAGGATTTCTATTTATACGTTTATATGTGCACATATCTTTTAACATATTTTTCATTTTTATATCATAGTCATTTTTGATCATTGCGACGGTTTTATTGCCCTTATCTGAATTAAGTATTAAGATGTCATGATTCTCCTTCAAATATTTCTTTGTTTGTTTCACTGTGTCTAATATATGGATGTCCCGTAAATCTCTCTTCATTTTTCTTTTATGATCATCTAAGAGTGTTACAAATTTTGCTCTTGATATTTCTTGCTGTTCTCTTTCTTCAATCGTTTGTATACATTGTTCTCCATCGGTGATACATCTAAACAATGGAAAATTATTCTCCGTATAAGTAATGCAAATTTGGCGCCAAGTAATAATATCCATTGTATATTTTCAGGTATACTTTTTCCAGTAATATTGACAAACCAATCTCTGTTAAATTGCATTTTAAGTTTCTCTGCTTGGTCCTCTTTTAATCTGTTAAGTTTCTTATTTAGTCGTGTATTGTTCTTGTTTTTAATATTGTCAAAGAAGTTTTTCTCACTTAACATAAATAATTTATAGTCATGTTCTCTTAAATTCTTAACAATATTGGTTTTAAGCTTATTTAGTATGTTTTGTTTTTTAAACATCTATTTGTGTTTGTGTTGTATCAACAATCTTAAAATAATGTTGTGGAAATTATAAATATTTCTTCGCAAGGTTTTTTTCCATTTGTTGTTATATTACCATTCTGCATGAAAATGTTAAAGATGTTCAGAGTAGTATTAGAAATAAAACTAGGTACTATTCCCGATTGTCTGCATTCTATTAAAAACGAAGTTGATGATTTTAAATTAGCCATTTGTCTATTTAATTTGGAGAATTCCTTTAGAATATTATTTGTGCTTTTATTATATTGTTGTTTAATATTTTTGTATAGTGTCATGGTGTTTTACTTCTTCGGTGCGCCTTCCGTGTTTTGTAATATTTTTAAATAATTTTAGACCTTTTTATTATTAATTGTTTATAAGTTAATTTTTCGGCTTAAGGTCTGTTGTTTGAAATAAGTGATCTCTGCCGCTCCATTCGTCAGCAGCTTGATTAACGAAAGTAGAGTAAAATAATTTTTTTACAACAAATAGACACAAATTTTAATTTTACTACTTCACGGTGCCTAGCACACTATATTTTAGGAAGTAATAGATAAAGAAGCCTCAGCTAGTTTTTAAAAAAGAGATACACGCATTTAAAGTTGTTGGGTCTGGACAGAATCATATGAACATCGAAGGGCTACGTTTAACTCAAAAAAGGTTAAAAAATTTAACTTATTTTTAGCTTAGAGAGTCCTTTTTATTTTATAGAAATTGTAAATATTTTTTTATTTCTTGTTTATAAGTTAATTTTTCGGCTTAAGGTCTGTTGTTTAATAAATTAAGAAAAAATTTTTAAAAAATTAAAAAAGCTGTTTTAAGTGTTTTTTAAATATCTTTCTTTAATTTATTTATCCGATATTTCGGCCAACTTTGTTGGTCATCTTCAGGGATTGTTCTAAAAACAAACAAAAATGTTTTACAACAATAAACATATTAACACAAATTTAATTAATATTTACATTTAAAAAATATATTTAAAAAAACTTTTCTATTATTTACGTCACTAAACTTTGTCACATACTGTTAACTTATGATTTAATTTGTTTTCTTTTTTCAGGTCTGTGTTTGTTTATTATATGTCGATATATATGTGCACAGTTGTCTGTATCTGCCTTGTAGTTAATTCTTTTCTCTGTTGGGATGTTTATTATGTGGAGCATCTCTTGCATGTATCTTTTTGCAAAGTTATTTTCTCTTTCCAAAACTCTCACTTGTTTTAATTTCGGTTGGTGTCCAGTTGCCGCACAGTGGGCTGCAAGTGCAGTTTTTTGGTTTATAGGTTTATCATTTATTTTTAAATCGGACTTATGTGATGCCAATCTTGTCTTTAATTTTGTTTTCGTCGTACCAATATATACTTTTTGGCATACATCGGTGTCGTCTCCATTACATGTTATTTCGTAAATTACATTTGATTGGTCCATTCTGTCTAATTTTGCCTTCATATTGCTAAACAATGTATTTGTTGTGTTATTTGTTTTCATTGCGAGTATATATTTGTCCCTATCATAAATATCCGAATATTTAACTCTTTCTGACAGTCCAGTAATGTAGTCAATTGATCTGTATGTTTTCGTCTGTTTTCCAGCTGTTTTGTTGTCATCGGCTTCCATTCTTTTCCGTTCCACATGTTCCATCAATTTTATTATTGTCCTTATAGGAAAGTCATTTTTAATAAGAATATTTTTGATTTTCTCTTTATTCTGTTGGTGGAAATCTATATTGCTGATATCCAACACTCTGGTAATGAAGTTGGTAGCCGTATTGATGATAATGTTGCGGGGATGTTTTGAGTAATAATTAATCAGCCTTCCAGATGCCATAGGTTTTTGATACCAGTCCAATTTTAGTGTTTTTCCATCTCTTATAATTATTGCGTCTAAATATGGAAGTTTTTTGTCAATTTCTTTTTCTATCGTAAATTGTATTTGTCTATTAAATGTATTTAGGGCTTTTAATGTTTCTTCAACTTCACTAGTTTTAACTATCGCAAAAAGGTCGTCTACATATTTCGTCATTAGTCTTGGTTTTGTGTTCATTTTGTCCATGGTTGTGTTAAGCAATTCTTCCATTATGATGTCCGCTATTACTGGAGATGCTGGAGATCCCATTGGCATTCCTTTGTTTTGTTGATAAAAAATGTCAATATACCTAAAATATCGGCAATCTTTAATGCAAAACGTCAACAATTCCATAAATAACCTCTTTGGTATCTTTGTATGTTTTTCTAGTGTTTCCCATCTGCTTTCTATTGTTTTTATTGCCAGATTAACAGGAATGCTTGGAAATAATGAAATTACGTCAAATGAGACTAAAACTTCGTCATCTTCTATTTCTATGTTGTCAATTCTGGATTTTAATTCTTTTGCGTCTTTAATGTTATATATAGAGTCCGTTGTCAAATTATTTAAAATATTAATTAAATATTTGGAAAGTTTGTAAGAGGGTGAATTTATCGATGAGCATATCGGTCTAAGTGGTATATTATTTTTATGAATTTTTGGTAGTCCATATATTCTTGGTGCCACTGCTATTCTTGTTGTCAAATTATTCTTTACGGTCAGATCTATGATATTTAATTTAAATAATTTTTCAACCAAAATATTGTTCTTACTTTGTAGTGTGCTTGTAGGATTTCTATTTATACGTTTATATGTGCACATATCTTTTAAAATATTTTTCATTTTTATATCATAGTCATTTTTGATCATTGCGACGGTTTTATTGCCCTTATCTGAATTAAGTATTAAGATGTCATGATTCTCCTTCAAATATTTCTTTGTTTGTTTCACTGTGTCTAATATATGTATGTCCCGTAAATCTCTCTTCATTTTTCTTTTATGATCATCTAAGAGTGTTACAAATTTTGCTCTTGATATTTCTTGCTGTTCTCTTTCTTCAATCGTTTGTATACATTGTTCTCCATCGGTGATACATCTAAACAATGGAAAATTATTCTCCGTATAAGGTAATGCAAATTTGGCGCCAAGTAATAATATCCATTGTATATTTTCAGGTATACTTTTTCTAGTAATATTGACAAACCAATCTCTGTTAAATTGCATTTTAAGTTTCTCTGCTTGGTCCTCTTTTAATCTGTTAAGTTTCTTATTTAGTCGTGTATTGTTCTTGTTTTTAATATTGTCAAAGAAGTTTTTCTCACTTAACATAAATAATTTATAGTCATGTTCTCTTAAATTCTTAACAATATTGGTTTTAAGCTTATTTAGTATGTTTTGTTTTTTAAACATCTGTTTGTGTTTGTGTTGTATCAACAATCTTAAAATAATGTTGTGGAAATTATAAATATTTCTTCGCAAGGTTTTTTTCCATTTGTTGTTATATTACCATTCTGCATGAAAATGTTAAAGATGTTCAGAGTAGTATTAGAAATAAAACTAGGTACTATTCCCGATTGTCTGCATTCTATTAAAAACGAAGTTGATGATTTTAAATTAGCCATTTGTCTATTTAATTTGGAGAATTCCTTTAGAATATTATTTGTGCTTTTATTATATTGTTGTTTAATATTTTTGTATAGTGTCATGGTGTTTTACTTCTTCGGTGTGCCTTCCGTGTTTTGTAATATTTTTAAATAATTTTAGACCTTTTTATTATTAATTGTTTATAAGTTAATTTTTCGGCTTAAGGTCTGTTGTTTAATAAATTAAGAAAAAATTTTTAAAAAATTAAAAAAGCTGTTTTAAGTGTTTTTAAATATCTTTCTTTAATTTATTTATCCGATATTTCGGCCAACTTTGTTGGTCATCTTCAGGGATTGTTCTAAAAACAAACAAAACTGTTTTACAACAATAAACATATTAACACAAATTTAATTAATATTTACATTTAAAAAAATATATTTAAAAAAACTTTTCTATTATTTACGTCACTAAACTTTGTCACATACTGTTAACTTATGATTTAATTTGTTTTCTTTTTTCAGGTCTGTGTTTGTTTATTATATGTCGATATATATGTGCACAATTGTCTGTATCTGCCTTGTAGTTAATTCTTTTCTCTGTTGGGATGTTTATTATGTGGAGCATCTCTTGCATGTATCTTTTTGCAGAGTTATTTTCTCTTTCCAAAACTCTCACTTGTTTTAATTTCGGTTGGTGTCCAGTTGCCGCACAGTGGGCTGCAAGTGCAGTTTTTTGGTTTATAGGTTTATCATTTATTTTTAAATCGGACTTATGTGATGCCAATCTTGTCTTTAATTTTGTTTTCGTCGTACCAATATATACTTTTTGGCATATATCGGTGTCGTCTCCATTACATGTTATTTCGTAAATTACATTTGATTGGTCCATTCTGTCTAATTTTGCCTTCATATTGCTAAACAATGTATTTGTTGTGTTATTTGTTTTCATTGCGAGTATATATTTGTCCCTATCATAAATATCCGAATATTTAACTCTTTCTGACAGTCCAGGAATGTAGTCAATTGATCTGTATGTTTTCGTCTGTTTTCCAGCTGTTTTGTTGTCATCGGCTTCCATTCTTTTCCGTTCCACATGTTCCATCAATTTTATTATTGTCCTTATAGGAAAGTCATTTTTAATAAGAATATTTTTGATTTTCTCTTTATTCTGTTGGTGGAAATCTATATTTATTAAACAACAGACCTTAAGCCGAAAAATTAACTTATAAACAATTAATAATAAAAAGGTCTAAAATTATTTAAAAATATTTTTTTATTTTTATAAAATAAAAAAGGACTCTCTAAGCTAAAAATAAGTTAATTTATTAATAAAAAAAAAAATCAAAAAAAATTGTTACTTTAATTGAAAAAGGTTAAAGTTTTATTTAGTAAAAAAAAAAACAAAAGTGAAATGTTTTCAATTTTGTTTTATATTTATTTATCTTTTTTGTCAATTATAATATATAAATTAAAACTTAAACAAAACACTTTTTTCTTATCCTTAATAAAACTATTATCGTAAAGTTGAGAAATACAGCATCCCCGTTATAGTCGTAAAGGAATTGGAAACTTCGTCGTCAAAATAGTTACTGTGGTAACCCATCCCAATAGTGAGCTCATGGAAGTATAATTACTCTCTTTATCAACTTGAAAGGAAAAGAGGCTTATTAAATGCTCTTCATCTTCCTCACTATCCAATGCAATATTCTCAGGAGATAAAATAATTAATTATACAATAGCGATAACGATATAATAAGTTTAACTTCCTATAGCTACCCACTTAGTATAATGTTTTTGGCTGACCCTGTGCAAGTATATGTGCAACCAAATCATTAGAATTTTAAATAAAGATTTTCTATTCCCTAATATTACTATTGATCCTTTTCTAAATATTTAAATCACGATTATTTCATTGAAACCTTAAACCTAAGTTTACCACAGACCCACACACAAGTTCATTACCTTTACTCTCTATCTCAGCAGTGTTTTAATTTAAAAAAAATTCAATACACCCAAACTCTTATTTATTTATTATCTGTCTGTCTCTATACACCTACCCTTTTATTATTCGCTATTCTTTTAATATACATGAATGATATTGAACATTGTTAGGTCAGCGTAAAAGTTTACCTTCATATTTTTTATTGTTTAATTCAATATATTTTTTGGCTTATTGTTACCACTGTAAATTGATGCTTATATTCTATAAACGAACCACTGTAATAATATTTGGTTATTAGCCCTTAATTTTTTAATAGTTGCTTCTTACTTAAATTGTTTAAGAAGTATATTTTGTTGTTGTAAAAAAAATGCATTTACTTAAACTGTAGGCTCATATGAATATATAGTAATATAATATATCATATGAATATATAGTAATATCTTATTTAAAGATTGTTAGACTTATTTTTAAGTTTTTAGAAATAAAGAAAATATTGTTGTCGTGAAGCTAAAACAAAGAAGTCGCGTTTTTCTCGGTCGCGTTTCTCATATTTTTAAAAGTACTCTGCTTAACGAACATTTTAGTGGCATATAGATAACAATTCAAAAATACTGAATTGTTCTATATAGCTGCCGGTGGGGAAAAAGCTCCTCATCGTACATTTTTGGCGGCCAACGTGGGGCGCGAGCTACTCTAAAACTTTCATTTTACTTTCGTTTTGCGATCCGAGAAGATTTATTAAAAACTTTGTCGTTGCAGTACATCTTACTCAAAAGTGTACAGGTCGTGTAGTAAAGTGGAATATAAAAAATTTATAAAAAAGCCCAAAGAAAAACTATGCACGTAATTTAATCGTGCTAAATATTTAAAACATTACTGTGTTAAATTACAATTAAAAATTCTTTGTGCTTGTAGGACTTAATAAATTTCGTAGAATATAAAAAGTGACTATTATGAAAAAAAATAATAAAATATACATAATCACAAAAGAAAAATTATATCGTGCTCTCACTCGGTTCCAAAATGAATATACAATCTCAGTAAGGTGAGGATGCTTATAATACAACATTACTGTGTTAAATTACAATTAAAAATTCTTTGTGCTTGTAGGACTTAATAAACTTTCGTAGAATATAAAAAGTGACTATTATGAAAAAAAAAATAAAATATACATAATCACAAAAGAAAAATTATATCGTGCTCTCACTCGGTTCCAAAATGAATATACAATCTCAATGAGGTGAGGATGCTTATAATACAACGACAGCTGAATCTACAATTTGTTTCCCAGTAGCTAATTATAAGTTACCTCAGCTCAAGCTACCCACATTAAGTGGTAAGTACAGTGAGTACAAAAGTTTTATTACGTCTTTCAAAAAAAACAAAAGAAAAATTATATCGTGCTCTCACTCGGTTCCAAAATGAATATACAATCTCAATAAGGTGAGGATGCTTATAATACAACGACAGCTGAATCTACAATTTGTTTCCCAGTAGCTAATTATAAGTTACCTCAGCTCAAGCTACCCACATTAAGTGGTAAGTACAGTGAGTACAAAAGTTTTATTACGTCTTTCAACCAAATTATCGATCGTGAATTTGGTCTTTCAAATATTGAAAAGTTTAACCATTTGTGAACTGCCTGCATGGTCAAGCATTGGAAACCGTAAAAGCTTTTCAGTTTACGAATGAAAATTATTCGAAGGCTCTCGAAAGACTCAAATCGCATTATGATAATAGTTCGCTGATCTTTTTGAACTTCCAACTGTGTCCAAATATAATTATAGACAATTACGTAGTCTTGTTGATAATACATCCGCTCTTTATAGCTCTCTATTTTCGCTTGGCTTAAATAGTTACATTTCTAACTTAATGCTTATTTACTTAATTCTGGAAAAAGTTGATGATGAGACCAAAAGGAAATGGAAAGGCTCGTTAGATTTTACCAAATTGCCATTTTGAGATGAATGTTCAAAGGTACTCGAAAGACGTTGCTAGTTCCTGGAATCAATCGATAACAGCCATACTCACGTAAGCCCTTGTAAGAATGAGAACTACCAATCTAGTAAGTCTAAATATAAAACTTCTAAGCTAGTTTATACTTTTGCGGTTTAAAACGTGTATGCGCACTTTGGTCAAAGGGTGACCATGAAATTAGTCGTTGCCCTCGCTTTAAAGATATTGATATCAGTCAACGTTTTGAAAACACAAAACGACTAGGGCTTTGTGTGAATTGATTGTTAAAAGGGCATCAAGTAAACAGCTGTTCACCATCATTCAAGTGCAAATTTTGTTCTCGCCTGCAATAATAGTTTGCTTCATCGTCCTCAGCCAGCTTAGAGGCTCACCACCGAAGTCACCAGTATCGGAAATACTTGTAGTAAAAGTTAGTATCGCTCTTCAACAAATGTTAAATCTTGTTTGACTGATTTTGAAGTGACCTTGTCGTTTTGTATTACACTTCATATATCGTATCAACCATATTCAGAGTTAGATATCTCATCCTGGAAAATGCCTCCGAACACTCAGCTTGAAGATGAAAATTTCTTCAAATCAAAGCGAATATATCTATTAATTGGTACTGAAACATTTTTTGATATTATGTCAGTTGGTCAGATTACACTTGGTCCTAATTTGCCAAAGTTCACACAACACTTTTTGGGTGGATTGTAGCTGGTCGATATTTTTCAAATAATTCAGTTTGTGAAATTACAGCGGTTCAAGGAAATTGACGAAATTAAATCCGACTCAAATGGCTTGACTCCAGAACAATCTGATTGTGGGTAATTTTTCATCAATACTGTTCACCGTGAATCAACAGCAGGGTTGTTGTTAAACTGCTCTTCAAAGAGTCAGCTGATGTCTTAGCTCTTTCACGCAACATGGCTTAAAAGATTTAACTCTCGGTAAAGACGATTTCTTCGTGACAGCTATCTGAAATCGCAGTAAGTCACCTTTATGAAAGAATATGACGCTTGTGGATATAAGAGTCTAGTTCACAGCCACGCTTAAATAAGCCTCATTATTTCATCCCTCTCCACAGCGTTCTTAAGCCCAACAGCACCTTAACTAAGTTGAGAGTAGTTTTTGACGCCTCTTGTCCCTCATCGTCTCAGAAGCCTCTTAATAATATTCTAATGGTCAATCCAACAATTCAAGATGAGCTCTAAGATGTTTTACTTCGTTTTCGTCTTTATCGCTATGCTATAACAGCTTATATAATAAAAATGTACCGCCAAATTCTTATTGATTCTTGCGACAGTAAATATCAATACATCTTATGGAGAAATTCTGAAGAAGAAGACCTACGCACATATCAGTTTAATACTATCACGGAGAGTCAGCCGCGCCTTAGCTGGCAATCAAAAGTCTTCACTATCTCGCAGATCAATATATGGATCAATTTGAACTTGGTGCAAAAACTGTTAAGTCATCGTTTTATGTTGGTGATTATTTAGGTGGTAGTTTTAATTTAGTCGTGGTTGTTTTCAATTGGATATGTGACTCTCAAACCATAAAGATTTTCAAAATGATAAGACTACAAAAAATCTGAACGTCTGTGAATCTGAAATTACTTAGGACCAACAAGCAGACGTTTTTCTATTTTCATTTTTACCAAAAATTCCTATAGATTCATAAATCACCAAAAGAACAATTTTGCCGCTCTCGTCATCACTCTTTGATCCCCTTGAACTTCTGGCGCCGCTTATTATTAAGGCTAAAATCATTGTG
Source organism: Cistogaster globosa (assembly GCA_937654795.1). Taxonomy (NCBI): domain Eukaryota; kingdom Metazoa; phylum Arthropoda; class Insecta; order Diptera; family Tachinidae; genus Cistogaster; species Cistogaster globosa. The sequence goes on from OW569406.1 coordinate 37,568,479, forward strand.
CAAGAGTTGTGGATTATGAAAATTGAATCTGTACTTTGCCTACAAGAACATTCTAATTATATTTTAGATTCGATTCAAAAATACGGGTCGTTTTTGAAAATTTTTCGCGTTATCGCCTGGATTCTTCCTTTTACTCAAAAATCAAAAGCTAATATTTTCAATTCTTACTTTTTGCAGCCCCAAGAGTTAGAAAATGCCTTACATCAGAAGCAATATTTTTAAGATGATATAATTCGTGCTAAGAAGAAGAATGGGGAGCCTGCTCTAGAGTGTCTTAACTCTTCCTAGATTCAACAAATGGCTACGGTTTGCTCAAAGTGGGAGGTCGATTAGTAAGTGCAGCAATTTCTGAGGGTCAAAAACATCCAATATTATTGCCTAGTAAAAATCATTTTGTACACTGTTATGTTCGTCACCTACATATTACCAACTTCCATGCTGGAGCTAAGTCTTTAATGTCGTAAATCCGCTAAATATGTTGGATCATAAACTCAAGGAGTTTATGTTTTCGTATTGTAAACTCGTGTCCACAATGCATTCGCTACCGTCCCAAATTACTGCAACAAATGAGGGGAGATCGGCCTGTGGAACGTCTTAACCCTGCTAGACCTTTCGCTAAATGTGCTGTTAATTTTTGTAATCCATGCTACTGTGCTGTTGATTTTTAAGAATCCGAAGGAAGGTGCCTTATAAAACATATGTTGCTATATTCGTCTATTTTACTGTTAAAGCAGTCCATATTGAAGTCGTGTCGGATTTATCAATAGACGCCTTTATTGCCGGTCTTAAAAGAATAATTGGACGAAGACTCTATGATCATGATACTAATTTCGTTGGGGCAAATTCAAAATTAGCTTAATTAAAATCATTCCTTTTTGATCCTACAAACAAAAATTGTATATCAAATTATTGCTCAAACCAATTTATTAATTTGCGATTTATTCTACCCAGAGCACCAAATTTTGGCGGTTTGTATGAGGCGGCCGTAAAATCAGCCTAGGGTACACTTACTAAGCACTCTTTTCAACACAAGAATAACGTTTGAGGAGCTTCCAACTGCGATGATTAAGAAAGAGAAATTTTAAATTCAAGACCGATTTCACCTCTATCTGCAGATCCCAGTGACTTTCAAAACTTTACACCAGGCCATCTCTTGATAGGTGCTCCCCCCCGTGGTTTGCCAGAACATTATGTCTCATCGAAACAACTGAATAACCTAGACTGTTGGTTTTGGATAAACGCGATTATCTAAATAAGCTGCAAATGCGCAACAAATGGATTAGTTCCAACCCCAAAATTGCTACTGGATCTCTAGTTATTATTCAAGAAGATAATCAACCACCACAACGTTGGTTCATGGGTAAAATCACTAACATAATATATGGTGGAGATGATCGCGTCAGGGTTGTCGACATTAAAACAACGAAAGGTATTATTACTTTCTTGAAATCTTCCTTTCAATGAGGCCGGCATTTTAGCTCATAGTATAAGTTTACCTTCATATTGATTTTTGTTTCTTTATTTATTGCTTAAATTCAATCAATTTTTTGGCTTATTGTTTCCCCTGTAATTTGCTGCTAATATTGTATAAACAAACCACTGTAATAATATTTGGATATTAACCGTTAGTTTTTATATTTGTTACTCACATAAATTCTTTAAAGAGTATATTTTGTTATTGTTTAAAAGAATGCATTTACTTAAACTGTAGGCTCATATGAATGTATAGTAATATTGTTTTTGTAATTTAAATACATATAATAATAAGTTTAATTGGTATATTGGAAGTGAGAAACAAAATAACAACAACAACAGTGGCTCTTATTTAAACATTGTTAGACTTATTTTTAAGTTTTGGAAATAAAGAAAATATTGTTGTCGTGAAGCTCAAATAAAAAAATTCGTGTTTTTTCTCGGTCGCAATTTCTGATGCATTTAAAAAAAGTACTCTGCCCAATGAACATTTTAGTGGCATATGGATAATAATTCGAAATTACTGAATTGCTCTATATAGCTGCCGGTGGGGAAAAAGCTCCTCATCGTACAAATATTTTACTAATAACATACAATAATTCAAATTTAGAACAAAACAAGTAAGAGTGCTATTTTCAACTTTGGCGAATTTTATATACCCTTCACCATGTATGTATAACCACATGTATGCTTTAATAAGACAACAAATTAAGTACTGTATACATATAAATAATTTTACAAAAAAATGCCATCGGCTCTTAACGGGTTAAGTATTTTTTGTAAATCTTAGTAATTCCTTAAAGACCTCTTTAAACTCTTTAAAATGATACCCATATTGCTATTAAAAAAATTTTAGAACTTCAAAACCCCGTAACTCGGAAAATATGAGCGAGCGCCAATTTTTTCACGTGATGTATTTTCTTGCTTTTTAGTTCTCTAAACCCACATGTTATTTTTTTAATTGGAGTTACCTTATTGTTCCAAATGACATGAAAAAATTAGAGGTAGACGTGGTGTTTTGCCTGCTGCCTCGAATGACATAGACCGATCATGCTGATTTCCAATAGCACCTCTTTCGAAACTATGTATGATCGAATGATATACTTATTTTTTTTTTCTAGAACATCTAGTGCCTCGGCAAACGTGATTTCAACACTAACACGCACGGACAGACGAACATCGCTCAATTGACTTCGTTATGCATAAGATAAATAAAATTTCAAATTAGTTTTGCAAGTAAAAATTTTTGGTAAAAAATGACGCAATAGTATATACGTATGTGTGTTTTTTTTTGCTGTTGCGAATATGGGTTTTTAGAAAACTTTTAATTGTTTTCGTAAAAATAATTATTTTGGTGAAATTTTAATCGTTAGCCAAATTCCAATTTTTTGGTAATCTAGTAGAGCTTTTTTTGTTGAATATTTAGTGAAAATTCTAATTTTTTTAATTTAAAACAAATTTTTTATTTTTTTAGTTTAATATTTTTGATGCAATGTTCTATATAAAATTATACATTAAAATCTTATCGGCTCTTAATGGTTTAAGCATTAAAAAAAATTTAGTTTTTCCTTAAAGTTCTCGTGAAAAGCTTTAAAATGATACCCATATTGACATTTTTAAAATTTGAATATTTAAAAAAAAGATTTGTTTTAAAATAAAAAATTGGAATTTTCACTAAAAACTGAAAATTCAACAAAAAAACTGCTTGAGATTACAAAAAAAAGATGGAATTTCAGTAAACGATTAAAATATCACTAAAACATTTTTTTACGAAAATTTCACCAAAAATTTAAAATTTTTGCTTACTTGACCTTTTTTAAACTTTCGCTAATTTATTACCTATTTAAATGACAGTTAATTGATTTTTAATGGCTTCTGCATAATTTTAATAGCTTCCTATACACTCTTTTAACCGAGTACACGACTCTGCAATATTTACAACGTTTAACGTGGCTTAATCAAGTCAATGGTGACTGTTTTTTATTAATCATTCTGTTTCACATAAATTCCTACCCCTAAACGGCGTTGGCACAATATAAAAATATTTATATGTAATGATACTTATAAATCTCTAAATAGAACTTTAGTGTCATGTGTTGCCAGGCTAAATCTGTGGTTAGTGTAGAATATTCAAAACTCTGTTTCGACATTTTTTTGTTCACAATTTCGAATATTCCTTTGACCATAGCTAATTATCAAATAATTTCCCTTTTTGCTTTCTGTACTGTTTCTACACTTTTTGCTACTTAACCAGCTGTAAAAAGAACATAACGAAATTCCCTTTTATACACATCAAAATTATTGAATGAATGCCGGGAAAATAGCACAATAAAATTGAAAGTTTAATAAATTTAGTTTAATATTCCTGTGTTTTTAATTTTTATTTATTAAATTCTTGCAAGTGCCTGTGCAATATGCAAAAATAAAATATCATAGTGTCTCGTGATGTTTTATTTGTTGTTTTTATTTTTCAACATCTTTAAAACTGTATAAAAAGAGCCGAAAAAAAGTCCGCCGTATACAGTGGATAAAAAAAAGGAAAATCAAAGTTGATTATTGTTGTTTTTGCTTGAACTTTGATTTTTGTCTTTACTTTATTGTTTAGACAAAAATCTTTAGTTCAATTAAAATAATTGTGAGAAGTTTCCTGAAGAGCTAAGTTAGTGGTAGCGAAATGAATATTGAGACGTGCTTTCATCTCCAATAATCAATACCGGGAAAATAGCACAATAAAATTAAAAGTTTAATAAATTCAATTTAATATTCGCTTGTTTCTAGTTTTTGGTTATTGAATGAATGATTTTTTACGTACCCAATCTAATATTATTAATTCTTTATAATTTCTTTTATTTTCAACGCAAAAGAAAAACCAATTTTTGTGAAATAAAACCCTAATATATTTTTTTATATTCCACATTTGACAAGCAAAACTGATTATTACTGCATTTGCATAATTCATGTCTAAAATAGAATTTTCACGTGCCTGTTCGTGAAATCCAATGTCAGTTTTGCACTGACTACTAGTGGGAAAATAATTTGCCTATTAAAATCACCAGCAAGACAGTTATGTAATAAAATAGCTGTATTACACTGTCTTACAGTAGGAAAATAATTTTTATCTATACATATAATAGTAGCGGGGTCATTTCTGTATATTTTACCTTTTTTGAAAATTTTACTGTTAGCGTAGATATTAAACGATATGAAATTCAAAACACCTATTTTTAAAATTATTGTCTGTCTGCCTGTCCGATGTTCCATCTGGCTGCGTCTGTTCGGATCACTTAAAAACCGCTAGATGAATTTTAATAAAATTTTTTAAAATGGTACCTAAGAACCTTGGTTCAAATACAGAATAATTTTTTTTTTTCGCAAAAATAAGTTATTTTGTAAAGAACCTGAAGATACTAAAGTGAAATTACCCAAACTTATTGGTATAAATGGAAAATTGTTAACATTGTTTACAGAACTGTGGAATAAATATTTAATAACACATTTTTATAGTTTTGATTTTTAAGATAATTAGAAATCACACACCGGAAAAGTTGCAAGCACTGCTAGTACGTGATAAAATTCGTATATTGCCAGTCTTTGCATTAAGGCTCGTTTTATACCTTTTTTATATTTTTTATTTCTTGTGCTAAAATAAGTTGTTAATTTCTTGATTTTTTTATGTTTCTTCAGATAAAAAAGGCATATACATGGTTCCCGCTGAATGTTCAAGATTCAGTGTATGACAACTTAGATCAGACAGACGTATCTTAGTTAACGGTGTTGAAACTAAAGCCAAAGGTGGTGGAGAAGCAATATATGTACGAAGCGGTATTGCTTGTAAAGTAGAGCTCTTAACTAAAATTGGCAGTGAAATAGAATATTTATTTCTTGATATTTCAACAGTTGCTAATAGAAAACTTCTGTTAGGTTATGGGTACAGGCCAAATTGTAGCATGAATGTATATTGTTTCATTTCTGTTCTTGAAGAAATCTCTACAGAATATGACGACGTTGTTATCATAGGCGACTTTAATAATAACCTTTTAGTCGAATACCCACTAACCGAACCTATGGACTGTCTTCATCTTTATCCTGTCAATGTTTGATTTAATATTTGTTAACCATAAATCTAAAGTTCTTCTCTATGATCAAATTTCTGCTTCAGTTTTTTCTAATCATGACATTATCTTTTTAAGTTATGACTTATTCTTTGCAGCTGATGACAGATAAACTACATTTCGCGATTTTCATAATATAAATTACACAATATTAAATCTCAACATATATAATATATTTTGGGACCAAATGTACTTTTTGTGCAATGTCAACGATCAAATTTCTTTTATTCAGGAAAATATTCGATGACTATATGATATGTGGTTTCCACTTAGAACCAAATTTATTAAAGCAAATCAGCCACCATGGTGAAATAAAACTACTAATAGAAAAGCGAAACATTGCTTATAGCCGATTGAAAAGATTTAAAACTGAAGATCTGAGAGCTATTCATAAATCTGCTCGTAGGGAGGTTGAAAAACGTATTCGGCGCCCAAAGATTCTGTTTTACTATAGTAAGTTTGCTTCTGCAATTGACAACAAATCGATATGGAATGAAATGAGTAAAATTGGTTTAGGTCGGAAATGCTTTAAAAGCCCGAATCTGGATGCTGACGTAAATATATTGAACAGCAACTTTTTGAATATTAATGTTCCATCACAAACTAGCAACATCTCTAATGATCTTTGTTTTGTTTCGATACGAAACCCTTTCAGTTTTCGTTGTGTTAATTAGTCTAAAGTTTTGGATTGTTTATTATCAATAAAATCTAATGCAATTGGCTCGGATGCCTTAGATCCTAAGTTCTTAAAAGCTTTAATACCTTAACTTTTACCGTACTACACTCATCTGTTCAACACAGTTCTTCTTAAGTCTACCTTTCCTGATGTATAGAAAGTATCAAAAATAATACCTATTCCCAAAACTAGTGGTGAATTTAGGCCTATTTCTATTCTACCTTACTTATCTAAAGTTATGGAAATTCTAATTTCAAAGCAAATGAAAACCTATTTAGAGAACAACAATCTTTTGTCTAATATTCAATCGGGTTACATCAAATCTAGAAGTTGTACTACAGCTCTTGTGGATATGGTTGAAGATCTTAGAGCAAGCTTAGATTTAAATATGGTATCTTTTTTCGACCACAGTAAGGCATTTGACACTGTAGATCATAAAACTTTAAGACTCAAACTTCAAAAGATAATTCACTTTTCAAAATCTGCTTGTAATTTTACACATTCTTATCTTTTAGAAAGATCTCAAGGTGTCCATATAAATAACAAGATTTCAAATGCACTTAATGTTAATAGAGGCGTACCGCAAGGTTCAATACTTGGACCTGTTATTCTGTTTTTACATTAATGATTTACCTGATTTTGTAAGTAACTGCAAAGTTCAAATGTACGCTGATGCACGTCATCAGCTCTACATGATTACCAGTGTTCAAAATATCAGTTCAGCTTTAACAGAAATCAATAATGATTTGGACTGGATTGATAGCTGGGCTAATGCAAATGGGTTATGTATTAACCCTTTTAAAATCTAAAAGAGAATTAAACGTGCCTGAACTTAACATTATAGGAAACAGAATAGACTTTGTAAATTCAGCATTGAACCTTGGTGTTGTCTTTAATTCCAGTTTATCTTAGTCTAATCACATTAACTATGTTGTTGGTAAAGTCTGCAGAAGGCTTCGAAACTTGTGGGCTGTTATAGATTCAACACCTTTTGTCATACGTATGCAACTTGCAAAAACTTATTTGATTCCTATACTTTTATATGGGTGTGAAATTTTTGCGAACTGTGATAGCAAGGATCAACGAAAACTCAACGTCGCCTATAACAATATAGCCAGATATGTATTCTTAAAAGGCCGTCGCGACCGCAGATCATTATACTCATACCAGATATTTCAACTTAATTTTGAAAATCTTTTAAAACTTAAATGTCTCATGTTTTTTGCATAAAATTATTACATCTAGGCAACCAGTATATTTGCTTAATAGGATCCAATTTGGCAGATCAAATCGAGGGAGGAAAATTATTAAACTAAGAGCTAAGAGATTTAAGAGCCTCTTGTCACAAAGAGAGTTTTTTATATACACCACAAGTCTCTGGAATTCCTTGCCAAATAATGTCCAAAATCTAGGAAATGCAAATGCGCTTAAAAAGGAGTTATATAAAATATTTTCATAGCGTTTTATTGATAATTTTAATTTTAACTAACCTTTAATTTAAAATAATTGTTATTTAATGCATAGCGAATTCGATTGAACGATGTCCGTGTGTCCATCCGTGTTAGTGTTGAAATCAACTTTGCCAAGGCAAAGAGAGAAAATTTATATATGCCAATCTAGCAGACAAAGTTTCAAAAACTGCTCTTTGGAAAATCACCAAGATCGGTCTCGGTCTTTTGAGGCAGAGGGCAAAACATCACGCCTGCCTCAAAATTTTTTTTGAGGTATCCATATGGAATTTTTTGGAAAATACACAATTTTCTTAAAAATGTTTAACCCATCAAAAACCGATAACTTTTTTATCTAAAATTATACATAATACTATTTTTTATTTTTATCTGTCACCCCAATATTTGCTTTTTGATTGGAGTTACTTCACTAAACTATGGTATACAAGATTCGGCATTGCCTTTTTTTACTTATAAAAATCTAACGAGAAAATTTAATCAAATAAAAAAAAAATTACGTAAAAGGCCCTTTTGTTTACTTTTCCAGTAAAATCCAGTAACTGAATAACTACTGAGTAATATTTAGAACTTACTCTCAAAACTTGGTTTTGTCCAAAAAAGTATGCCAACGAAAAGATTTTAAAAACTAGTAAGATTAACGAAACAGCTGATAGCAAATAATGATACTGCTGAACAATATTTAAATTTTTGGCTACTCAACTCGTTATCATCTTACTAATCGGTACAATACTTGTAACAACGCGAAAATTAAAACAAAATAAACATTTTATTTACTATGTAACCTTTGTTTTTATTTAATTAGATTTCCATAATTTGAATTTGGTGAAATCAACGCCACAATATGCTGATAATTTTTCGTAGGTACGTGAAAACAAACATTTGTTTTTAAAATAGTTGCTGGACTTTGTTTTCTCCATTTCATTACGTCACTCTCTACTTAGTGAACTTATGGATAATGTTACCCTGTTTATGATGACAAATGAAGTCAACCGAGATATGTTAAAATGAACTGATAGATCACTGAAACTACAGGCCTCATGATCAGCGAACCACAAGAACAAAAGAATATGTAAACTTTCCGACAATCTTTTATCATGCGAAGATTTTTATAAAATTCTGATTGCAGAAATCTTTTACTTAAGCTGACATACAAAGATCTCGTGATTTTAAAATGTTTACGAAATTCTGCATCTGTTTATGCTGGCATCCTCTCATAAAAGTAGTTTTTATAGAATTATGAGGCACTCTTTCGTTTTTACAGAGCATATGATTGAGATTACCGTCCTCATCATTTCTCAACATTCGAAGAATTAAAATTTCTTCTTCTTTATCTTCGCTTTCAGATGATTGTATTGAGAACAACATTGCGTCATTCTACATTACTATGAACACAGACAGACATAGTGTCGAAAAAGGTGGTTATTAGAAATCAGCACAATCGGTCCATGTCCTTCGAGGTAGCAGGCAAAACACCATGCCTACCTTTAATTTTTTCATGTTATTTTAAGCAATAAAGTAACTCCAATCAAAAAATAAATATATGGGGCGATAGAGAATTAAAAAATATAAAAAAAAAACGCAAAGTGAAGAAATTGGCGCTCGCCCATATTTTTCGAGTCACGGTGCACTGAAATTTTTAAACTTTTAAAATATTAATATAGATATCGTTTAAAGCTGAAGAGATCTTTAAGGAACTACTTAAATTTAAACAAAAATGCTTAACCTATTAAGAGCCGATGGCATTTTTATATAAAGTTTTATATATGCAGTACAGTTAAACCTCGATAAATCGGGGATCTATTAATCGGTTACATCTATTAACCGGCATGCGGTTCTATTTATTTTTTAACTCTTTTATCCGTATCCAGCTCATCCAAATGTAACCGAAATGATGGCAGAACTGCACATCTTTAAGACAGCTCATGGACTAGAAGTAATTCGAAGTTTTAAATGCAATTATCGCAAGTCGATTGTGCAAAAACATAAATTCGTTAAAATGATAAATATGAAAATAGTGATATAGGCAGTGTTTGAATTCCTACTTTAGCTACCTTTTTTTAATTACAGCTTCGTCTACAGCTCCAACTTTTTCAAGTAGAAGTAGCGGTAGCTGTTGTATTATTCCGAAGCATTTATATTTTTTAGCTACAGCTACTTTTCAAAAAAATAAAGCAGAAAGTAGGAGTAGCCTCTTTGCTACTTCAACTGAGGTATTTGTAGGGGTAGAAAAGAGCAAAAATATTCTACTTAAATTTTTGCTTCAATTTGAAGAGTAGCCGAAAACAAAAACATTATTTCTGGCTACTTTCTAGCTACTTTGTATGAATACTTTATGCTTGGAGCCACGCAATACAAATATTTACTTCTGGCTACTTACCGACAATAAGAAGAACGAAGAAAGACAATGGGGCAGAATAAAATAAATTGGAAATAAATCTTAAACTGTTATAATTTCTTGTTTTTACGCACTTTTAATTTCAGGTAACGATATAAAAAAGCAGATTTCATTAAAGAGCGCTTCTCAACCATAAACGATAATAAAGAAATAAGTTGAGAAACTGTTCTGTATGACAACTCAGTAAACATATACTTATGTTTCAGTATATTGACATTACTCTAGGGAAATATTTTATTTTCGTTATTGTAGCAGTGACTTTTAAAGGGCTTAAAATTATTAATTAATAAGAATGTTTAAAAAATTTAACTTAGAAGAACATTTTGAAAAAATTAATGAAGTGATATCGTGCAAGCACTGCCATAAAGCATTTAAAAGTGAAAAAATATTTAATTTAAAAAAAACATCTAAATAGAATTCATAAAATTAATTTTGAAAACAAAAATCGTGAACAAAATGTTGAACCAAGTATTTCAAAAGCATATAAAACAAAAAACATAAAATGTATTATAAGTAAGAAACTTTTAATAAAGTCATACATTGGACTAGTAACTGAAGAAGCTGCTTCATTTAACTTGTTGAATTCTCCTAGCATGAGAAATATAATTGATCCAATATGTACACCATTGAAAATGATACCGGGAAAAAATTTTGCTTAAATTCCACAAATTGTAAAAAAACATTAAAAAAAGTCGCTGGGAATGTAATTAGTTCGATTTCCAAAGAATGTGAAAATCGCCTACTTTCGTTAAAAGTTGACAGTGCGACCCGGCTTTCACGAAATATTTTGGGTATTTCTGTTCAATATATAAAAAACGATAAAGTAAATTCAAGAATATTGGGCATGGTTGAACTAAAAGGCCAACATTCAAATACATAAAAAAATTTGGCAACAGAAATTTTGAATGTTCTTGACAAATACGGTATCAATTTATTTCAGATTGTTTCTATTACTAGCGATAACGGTAGTAATATGATTAAATCTACAAAAATTTTATCACATTGCCTAAGTGAAGAGGATGTTGGCGAAACAGAGGATAATGAAATATATTTTGAAATTATCTCATCCATGGATCTTAGTACTCAATATAATGTTGATGAAATAAAAATATGTCGTTGTGCTGCTCATACAGCTCAATTATGTGCTCTAGATGCTACAAAAAATGCAAACATTAAACTATATGTTATAAGTTGCAGAAATATTGTTAAATATTTGAGAAAAAATTCTAATGGATTTAAAAAAGTTTTTGAGATAAAACACATAAAGTTACCTCAGTTGGATTGTTCAACCCGTTGGGGATCAACCTACAATATGATAAAAGACATAAAAAATGCAAAAGAAATTATAGAACCGATCGAATCTATAAAAGACAAATCTAGTGAAGAGAATTTTACAATAAACATAGAATTATGGGAATTCATTAACTCGTATAACTTGGCTCTTAACCCCCTTCAAATATCGATTATAAAATTTCAGGAAGAGAAATTACATTACGGTGATTTTTATGCTCAGTGGTTAAGATGCAAATTGCTTACATCTAAACTAATAGATGCAAATGATTCTAATAAGGAGTGCTTCCTGTATAAAATTAGTAAAGTGCTATTTAATAGCATTGAAAAACGATCGGAAAAACTTCTTGCGAACAACGGGCTTTTAGCTTGCCTGTATCTAGATCCTCGATTTCACCATACGCTTCAAGAATCGCAAAAGCGTGAAGCTATACAATACCTAAAAATGTTGTGGATAAAGCTAAATTCTGTTTGTGATTTCAATTTTTCGAATAACTCTTTAACCAGCTCACTTTTAACTGAGCAAAAAAATGGCGTTGAAGATAGCGACGTTTTAGATATATTTTTGAAAGTGTTCCAAGTTGATAACAACGATACTATAGATGTTGACACAAAAAAAGAAAAGCTTAAACTGCCTTACGCTAGCGGCTCCACAGATGTACTTAGTTTTTGGAAGGAAAGAAAACACAGTGATCCGAAAATTTATGCACTTAGCAATATTTGCTTTGCAATTCCTCCAACACAGGTAAGTATATTTATTTTACTTAGGTTTCACTTTAACCACCTTATTTTTCGCATATATTTAGGTCTCCGTTGAACGAGCATTTTCATTGCTTAAATTAGTTTTAGCTGAAAACCGAAATCGCCTAAGCCAAGACACTCTTGAAGATATATTATTGGTGAAATTGAATCCGTCGTTTCTACATGAAGGAATTGATGACGTAACACTTTTTGAAGACACTGACGAATGAAATATGTCGAGTTTTAAATACATACATATGTATATAGTTTAAGTTTTAATTATCTGACTATATAATTTCTAACTGAATTAAATTTTTTAGTTGTTTCTGTAATTGAATTTTTAGTTTTGTTGCCTTTTCCAATTGTATTTCAGAGTTTTTTTTTAATAAAAAAAAAAAAACGCAATGGGACAATCATAAATCAAATCATAAATTAAACCAAGTTTTTTTTCTGAGGGGGTAACAAAATTATTTTTAAGTACACAAAAAAATTACAGATGAGGATGAAAATATTTTTTACAGATTTTTTTTCAAAATTTAATAAAAACTTTAAGTATTACATGTTATTTTCATAGTTGACATATTTATTTCCAATTTACTTTATTCTGCCCCATTGTCTTTCTTCGTTCTTCTTATTGTCGGTAAGTAGCCAGAAGTAAATATTTGTATTGCGTGGCTCCAAGCACAAAGTATTCATACAAAGTAGCCAGAAATAATGTTTTTGTTTTTGGCTACTCTTCAAATTGAAGCAAAAATTTAAGTAGAATATTTTTGCTCTTTTCTACCCCTACAAATATCTCAGTTGAAGTAGCAAAGAGGCTACTCCTACTTTCTGCTTTATTTTTTTGAAAAGTAGCTGTAGCTAAAAAATATAAATGCTTCGGAATAATACAACAGCTACCGCTACTTCTACTTGAAAAAGTTGGAGCTGTAGCCGTATGCAATGGTTTGCTGTTTAAATGTAAATGTAGCAGTAGAAGTAGATGGATACTGGCTACTATTTTTTAACAAATTTGTATATTAAAAAGTAGACTTTTATTCGTAGCTACGGCTACTTTTAGCGTAGCCGTTTAAACGCTGGATATGGGTAGCAGCTGTTTCTTGGCATGCTGTATGCGGGCAGGTCTTGCATAATGTGATGCCTAATTTACTAGCTATATGTTATACAATCAGATATAGAAATACCCTTCGGTTGTTCCCCCGATGATATATCAGAGCGGATTGAATACGGTAAAGGTATCGTACCATTTGCAATTTTTTCTGATAATAAAATCGTTAGCATGATCAATCAAGCTTAGAAAAACGATAACAGCACAAGTTCCGAGGATGAAGACACTGAAATAGAAACTCCAATGTTAGCACAGGCGATAGAAAATTCTCCAGGTCAATCAGAAGCAGATAAAATCAAGATGTATGGATGCAAAGGGACAAGGTACTTTAAAATTGACAAATATTTCGTCAAAAGAAATGTAGAGACAAATATCACTCCTCGTAAGTTTACAGGAAAAGCTAAAAACGTTTCAAAATGTACAAACTTTGTGCAGGCATGTATATAGTTTGATCAACCAAAGCATAGTCAGTAAAATTCTCAATTTTAATTCAAGTAACTTGATACTCCGTTATTGCTTTTTGTTGCAATTTTTATTTACCTCCGTATTGCATGTACCCAATCATCAGTTCACGTCGAAAGTGCTAACTGAGCAAGTGTTGCGTATTTTTTCTACTGACACGGTACATCAAACCGCGTGTCACCGTGCATTTAAGCGAAATAATCAAAGATTAATTATTTATTATTTTCGTATTTTACCTAGTTTATTATTATTTTAAATTTTTTATTGTGTTATATACTTGTGTCTACATATTTCTGAGTGTGCATATATATGTGTTTCATGTGGCTATGAAACTTATTGAACCTCACATAAGGAATCGGCAAACGCACTTGAAGTTGCCACGATCAACGACACTAAGGCTGTCGAAAATTTAACATATAGTTGATGCTCCTGGGTCATCGGGTACTTCAAGAATTGGGTGGTGTTATGAGTGTGGTTAAAAAAAACATAAATATAAGGTACTTTTGCCATTATTTACAATATTTGTGTCTTAAACAAGCTGTGCCATATTGCAGCTGCTATTCACTTGAAGATATTTAGTTTTTGAGATGTATCTTTATATTATTTTATGTTTGGAAAAGTATAAATGTTCGTTTATTTTGTAAGAGTTCCTATGGCGAAAGACTGAAAACCCTTATTTTCCCTGATGAATATGTGATTTTTTAGTTTATAATTTATTTTAAAAGATGTATTACTAAAAAAGTTTTTATTTTCAATGCTCTAATTAAACAATTTGGTGAATTTCAATATTTAGATACAAGAGCTTAAATTAATAAAATATCTTTGTTTTATTGAAATTTTTAAACTTCTAAAGGCTTATTTAGAAAGAAAAATTAATTTACAAATGCATGCGGACCTTTTTCAAAGAAAGCTAGAAAAATTAGACGCCAGCAGAATATAAAGCAGCATTTTCTGGATCGCTACATCCTTCATCGGCATTCTTCGCATCAATCTACCTTAGATTGTGTACATTGATGTACATGATGCTTACATCTATTTAACCAACTAATTTTTTAAATGAGAATAAATAAACATGAAAATTGTTGTAGCTTCCTGAATTGCATTCCTTGTGGTAATAATTATTGAGATTACATACAACAGCATCGTCATGCTTCTTACTTTTTAGCTGATAAAAACTGTTGACACAATCAGCAAAATCGACTTCATTACTGTTCAAATCCAGAATTTTACATATGTATTGTTTCCAAAAACAAAAACTTGAAAAATTTTGCTGATAACTTCTTTAAAAACATTAAGTTTCGTATTTATAGATTCAATTATTCTCGAGCTATTAAGGCCTACAGTTGTCAAGTAATTAAAAATCCAGTTTAATTACTGTTTTTGCCGACGTTTCGTCGATTATTTGTCGACTTTATCAAGGGCGTCTATTTTTTTTATTTAAATAAATCAACATAAAATTACAATTACATTATAATTGAAAACAAAAACTTCAGAAATACATACTTACAAAATAAAACGTTATTACATTAATTCAAAACAAAAATAAACACATCAAACATTAACACAAAACATCTAAACAATTTCAACAATAAACACATCTTAGCTTAAATGCAGATTAGCTAATAGCGACTTTATAGCTGCCATTAATGTTGTCAGTGTCCTCTTTCAGGTTCATTGTGATTCCTATTTTCTTCTGTATATGTAGACTTTCTTTTGTATATCTCTTTTTTATAATTTTTTCTTTGTCCAATATTTTGATATTAAATTAAGTCAGCTGTGTGACCTGTTTTTATAATATGTGTTGTGCCAATGCAGTTGTCTCCTTTCTTTTATTAATGTCCATTTTATGCTCAGCTATTCTTGTCGCTTCTCTTTGTTGTTCCAATGTATATTTTATTACATTTTGTTTCTTTATTCCCCATGCATGGTATTTCGTAAACAACATTGTTTTGTTGTTGCTTTTGAATAGGCGCTTTAATTTTTGTAAATATTGTGTTTAATGTATTAGTTGGTTTGTAAGCAAAGCCTATCTTGTTGTTGTTTTTTATTATTTTTCGTATATTTCTGTTGTCTGTTAGGCCAGGAATGTATTGTACACCGCACAGTGGGGCAGAATCAAAATATTTTGGATATAATTCAGCCATTTGAAAACGGCTAGGCCGATTGATTCAGTCTTGAAGGTGGTTACCCTCCACTTTCCAGGGATAGCGCTATGTGGTCTCAAAATTGGACACTTCGCTCCTGAAAATTTTTCTAACGCTTGGCATTTCTTCAATTTTTATCTGATTTTTAAATATTTTACATGGTCTTAAAGCTCTCGTAAATACCTACAAAACGGTGCTTTAAATTGCATGTTTATGTTTAAAAATGATCGAGTTATAAGCATTTTAAAATTAAAATTTTTGATTTTTTCCATACCCTGGTCCAGTTTTTTCGAAACATTGGGTACAATTTGCAGCAAATTTGTTTGAGTTTTTTACCGTAGATAGCAAACAATATTTAAGATTTTCTGAAGAAAATTTGAAAGTAATATCTTTTCTGGCTTAAAAATTATACGATTTTCAATTTAAAAAATCCAAAATTATTGCATTTTTGTCTATTTTAGCCTAAAATGGGATACTAATCTAATTTTTTAGATAGAAAAAAATTTTCTTAAGGAATATATAAAAATTTTTTATTTTTATTAAAGCTAACTATATGTGTGTACGTTTAAACCAAATTTCGTATAAAACTGATCATTCTTGTAGAAGATGTAAGTCTTTTAACTTGACCTATTTTACATCGAAATTTTGAATTTACCTCATATTTTCTAAAATCCCAAAGCTGGGATCGGAAAAAGAAGAATACTATAAAAAAGCTATATATACTCCAAATTGTTTCAAAAAGTATTTCGTGAGCCCTAGTCCATATGTGGACTTTATGGGCAAAAGAGTAAAAAATTCCAATTTTGGGATTTTTCGTCTTTATTTTGGGAATTATGGGATTTCCTTTAGCTTAATCTTGCAGGTTTTTTTACCGTTTGATTTTAGTTAACAAACTACATATGCACAGAAAATTTTATCTGATTTGCGTAATTAATAAAAGTTTTATAGCATATTTAATATTTTTACTTTTCTCAAATTGGACCGTTTTTACCATAATTTTCGGAGCTCAGCAACGAATATTAAAATTTTGTTCCATATTTTTATTCTTTTTTTATGCATGTGAATAAAGATGACGCAATTTCCTATTAAATAAAAAAAGATTCACCTCAATATCATTCTTACGTGCAAAACTATGCGTTCTTAAATATGAGTGTTTCAATATGTATCTCACTTTTATACATTTATGTTACGGAAGTAAAAATTTTCATGCCTGTGTCAAAAATTGTGTAAAAAAACAACTATACCTGAAAAAAGGGTTAAAAATGTAAGGGTTAAAAATAATGGTGCAGGTGTTCGTTTTAGGATGACCTATGACTAATTATGTCTTACCTAAGTGCCTTTTTTGATTTTTAGCTAGCTGCTTTGCTTCTTTAGGTACCCAACTGTCCGATGACCTGAACACGCATATAAATATTTGCATAAATACAATAGATATCATATTTAAAAAAAACATCATGCCGATCACATTGAAGTTTGAGACATTGTGTTCTTTTTTGTGGACTGATGTTACAAAAGGACTTGATAGAATTAAGGCCATGAAAAAATTTATTAAGGCTACATACAACTGCAGAGTTGATGTCATTGGTACTGCAAAACTGGAAAAACTTTTTAAATTATTTGATCAAAAAATGAAATCAGTTCGCGGAAACAAAAATAAGTTTAAAGTAAAGTATTTTACTTGGATGGATACTGTTGCGAAGAGCATATCAGCTTGTGTTTTTGCCAGTTATCAATAATGCCATTTTTAAAAAGGTCAGAGACTATATTGTGTTAATTCTCTGTAGTTTTTCCGTCGGGTCAACTCTAATCACTCTATAAGTTTCCTTGTCCTCCAGAATTGTTTCTATTTTCTGTTCATATTCACTTTTAAATATCGCCACAGTTTTGTTACCTTTGTCTGCTTGTACAATTACAATATTATTATGTCTTTTAAGAAATTCCCTTGTCACTTTAAAAATCTTTAATATTAGTTTTTCTTTTGTAGTTATGTTGTTTTTCCTTTTATATTTTTGTTTTGAATTAATCTAATAACGTTTTATTTTGTAAGTATGTATTTCTGAAGTTTTTGTTTTCAATTATAATGTAATTGTAATTTTATGTTATGATTTATTTAAATAAAAAAATAGACGCCCTTGATAAAGTCGACAAATAATCGACGAAACGTCGGGAAAAACAGTAATTAAACTGGATTTTTAATTACTTGACAACTGTAGGCCTTAATAGCTCGAGAATAATTGAATCTGTAAACAAAAATTAAATTATTGGCCAACTATAATCATCATAAAAATACAGTAAGTTTCCTTTACACGATTGGATATATAAAACGTCGATAGTTATAATTTCTTCACCACGTTGTTGATTTAGTATTTGTAATCTGCAGTCACCTTTTCCGTTTGAATAAACTTTATCACCATTTGCAACAGTTAATTTTTCGTGCTATGATTTATGTAGATTCACAAATATCATTTTCGCCAAACAAAACACAAATTATTTTCTTTGTTTTTAGCAACTTTGGTTTTTTGATACTTTTTATTTTTAAATTTCTAGCAATCTTTACGTATATGACCTGCTTCTCGGCAATAGTGGCACACAATAGGTTTTTGTTGTTTTTATAAATTTATTTGCAGTTCTTAATATTGTATCTTCAACAAAATTTTTTCTCTTGTACTTTTCAAATTCTTCCAGTAGTTTATTTTTAACATACTTTTTTAATGCTGGTTTATCAATATTAGCATCTTGATTTTTTTAAATCAGAATTTTGTATTTTTAATAAGAATCTAGTTGTTCATTTTCAGTTGTGACATAACTTTTCTACCGACGAACAAAAGAGTTACAGAGCAGATTGTGTTTGGAGATAAACCTGCTTTTCAGACCTTTTAGTATTTAAAATTATATTTTCTGTTATTAACTAAGTAAAAATTTAGTTGTACATTTATTTTGTTATATTTTTGTTAAGAGTAATAAAAAATGAATAAAAAAATATTTCAATTTTTTAGCAAAAAATCTGCTCTGTAACATTTTTGTTCACCATTGAAAAAAATATCTAATAACTGAAAATGAACAACTAGATTATTACTTAATATAAAAAATTATGATTTAAAAGAAGTCAAGATATTAATTTTGATCAACGAGCATTTGTTTTATTATAATATTCTATTTCGTTTTTGAGATAATCCATTTTGAATTTTAGTGTTCGGTGTAATATTGTATTGTGTTTACTTTATTTTGACGCTTATAGTATCTATAAATATGAAATGTATTTTAATTCCATACAAAATTTACTTAAGATAGCTCTGTTTCAAACATTTTTTATTTTATTATACATAAATATAGCAGTAAGTATGTATTATTCATTTCTTCATTAAATGTTGGGTCAATAATTCAAGTGTGTCAGCTATCTTAGCTGACGTTTTCACTTGTTTCTCTGCAGCATCTGCCATTCTTTGAGTAGGAGAAGCAAGTATTTTTGTGGCTTCCACTAAAGTTTTCAATATATCCACTTGGTCTTTGGACATACTGCTCACCCGCTTTCAGTTGCCGGCGTATTAACATTAGTTGTTCGTCAGCAACGGTTTTTCTTTTTTTTTGACGAAGCGGAAAAAGTTGGCTTATCAAGCGTGTGATTTCTTTCCAGTTGTTGAAAAAAAATTGCTGGTTAGTTCCTTTTTGCCTCGATGGTGTAACAACTGCTACAGCCTAAGAAGTCCTGGGTGGCATGTCTCAATCCTCAATCCATTTGGTTGTTTTTGAACTGTTTCCAGTCGAAAACCCAAACACATTGCCACAGCTTTTGACAGAAACAAAGTTCTATCTACTACCTGCTCCAGTTCCGTTAATGGATTCGACAGAAAAAGACTGCCATCAGTTTCCGTAAGGCTTCTATTTTTCTCCGCTGTCTTCTTTTTTGTGCGGGACTTTAAATCTGCCAAGCAAAGTCAGGGCTTGCTTCCATATAATCAACAAGTGCCTGTAGTTGGGCTATTGTTGACTTTTTAATGCTAAATCCATCCATTCATTCATATGTATATTAATTAACTCACCTTTTGTTTTCTATTTCTTTTTTTTTCTTTTATCTGGTAATTTTAATGGTAAATATTTTGTTCACTCACAACCAAACGGCAACCAATAAATTAGTGACTGATTTTGACAGCTCTTTTGTAGTGCTGACAACTAAAATTCTTAGTGAGCACCAAAATTGTGTAGAGGTGTTTACGTCATCGATAGATTTCGTTGTCGTTCGAGTTGTGAGTTTTAATGAGCAGCAAAAAATTTTTTCGTTTAAAATGCTTGTGAGTGAGAACGTTCGTTATCATGAGCCAGGCAGTATATCTATTATATGTATAAAATATTTTAACCTCATCCGCATACATAAGTAAAACAGAATTCTTGATGACGCTAGGTAATTCATTGATGAATAATGAGAAAAGAAGAGGTAAAAGATGACTCCCTTGTGAAATATTGGATGTCACGGGGATTGACTTAGATATAGCATTTTTATATAAAACATGTTGTTTCCTGTTAATAAAGTATGAATATTTTCAATTTAAACAATTTTCTGTAAGTCCCATATAATTTAGTTTCTTAATAAGTAGTCCATGGTTAACTTTATCAAATGATGCGTTGCTATAAGCTGTATAAACCACGTCAGTTTGGATTTTATTGACAAAACCACAATTAATATACTTGAAAATTTAAGTGATCCGTAATTAGTTTTTCAAGTTGAACAACATTGTAAGAGGAGCTACTAAGGTCTCTGCGAAGTTATTAAGAACACAACTTGGGCCATCAGGTCCACTCTTAAACGAAAATTTCTGTTTTTAAACCGTAGTAAAATAGTTTTATAAAAAGTGGGACTGAAATAGCTTGACTTCCAGGATTGTGTGTAAATTCGCACACGCAGCAAAAAAGAAGTTTGCAAACAAGTTACTTATTTCACCGTTATCATCTGACACACATTCATCTTATTTCATAGAAAGCGGAAATGTAGTAGATTTTCTTTTTGTATTCACAAAATTGGAAAAGGACTTAGGGTCCTTCTTAAAGCTGTTCTTAATTTTTGTTTGATAGTACTTATTACATTCTTGATTTAATTTGTTGTATTCGGCACGAGCAACAGAGCATTTCATATAGTCTGTTTTTGATCCAGATTTATTTTTTTTTTCGTTTTTTAATATTTGCTCATTATGAAAAGCAGCTTGCAATTCCATGGAGGTCCAGATAAATGACGAACGATGTGTTTTGGAATACACGGTAAAAGATCCATTAAATCTTATCATAGAATAATGATATTAACAATGACATCGGCACTTTATTCAGAGTTAACGATAGATAAAAAATTTCTCCAGTCAATTCCAAAAAGCAGTACAATTGCCCTTTTAAAACAAAAACTGTGAGATTTTCGTCCGGGATATGTAATTATATGTATTTATTAAAATAGTAGGATAATAACTATTTCCTGGTATTGTTAAGTACTCAGTACGAACAACCGACGTGTCAGTACAATCGTTTATAAAAGCCAAATCCAAGGGGTTGTGGTAGTCGTTAAGGATGCAATTTATCTGATAGAATGTTTTGGTGAATTGTTTCATGAGAGTCAGGAGGAATATATGAACAGGTAATGAATATTTGTTTGTGCATGAGTTTTACCAAACACCTAAAAACTTAATATCCAGCAAAGAAGCAACTGATAAAGCTTCAGAAGTAAGTAAGCTAGAAACTCCAATCAACACCCCTCCTCCTTTTATTTTATTTTCACGATTTTGGATATATATTATGTAATTATCAGCTCATATTTCTGTATACAAAGCAGACAATTAAGTATCAATTCCACGAAAATTTTGGTATATAAGAGTAAAATTTTTTAAGCAGTTATTTAGTTTTTTTGTTATAGATTTTTTGTTATAAATGTAGTCAATTGAACGGTCCTTCTTTGGCTTGTTTTAAACTTAAATTCACGAACGTATGTACCATTGGGCCACAATTCCGGAGAAATAACAATGTCAATGTCATTTGGCATACTAATTTGAAATGATGCCACAGTTCAGCCAAATTTGTACACTGATATACTGTTACTATATTCAAAACTTATGTATGCTTGAACTTCTTCAACAGTAGTATCAGACGATAAACGAGAAACAAAAATTTTCTTACTTAAAAGTATAACTCTATGCAGCTTAGGCTGACTTGTGGTATTACTCATGGTACTTGAAGATGCCAGAGTTGGGACATAACTAGTGTAACCCATTGATAAATTATTAGTGGGTAATAGATCAGACGAATTATTTATATCTACAGTATTAACTGCTGTAATTTCAGGAACAATTGACAGTTGAGCAGAATGATATACCACTTGAACAGAAGGAAACGTGTTCGCATTAATGGGGGAATAGAGTATTCGGTGACAAAATGGGTACTGATAGTGTATTAGTATCATCACTTGTTTCAACAATATGTAGGGTGCACTAAGTAATTGCAGTTCCCTAATTTTTCTTTTTTTGCTTCGATGACAGGTTTTGCAATGAATTTATAAACTTATCCAGGTTATATTTTGAAAATAGTTCACCGAAATCAGTTTGGAGTAACCGAAAATCAGGGTTCATTTTATCAAATTCAGCTTTAGAATTTTAAAAAAGCGGACAAAACCCAATACCAATTATCGTAATAATGTGGTAATAGATAATTGTTGTTGTTGTGAAGAAAAATAAAAGTAGAATAATGTAGCACAAACAAAGCAATTGTTAAACTGTTTAAAACAAAGTTTTGTTGTTATAGTTTTTTGTGTAAGAGCTGGCAACTGATTTATATTTCTTTTGGTAATTAAATAAATGATGTTTATTTATGATTTCAATTTTTATTTTTTCTCTTTTTGAAATATTTTCAAAGCAATTGTTATTTGTACTTTTGCTTTTGATATTCTTTGAACATTAAAGAAGCATTAAATTGTAATTGTTGTAAATATGTAAGTAAGTTCATTTAAATGTTTATTTCTAATGTTTATTACAACTGTTTAATTAAAACAAAGCAAAATACAAATATAAAAAATTAAATTTTAAATTAAAATATAGAACCTAATGCACAAAATCACTGTTTGGCATCAAGAGCTGGGTTTAAAACACTCTTCTTTTTAATAAGTTTGAGATAATCAAAGAGAGCAAATTAAACCATGTCCGTACTCAGCAGAGAAACGATTATAAAAATGGTAATTGCTTTTTAAAATCATTCAAATCTATTTTCAAAAGCTGTTTGTTTCTACTTTTCTGGCTGTGCAAACATACATATTACAATTTTTTTAAGAAAAAGACTATTCATAGTAGCTTCTAATTCTTTATGAAAACCCTGTCTGAGCACAAAGTGTTAGCAGAAAGAATTTTGTAACACACAGAACACAAAATAATTTGGGTTCTGCATTCCCTTTAGGCTCTATAAACAGCCTAAGTGAAATAAATAAAACTATCAACAAAAAGACTACGTAAGTTTTCTAATAAAAGATCTAAATATATTTATGCATCTATTTCAATATTGAAGGGCTGCTTGCCAAAAAAATATGGATGGAGTTCATTGTCTTTAAATCGGACTTCCCTGCTTTAAAAAAAAATTGTATATATTAATGCGTAATGCATTTAAAATAAAAACATATAACTAAAAAAATTAATTTAAAGTGCAAATATTTGAAAATGTTTGCTATATTTAAATAAATATTTTTTAAGAAATCAACAAACGAACAAAATATATGTATAAATTGTTTTTAATACATTGATGTTAAAGTGAACGTTTTAAATAAATTTTATTTTTATATGCTTAAGATTTTCTTATGTTCAAAGAACTTTTTATTTTTTGTAATATGTACCCAATTTCTGAGTTTCAATTTTAGGCATTAATATTGAAAAAAGTTTATACTTTTCCACATTTAAAAAAAAGGAAACAAAAAATATGACAACATACATACATATGTATATTTAATATATTTATGTCAATTTCTTTTAATAATATATAAATTTTAAAAAACTTTTTTATATTGAATAATTAATATGAATGCTAATTTTGTAGTAAATTACAAAAAGCGTGTTTGAAGCCAACGTATAAACAATTAACTTTTCGTTGACTTTAATTTAACTAACTTGTAGTTAATAAAAAAAAACAACTACAAGGAGTTAACTTTAAGTTAACGGCTAGGTTACTAACTTTAAAGTTAATTGACAGTAATGCAAAATCGGACAATTGACTACTTCCTAGGACATCGCAATGTTAAAATTGTTAGTTAATTATATATAAAAGTAATGCAAGTGTCAACCACCACTACTTGAGAAATAGTTAGCTTCAAGTAAACTGAATGTACAACAGGTTAGTTACACACAAAAATTAGCCCTTACTTATGTGCATATGCGAATTTATTATGTGTGCATATTTTCCTTCGTGTGCCGCTAATAAGTGTGCAAATCAATATTAAGCAATATTGTAGTAAAACACTAACACTTTCTCTTCTTTTCAAATTTTCATTTGAATTTTTTTCTCACAAACCTGATACTTTAAACATTTGTATTTCATAATGCTAAAAACTGGTTTGTTTATGTAAAATATGAGTTGTCTCTGTGATTACCAACCTATGTTGAGTTATACACCGTAATCAATAACTATTAAAGCTTCAGGTCGATATTTTACTGCGGCATTCTAAGGCAACTACAAATTTTTAATGGGTGTATAGTAATAATATAAATTTGAAAAAATTAAATTATCGATAAATATCGTGGTGAGGTTGTTAAATATAAAAATTAAAATGAATTTATTATTAAGCCACTTGGGTTACTGATAAAGTAAGAGATACTCCCGAATTAATGAGAACGAATTTTATTTCTTTGTGCACTCCTGTTTTAAATGAAATCGTTCGGTTTAAAAAGCGACTTGATTTGCAGAACAATATCGATATATATTTAGTTTAAGTGTATTTGAGTGGATCTGCTGTTTTTAATTAAAAGCCTTATAAAAAGATATACATACGTGTCTTACAATGACACTTTTTAGAAGTGCTCGATATTTAATTTGCGGCAATTTAAGCTTTTTTTTAGGACATTATCTAATTTGATATGGAACATATATGTAAGCCATTTTGATAATTATTCTTTTTTTTTTTTTTTTGTTCTTAACGAAATAACATTCGACTAAGAAAAGAAGTCAGATTTTTTATATTTTAGTTTGTAGCCTTAAATACAATCAAATTTTAAGTTACCTTGGAAGAAAGAGTGAATGGTGCAAGTTGGTTATGATTTAAATTATGTTAAAATTAAGAAAAGAGCTTTAATAAAGATAAAAAAAAACAATCCCGATAAAGTAATTTTTAGTTTTGATGCATTTTAACATAATTATTTTATTTTTAAAATGGTACAGGTTTCAAAACTAATAAATATATCAATATACTAGTACATATATCTCAATATTAATTTTTAATAAGTAATTTCAATTAGCATACAATGTTTCTTTTTTTGTAAAGTATATATGTATATATAATTATATGTGTTATGGCCTGTTTTGGGTTCATATTTAAATAGGAATTTCCTTAATTTTTCTAAAAATTAAAGTTGCATTTTAATACTGTTTCAGTTTTTCCATCATTAATGATTGCTATGAATTATAATTTCAAGGAAAGGTTTTTTTGACTTTTAGTCAAATATTATTAACAAAACTATTGAAAAGATCGGTTTTAATTATCAACAATGATATTTTTACTTAAAAATCATATATTCTTCTGCTATCTTCGGCCAGCCAAAATGAATTACCACAAAATACCAATTTGACCATTTCTTTTTGTTTTGTTAAATATCCCTTTTTATAATAAAAATAATATTATTAGTTAAAAGCAACATTTTCAACATAGGTGCTTATTAACATTCGACCTCAAGTCAAAACAAGCTTGAATAAAAGTGAAAATTTGACCCCTAGTTTTAAAAACTAATATAACTAGCACAAGTTACAACCAGCTTAAATAAAACAAATTAAACGAAACCGCTAGTACACGTTTTTTTAACCTGTATGTAAAGCTTACAACTAATAAATTGTTATTTAAAAACAAACAAACAATACCCTTAAGAAAAAATTTTTTATGCACAAAGTGTAATTATTTAAATTTTTCTAGCGTTATGTGTTCAAAACAGTTTTACCGTTTTTTGTATATGTAACAGTCTGTGAAGAACTGTTCAATAAAGAAAAAAGTTACATTAAGTGACAAATAAAACATTTACAATGCCTAACAAATAGTTATATATATATATATATAGACGGGTTTTAACTATTACTTATTTCGGTCTATACGAATTTATTAGACAGTTAAGCTGTGACTTCAACTTTAGGTTTTTAATCTACAATAATAAGCAATACCTACTTAAATACGAGAAATATTCCCGTTATTAAAAACGTTTTCCATTTTGATAACGCAAATTTGTGCTTTCGGTGATAATTTTAATATATGCATGTTTGTTTTTAATAAAATTTAGTTACTACAAGCGAGACAGACGACAGAGTTAATTTGAATTAAAATCTAACTAATGTGAGTTAAAATTTTACTCTGGCAGACAACAGTTTCTGCATGTGGTAACCATTTACATTACGATCTAATGCATAGCAGACAGAAAGTACGGTTAGCTGTTATGCTGATCTTAATTTGTTTTTTTATTTTATTAAGAACAATTAAAACAACATACTTTTTCTTCCTCTGAATTCATTTAATTTTCAAAACTAAACAATTTCAAAACCGCTAGTTGATTATAGACGGTCTTGCCGTATAGAAGTAGCTAAATTCAGTATAAGTTCATTTTGATTTAGTGCATTTACGATAAATCTAATTCACATTGAAATTTGGATAATTTAAAAGTTAATTTGAATTATGACTGCTTATGCAAATTAACGCTGTCGTCGGTCTATCTTTTAAATCTGAAACAAAATATCTAAAGTTAACTTTTGTTAACCTAAAATTTCTATTTGTTTTCTCATTTTTTTATTTTAGATAATGGGTATGTTCTTATATCTAGTAGTAGCGTATTAGTGCAGCATATAGAAAATTTAACCATAGAGCGACAGATAAATATGAGAAATTTATGTATTATATAAAAAATTTTTGAGCACAAGTTGAGGTTATCGCGCTTCAACAACAAAAATTGGCTTAGTTGTCGCTGTGATGCAAAAATTTATTTATAACACGTTTCGTACATAATTTCTTGGTAAGGAAGCAAAGCTAAAATACAAAAAGGTAATTTATACGCATGTCCGTGCTCTACGTTGAAAACGTTTCATTCGCCGATACCATTCATCCTTCCACTCAATGACAATAGAACGAGTGCCAATACCTAAATAGCCAGGATGAGCTTCAGTATCTTTGCCCAAAATTAAGTAGGATCTGAAAAGTTAAAAACATTGAGCAGGAGTTAACTTTTTTTTTAACTTAATGTATAATACTGACTTATTTGTTTTTATTTTTGGACATCTGCACTCTAAACTTTTTATTGGCATAATCCAAATCATAGGACCTCGTCTTAGTATTGTAGTCGTAGTTGCGTATTCTGGGGGGGTTCGTTTGAATATAGCTTGAATCTGTATATTGAATTTCACCGTTGGCGGATTAACCGCTTCCGCGCTGTCGGCGACTAACAACCGTTGACTTTGATTTTCTTTTGTGTATTGTTCACTGCTCATTGCCTGGGTACTTTGTTCCTTTCCAACCACTTTCGCCATTATTGCTGTTACAAAAAAAAAAGAAAGATTAACAACAACATAGTGTTTATTTGATGATATCTCATTTAATGCTGCAATTTTAATTGACTTACCGTAATCTCTTTTGCAAAACTTGTTCAGATTTAACCTTTTTGTGCTTATTTTGCATTTTTCGCATTCTAAAATTAGAAGAACAAAAAATTTAAAAATTTAAATTCGTTCAAACATTTTGTTTAGGTACATGAAAGGCGAATTGAACAGGTGACTGCTTTAGATCATGCGGTCAACATATTTTAGATTTCACATATATTTTGTTTTTGTTAAATTGGTTCAAGTTGTCAAAAACGTCTGGCAATATGTGTGTATGTATTTATGAAAAATGAGCAACCCACTAAAAATAAATTGATATACCTGCACAAAATTCTAGACGTTTTTGACAGCTTAAAGAGATTTTACAAAAAATCACGAAAAAGATAATGCAGTCTGCTCATATCAAGTTGCCTTGGGTATATGTAAATTGGTAAAAATATTTTCCGAAACCGGGTTTAAAAAAAATCGGCCTCTTGAAATGACCAGAATTCTGAATACTACGATCTGAATTCCAAAACGTAGCACAGAAGGTAAGTACTAACAAAAAAATCTTCTAAATTCAAAAACGAATTGATTTTTTTATTTTACTAAATTTAATACAAATTATTGTAAAATAACATTTAACCATTCATTTTTATTATTTTTATTAAATCAATTGTAATTTCTAAAGATTTTCCAATGAATTGCTTATCTACATCCAATATGCCTTGGTAAAGCTTAAGCGGTTTATCCACGATCAAACATTCGTCCATCATTATGGTAGTGTTTGTAAAAATGTATTAGTATGTGTTACACCGACAATGATGGATGAAAAAAAATGAATTTTTGACATAATAAATATCATACCTTATAGTGTTTAGTGATTGTTTCTCAAGCACGTGCATATTTTTCATTTAAGAAGAGATTTTAAGTTGTATGGTTGTATAAAATGTCGGAAGAAAAAAAGATATCTCGGAATTTATCGAAGTTTGCTAGTCATTGCATGCAAAGGTTGGTCATAAAAATATTTATTTAACATGTTCCTACATCGCTTCGTGTTCTCAGCAATTGATCTATACTGAACATACAAAATCAATTCAAAAGTTTATTTCTAAGGCATACCCAGATGACCACATTCTTGTGTTTGGTGACTTTAATCTACCATCAATAGAGTGGACATACTTAACTGATGGTTTTTATTTTATACAAACTAAAGCAAGCGATTGGATTGATGACTTTATAAATAATTTGTCTGATTTATGTTTCTATCAAATAAATGGAATTCGCATTCCCATGATAAGCTGCTTGATTTAGTATTTGTAAATGAACCTGCTGGATATTTAATAAAACTTATTGACCCTATAACACTACCCGAGGATCTTAATTTTTGTATACCATCTAGCTATCAACGTAAATTTAGAAAAACTATGACTACAACTTTTTGCTTTAAACGTACCGATTATAACACTTTAAACCAGTATTTATACAATACGAACTGGTTGGATTTACTATCTACTCGTATACCTAATGGTTCTTCCGATTCTATTAATGCAATGGTGAGCTTATTTAACAAAACCATCTTTGGATATTTTAAGGACTGCGTTCCTATAGTTTGGTCAAAAATATTCTAGACCCCCATGGAATTCTAAACTGTTGGGTCGAATCAAAAACGAGAAAAATAAACTATACAGAATTTACAAAACAACTGATTAAGTAAAAGATTATGGAAAATATTCTAGAGCTCGTGCTGAATAAAACTTATTAAATACTGAATTATATAGGAAATACTTAAACAACATGAAACTCAATTTTCAGAGAGAACTAAAATATTTTTATAAGTTCGTTAACTCAAAACGATTAGTAAGTGAATACCCAACTGTTATGAAGTACTTAAATAATGATTCTGGCGACATAAGTAATATGTTTGCTGATTTCTTTGGCACGACTTACTCTTACGTTAAATACGATAACTCAAATGATTATCCTTTTCCCATAACTCAAATCCAGCCAATATCATTTTCACCAATACATACAGCAGTTTAAAAAATATCAAGTCTTTATTTAGCTTTGATCCTGATGGTTTTCCTAGCAGCCTATTAATTAATTGTGCTCATGCTTTGGCGGTGCCGCTAACTATTATGTTTAACATTTCACTTAAATACGGCTTTTTTCCCGATTTATAAAAAGGGTCTTACATTATTCCGTTATTTAAATCAGGAAATAAGTAAAGCATTGTGAACTACAGAGGAATTGTAAAATTAAATGCGATTCCCAAGCTATTCGAAAGATGGCTTACTCATGCCCTGTGTCATCAAGTCTCAACTCCTTGTCAAAATGGCGTAAAGGATGCTCAAAAACAACAAATCTGCTACAACTTTCAAGCGAAGTTATCCGAGGATTCACTATTGGTCAACATATGGATGTCATTTACACTGATTTAAGTAAAGCGTTCAACAAAGTTTACCATGTTTTATTATTAAAAAAACTTAATTTATTGGGTTCCACCAAAAACTGTTTGAACTAGATAAGCTCATATCTAAAAGGCAGATATCAACGGGTGTACTTGAAAACTTCAATATCTAAATATATTATTGTAAAATCGGGTGTTTTTCAAGGTAGCTATTTCGCTCCAATTTTATTTACACTTTTCATCAATGGTTTACATACTGCTATCAAATTTTCAAATGTTCTAATATACGCTGATGATGTAAAAATTTTTCATAATTACAACAATGTTGACAACTACAATTCCCTTCAGCAGGATTTAGACAGCTTTTTTGTTTGGTGCACGATGAACTTAATGGAGTTAAATTTAAACAAGTGCAAACATATGCACTTTTCGAGAAGAGTTGATAAATACAATCCGTTCTTTTTTGAGGGTTATCAGTTGGGAATTGTTAATTGGATCCTAGAATTGGGTATTTTATTAGATGCTAAATCAAACTTTATTCAGCATATTGCTATGATATCAAATAAAGCCTGTGGGGTATTTGCTTTCATCAAACGATGGGCCCAGGAATTCACTGATATTCACATCACCAAGCAGCTTTATACATCTTTAGTAGGGCCAATTTTAGAATATGGGTCCGTTGTTTGAGACCCACAGTATATCGTGCATAGTAATAAAATTGAGTCTGTTCAAAAATAATTTCTGTTATTTTGCTTACGAAATGCGTACTGAAATAATTTTTCCAATTTACCGTTATATAAAACCAGACTTGCAAAATTGGGCTACCGTCTCTACAAAGCCGAAGAACTATGCTTAATATTACATTTTTGTTTAATTTGATTACTGGAGATGTTTGTTCGGAGTTCCTTATGGGAAACCTATACTTCAACATTCCTATACCAGAAATTTTAAACCAATTCACATGCAATTTTCTCGCCAAAATTATGCCAATGATGACCCCTTTAGAAGAATTCGTTGCGATTTTAACAATCTTTATAGTTTAATTGATTTTTCTTTAAATGTAAACATTATTAAACGGAATATAATATTGTTTTTAAATACCTAATTTATATGTAATTTTTGGTAATGTTATTTATCGTTTTAAATTGTAAAAAACTTGGCATCACCGTTATGCAAGAATAAAGCAAAAAAAAAAAGTTTTATTAAGAAATTCTTTTTGAAAATAAATGAAATAATAATAATTGTGCTTTTAAATTACAAAGGAGTAGCAATTAGTAAATAAACAGATATTTTTTGTTATTGATGAAATATACTTATGTATTTAAATTGTTGTTACAACAATAAAGCCACAAAAATTTTAGGCTGCATCATTCGTGCCTTCTTCAAAAAAAAAACATTGCTGCTGGCTGTTTGGCGCTCACTTCTATACATGCATACATACATGTGTGTTTTGCAGAACATAAGAAGTTTTTGTTATATTGCATTTGCTATTATAATATAATATTACAACTGAGTCAAGTATTTACTTCACTACGAATTTGTTGTACTCAAAATATTAAATTGTGAAGCTGTCTCAAATTATATTCACATTTCTGCTGAAATTGTTTTTTCACTCACATTGCAAATGGCGCCACAAGTACCTTATAAATGTCCTACCTGTACAAAAAACATAACTAAATCAAATAAATCTGTTGGATGTGCTTGTTGTGGTTCTTTTTTCCATATTAATTGCGTGGGAGTGATATCAGATGAATTTGATTTTATGGCAAAGCATAAGATAGTCAAGTTTGTATGCAAAAGTTGTCCACGTTCATCAACGTCCTCCAGCATTCAAGATGAACTGAGAAAAGGTTTTTCCGCACTGACTGCGTCGTTGGAAAAAGAATTTGAAGTTAAAGTACAAGAACTTAAAATTGCTTTCCAGAAAAAGTTAGTTAAAGCAGTTAACGCTAATAAATTACAAATGGAGGAATTGTCGAGGCAGTATTGTGATAATAAGTCTCAACTTAACGACATTAAATCTGATGTGAACGATTTCTGCAATATGATTAGGTATGTTGATACTGTAACTGGGAATAAGATACATGATTTGGAGAGACAATTTAATACTTATCAAAGACGTCTTAACCGGCAAAATATCATTGTTAAAGGCTTACCGAAATCTATAAAAAATTTGAGGGAACTAGTTATAAAAATTGGTTAAATGTGCGATGTAGATATATCTAACTCAGACATCCAGCATTGTACCTACTTTGGTGGAAATAAACCCGTCCTAATCAAATTTAACTCCGTCCAACTTCGAGACCAAATTATGATCAATTACCACAAGAAGCCATCGATTATGCTTAAAGATATCATTGGGGGTAATATTAAGTCTAAGATGTTTTTAAATGACCATTTGACCCCGTCTGCCAGAAAACTTGTTGCTGTTTGTAGAGAACTAAAGCATAAGCAGAAAATTGCAAAATTTACGTATTTAAACTATGATGTCCCTAAAGTTCGAGCTGAGATGACTGATGGTGCTGTAAATATACTGAGCTATGACCAGTGTTGTATTATTCTTAATGGCACTACTACTGAGGCAACTCCACCTCAGTAGGTTATTGTAAATGAGTTACCACCTTAAGCAACTTGTAAAAACTAAATTGTTAATTTCATGCTACTGAGTATTGATAAATTCTTTGGAAATATTTAATTTTAAGTAGTTACTATGTGTATATGTATGTATATGTATATGTATGTATATGTATATATATATATATATATATATATATATATATATATATATATATATATATATATATATATATATGTATATATATGTGTATGCATGCATTTGTATGTATGTATGTGTATGCATGCATTTGTATGTATGTATGTGTATATATGTATGTATGTGTATACATTTAAAATCGTTTGTAAATTCAACATACCTTTTTCATTTTTCTTACATTTTGGTATAAAGTTAAATAGTTCCTAATATAGTGGTCTTCAAAAATTGTTAGTTACTTTCATAACTCTAATAATTATTATTAAAACAAGAAAGGACGCTGTTGAATTTGCAAATATAAATGCTGTCAGATAAATCTCTTTTTCCAAATTGAATTGTACATATTTACTTGCTTTCATTTATGTTTACATATGTATATGTGTATGTACATGTATATATGCATGTGTGTACGTGTATATCTATAAATGTGTGTATATATATGTATGTATGTGTATGTATATATATATACATATATATGTATGTATATATAGATGTATATATATGTGTGGATATGTCTCTATATATATATAGATGTGTGTACATGTGTGTATATGTATGTATGTATATATATATTTATATACATATATATATATGTATATGTATATATGTGTATGTG
The DNA here is from genome assembly GCA_937654795.1 of Cistogaster globosa. NCBI lineage: Eukaryota > Metazoa > Arthropoda > Insecta > Diptera > Tachinidae > Cistogaster > Cistogaster globosa. The sequence goes on from OW569406.1 coordinate 37,601,911, forward strand.
TATGTATATGTATATATATATATATATATGTATATATATATATGTATATATATATATATATGTGTATATTTATGTATATGTGTATGTGTGTGTATGTATGTGTGAATGTATGTATATGTATATATATATATATATATATATATATATATATATATATATATATATATTATTTTTTATATATATATATATATATATATATATATATATATATATATATATATATATATATATATATATATATATATATATATATATATATATATATATATATATATATATATATATATATATATATTATTTTTTATATATATATATATATATATATATATATATATATATATATATATATATATATGTATATATATACATATAGATGTGTGTATATGTATGTATGCGTGTAAATTTGTGTATGTATGTATATACAAGTTACTATTTATTCTACATATTTTTCTATATTTGCTTTAAAAAAGAAATAATCTTAATAACAAACTAGTTGCAGGAAACTCTGCTAAAAGAAATACTTCAGTTATATTTTTTATACTTTAGTTTACGCTATAATGAATGCTATAAATTTAGGTCCCGTTTGCAGCAATAATGCTTTCATTAAAAACCAATTAAATAAATTTCATAATTGTTTAAAAATCGGCCACTGGAATATAACAAGTTTCTTTGTGTCTACTAACGCCTGCAAAATTGATGAAATAAGATACATATTGGAAGGTAACCATTTGGATATAGTAGGGTTCAGTGAGACCTGGTTGAAACCTTTTATTTTATCTCAGCCTGTGAGTATACCTGGCTATAATATATGTAGGAATGATAGGCCTGATAATAGAAGAGGTGTTTGGAATATAAAATAGTTTTCAAGTCTAAGAGTGGTGATGATTGTGAATGTTTATTTGTGGAGTTGGATATTGAAAATATTAAATTACTAGTTGGTATCTGCTATGTGCCTAATGGAGAGTTAGGTGTTTTTGAAGACTTGGTAGGTGACTTGCTGATACGGTATTCTAATTTTATTGTTATGGGCGATTTCAATACGAATTTATTTTGTCCTGTTGGTTCCACCTTGGCTCGCTCTATGTGTCAGCGTTTAGATTTAACTTGCCATCATAATTGTTTACCTACAAATTATTATTTGGGTTGTAATACTACATCACTGATAGATTATTTTCTCTCAAGTTAGTCATTATCCTTAAAAACAGCGTGTCAAATGCAGTGTCCAGGTGTGTCTTGGCATTCTCTAATTTTTTAGCTGTAGATATTCCAAATTCATTTTCTCAGCGGTTTATTACGTACCTAGATTATAAGGCGCTGAAAATTGAGGATTTGGAGGCTGCTGTTCAAAATTGTGTTTTCACCGATATGTACTTGACTAATGATGTTGACTTGCAACTTGAAGTTCTCATGTCGAAGGTTAGATTCGAGAATTAATAATTGGTTTAATAACAGAGAGATTTGCTTTCAAGTCTCGCTAAGGGATCTGGCTTAAGTTCACTATCTCCAATGTAGGACACCACAAAACTGGGCAATCTATTGTGTCTACAGAAATAGAGTGAAAAGGGTTATAAGAAAGTTGAGAATGCGTGCTCATAATGGTTTTTTTCAAGATTGAAAATCTAATCGTTTTTGGATTTTTTTAAGAATTAATGGTTGTCTGGAATCACGGGAGTCTATGAACTTACCACACCCTGATGAAATAATTGCGAATTCAAAATGTTGTTTTGTTTGTTTAATTTTAAATTTGTATACCCTTTACCAAAAAAAGTGGAGAAAGAGAATAACTAATTTTGTAGTTTCTACAATATCAATATCCGACCCCATAAAGTACTTATATATATTCCGACACTTATGCATAGCGAAGTTGATTGAGCGATGTCCGTTTATCCGTCCCTGTTAAAATCAAGTTTTTAAAGAATGCTTAACTCATTAGGAGCCGACATTTTTTTTCGTATAATTATATATGTACATATATGTAATACTCAAAATTTTTTTCTTTAATTCTCTGACACCGAAATATTTGCTTTTTTGATTGGAGTTCTTTCACTACACTAGATAAATATAGATGGTGAAGGGTAAATAAGATGCGGCATAGCCGAACATAGCACTCTTACTTGTTTTAATTTTTTTGATCATTTAAAAAGAATTTATCTAATAAATATAATACACATAACAAGAAAAGCAAAGAATAATTATCTTCGCATTGTGTTGTCGTCTTTAGGACAAATCTGAAAGTATGTGTTTGTATTTGGGCCATAAAATTAAAGAATAATTCAACTGGATGTTTAAAAAATTAAAGGATGGAACATATTTAATAGGTAATTAGCCAAAGATTTGAACCTTCATTAGAAATTTCATCAAATACAATTTTCTGCATTATGATTAAATCGGTCTTTGCAAAAAAGACTTTGATGTTTGCAGGTTGTAGACACACTTAAATAGATTACTATGTAGTTTGAAAATGAAAATAAATCAAATTTTAATATTTAGTCAACCGCCAAAAATCCTAGTCTACTTTCCATCATTGTTTAAAAAAAATTTATTTGTGCATTCAGTATAAAAAATTTATTATTCTTTCATAGCTCTTTTTATTCAAATTTTTCATAAATGGTAGCTATGCATTTTTATACTCTTAACCACAAAAAGTGGAAAAAGGTTTGTATAACTTTGTCGTTCCGTATGTAATTTTTATAATATTTATTTCCGAACCCATATATATTCTGAGTTCTTATGCATAGCGGGGTCAATTGAGCGTTGTCCATCTCTCTGTCCGTATTAGTGTTGAAACCAATTTGGCAAGGCAGTAGATGAGCTAGAGAAAATTTAAATACAACAATCGATCAGACAAAGTTTTGAAAATGTTCTATTGAAAATCAGCAAGATCGGTCAATGTCCTTTAATGAAGCGGGTAAAACACCACGCCTGTCTCTACTTTGTCCTTATCATTTGGAACTATGTCTTATTATTTGGAACTAGTCTTTTTAACGATAACTTTCTCTCCGTATTTAATCGGGTTAAAATCAGTTTTGCCACTGTGTGGAATCAGCTAGTTTGCTGGTCTATGTTTGCTTTGTCCGTGCGGAATCATCGTGACAATTGTACGTGATAACGTACGCACTTAAACTTGGTTATCGTGTAATATGTAAATAAAGCAATGCAATAAAACAAACTTTTTTCGTAAAACTTATTCAAACTTTATTTAAACTTAATATATAAATTAAATATTAAATTAAATACCATATTATTATTGATTTCCAATAAATGGCTTTTATTTTATTTAATGATAATATATATCTCTAGCCACAATCAATAATAGCCTAACTCGTTTTTTTTTTGCAGTTTTCAACAGCATATTTAACTTTCATATTGTTGAGTTAAATCAGCTTTTTTAAGCTACATACAAAGATGAAATTTGACTTGCATTACAGATTTTAATGTTAGAAGTATACGTATACAAATAACTCAATTTGTTCCTAACTCGACTTAAGCTGTTATTGCTTGTAGAAACACACACACATATATATATATATATATATATATATATATATATATATTACATTAAAAGTCGGGCAAGCTTTTAGGAAATATTTAACACGATTTTTAATTAAATATGTGGACGACCTTTTTGAGTTTGTAAAGGAACACAAAACTGAAGAAACATTGAAGCAGCTGAATTCTTTCCATCAAAGAATAAAATTTACAATTGAAATAAAAACTAATTGATGAATACCGTAATTAGACACAATGGTGATAAGAAAAGGAAATTTAATAAAACCAACATCGTCGGGGAGACTAGTAAACTTTTATTCATACCAACCCAGGAACGTAATCATGAACACAGCCAGCAACTTTATTAGAAGGGTACTTACAGTTAGTGATCAGCGATTTCACAAAGAAAATATAGAAAAAATAAAAATTATACTGAGGAGAAATTCTTTTCTGAAAAACATTGTTGAGCGCCTTATAAATATAAACATAAATAAGAAAATTACAAAGGAAATGACTCAAAAATCATACAAATCTATAATATACGAGTATGTACTGCAATTAACAGAGAGAATTAAAAAATCGAAGATATACAACAAGAAGAAGTTTAAAATAGCACTGGCATCGTGGAATACTTTGAGACGATTGTTTACCAATACAAAAATCAAAATCGACAAAATGGAAAAGTCAAATTTAATATGTAAAATAAAATGCAACGGGAATGAAACCGATAAATGTGAAAAAGTGTATATTGGCACAAGTAAAAATAAACTTAAGACACGAATTGCGGGACATAAATCGATAAATAGTAGTCATTTGCCTAATTTTGACAATGTTAAGATATTACAGAGAAAAGAGAATTGTAACAAACGGTACACATTGGAAATGCTGCATATCGTTAGTACACATCAAGAAAAGATAATGAATTATACTGATACTGAGAACTGCGCTCAAATTATTAGGCATATAATAAATAAAGCTAAGCTAGGAAACAATTAGTACAATTGAAAACTTTATAGAGATAAGTGGAAGTTTAATGTTTTGAATATTGCTACTGTAAGCTATATTTGTTGTTTGTTTGCGTTTTAAAATTTAGGCTCAATTTTATATGTGGTTATTTGCATAATTTATAGCAATTTTTAAACTGTATGTTTTTAAATAGTATACTTTTAAATACTTTCCTGAAGATGTCATCCGATGGATGACGAAATTTCAAAATTAATAAAAGGAATATAAAATTTTATTAAATTTGACCTTAAGCTCGAATATTACAAATAAATTATTGATATCAGAAAGGTCGAAGAAGGAAATACAAAGATTTAATATTAAACACCTTCAAAACTATACGACTTAGGATTTTCCAAAAAGAAAATTTATTATTTGGAATCTTTATTATATTAATTTACTTTAATTATGCTTGATCCCTTCAAATAGAAATATTTCATGATATTCTCATGAAATATTTATTATAATGTATTACTGTGGGGAAAGCATATCAATATGGCCATTTCGCTACTGCTCGTATATCTCATCAGTGGATTTTACCCAAATTTTGTAAAGAAAACCTCAAAGTCTTTTACCAAAAGCCAAATTAATTAAATGAGAACTCCATTGAATCAATAAGGCAAAAAAGGCTACAAATAACTCAAAAATTTTTATTACAAAAACACAGTAACCATTGAGTAACTATTTTTATTTTTTCTTTCATTTTTCTACAAAAGGGTTGCCATCGGAAACCATTCATATGTATTTGAGAGATTTAATGAAAAAATAAAAATTGTAAACAATTTTTATAAATACGAAACGTGCACATACAAATACTTAACAAGAAAATTTATTAAATTTGAAGGAATCAAGCACAATTAAAGTAAATTAATATTTTCCAAATAGTTTTTGCAGAACATTTATTGCATGTAACATAATGAAACAAAAAGAAATTAATCCAGCTTTTAATAAATAGATATAATAGGAAAAAATACGCAAAAAACTTAAAACTATGATGACACTGAAAGTCGGGCAGTCTATATTATTTATTTATTTATTAAATATTTAGGATTTTGTTGCATATTATTTTTGATTTTCAAAAGCTTGTAGTCGTTTTTGAATTGACTTAACTAACTTTTACATACATCGGGACTTATTTGGCTCGATTATTCCTGTAATGCAGCTTTATGTTGGTATTTATTTGTGCACAACCTATTTTGCATTCGACGTCCAAGTTCATCCCATAAATGCTTATATCTGGGCTTTACGCAGGTGTTTTTATGACCTTATAAAGTAGCCAGCTTTTTGCAATTAGTGATTTGTGCTTGGGGTCATTGTCTTGATGAAATTTAAAATTATCCGCAATACCCAACTTCCGTGCACTTTCCTTCATATGCGTTTTCAAAATATCAAGATACATATATTAATTCATGATATCTTCGATAAAGTGAAGGTTTCCAACACCTGAAGCTGCCATGAAGCCCCACATCATCACCAATACGCCTCCGTGCTTCACACTCTTTTTAGTATTTTTGGGACAGAATTCTTTACTACGCTTACGCGGCAAAAAACGCCGACTAAACAAATTAAATTTGCTTTCGTTCGTAAAAAGTACCTGTAAATATTTAAATACTGATAGAAATAACCAATATAACTTGGCATATAATTTTTACCGTGATCCAAAAAGAAAAATCCTTCTAAATCCTTCTATTTTTTCACTTCATATAGCTTCTTTCGAGCCACTTTGTCATTCAAATTGTTTTTTCTTTACACTCGTCTTATTGTTTCTGCTTGAACTTCCTTTCCAAAATTATTTTTAACAATTGTGGCAAGTTCTGGAGCAGAGTTAAAAGGATCGTTAAACACCTTACGAACTATAAGCTTCTCGTCTCTCGAGCTAAGCTTCTTTTTCACTGGCACGCGTTATTTATTTCATATCATCTTATCCTTGTTATATCACTTAATTATGTCATGGACTGTCGACTTACTTTATTTAACGATATTATCGATCTCACGTTGGATTTTTCCTTCCAAATCGTTGTTAATAACGATTTTTCTTTCTTCTAAAGTTGACTGCTTAATTGTACGCGGCATTATACAAAAAATTTAAAAATATTGTCGTCTGATGAAAGCAAAAATACAATTGACTAATTTTAATGCAAAAATAATAAGAAACGCTCATATATAACGGTAAACCAAATGACATTTTTGTTACTATTTGCTTTGCCCAAATTTCAGTGTGAGTACATATTTTCACACTTTTTACAACAAAGAATACCGTAATGTAATGTTAATTTAATTATTTTGTTATTGTCATCATCACATAATTTTATTGTATATTGAAAGCTTAATCAAATGCATTCAAAATATTTGGGGAAATAATTATTCTTGATATAAAAAATCGTTAATAAAACTTATTAAATGTCTTGCCCGACTTTTGAAGTGAGCCACTGCATATATATAACATTTCCCAGCGGAAATATAAAGCCGCAGACAATTCAGAACAATGTAAGGATATTAAAAAAAACTTAAACAGACATTTAAGGTTGTTGTTAAATTAAGGTAAATAAAAGATATTAGAGTACTTTGAATTAAAAATTTACAAATAGCAGAGAATGTATAAATAAAAAAATTCATGAAAGCAGTAGTTTAAGGTAATAATATTCTGCAAGCAGATATGTGTAAATATGTTGTTATAAATCTATTACTAGATTTATGAAAACGTACTTACATACGAAAGAAATTCAATTTGAACATACACCCCGATGTTGAGTCAACAAAATTACAAAGGCGATTATTTTATATTGTTCTTAATTATATATCTTAGAAATACAAATTATAACTACTAATACTTTAAATTCTAGGGTTGAAGGGTCTTGACGTGCTGCTAGACGCACAGTGCCACATTTGGCGAGAAGGCGGCCAAAAATCCGTAACTTTTGATTGGATCGAAATTTTAATATGAGTTTTTTTTTCTGTTTGGTACGTGGGATTTTAACCTTTAATTTTTGATAAAAAGCATAAAAGCCGACCGACAAAAAAAGTTACGAATTGTTTAATATTCGTTCCCATTATTAACTGAAACTAAGTAAAGAACAAGTGTTAAAACATTAAAATGTTTTTTTTTTTCATATGTATGTCCTATTATTATTGTTACAGATTATAATAATTAATAATTTTGTAAACTAAATCTTGTCTGGAAACACCAAATTTTGGCCCCCGTAATGTTTTTAAGCATAAAAGCAACAAGGGCCAAAAGTAAGTTTATTTTAAACATCCTTTTGAAATAAAAAAATTAAAATTTTTTAAAAGTTAAAACTTTCTTAATTGCGAAAAGTTTAGTAAAAAAATCTTATTTTAGTTAAAGTTTTATTTTATTTTTAAATATTTCTATAAGTCCCAATTCGCACGATGCAAGTATTTAAGCTGAGCTGATTAGGTTGTAGGCAACGGGGTGAGGTAAAATTAAATGAGTACAGACTTGCTTGTACTTGCAATTCGGTTTGCTTCCTTATTCGTAATGTCAAAAAACACAGATGTGTGTGTACATTCATGCAAAAATCTGAACAATTTAAGCAATAAGACTTGTACTGTGCGAACGTCAATGATAGTTCAAAGAAGAAAATGATAATAAGCAGTCTTATTTTTTTGCATCGTGCGAATTGGGACTTACCGTTTATAAAATAAATATTAGTTAGTTTACATAAAGAATGCCATTATAAACATGTACATTCCTTTTTAACTATTTCATTATTCTGGATTCATAATTCTTTATGATCTTATTGTTTTATGATATATTTGACTTTACCAACTCAAATAGGTTTCCAAAATTGTATTGAATAATTAGGTTGTTTCAAATGTGTTAGATCGTACCTATAGAGCGTTTGTATATTACCAGTTCCCATCACAAAAGTCATAAACGCCATCTTTCAAAAAGATTTGACAAAAATTGGCCTTAACTCTGTATTAAAAAGTTAAAATAATTCAAAAATAACTCTGTAGAAATTTTTTTTTAATTTCCTTTGTATTTATAATTTCCTTTGTATTCAGGTACAAAATACCTGACCTTTGGACAGAAAAATTACTTTAGTGCACAACGTCGCAACCTGGCGCACATATAATAGGGTATAGGTGTGTAGGGGAATTTTTGGGCTATAACACAGAGAAATATCTTTTTTGCGTGGTTTGACGGGAGGGAGTTATGCTCTATTAAGCACGAGATTTGTGAAGAATTTTGACCTTTTTTTAAACAAAATATTTTGCAAATTTAAAAAAACGTAACGACTTTATTTTGATAGCACTGATAACTAACAAACTAGATAATTAAAGAAAATTTGTTTAAATTTGATGTCTTTTAAAACAAAAAATATAGGAATTTGAATATTAGAATTTACTAAACAAATTTTATTTTAACAAAATATTCGGAAAGTCTATTTTGGATCACCCTGTTCAGTGTGTTTTAGTTGGAACAGAGTTCTAAATTTTTGTCTCCCAAGGTGTATCAGTGTTTACTTTCAAATGATTAAGAAAACACTAAGATCGGTAACAAAAAAAAAAAATGATTTTTGGCCGCCTTCTCAAAATATGTGCCGGTGTGGGACGTGAGATTTGTTGATTAAGCTGAATCCCATTACTTTGCTGGTAATTTCGGAGATGTTTTTAATTTGGTCAGCATGGACCTTGTTGTGAATTCTTCAAATCTGACTTCATTCGGATAGGTTATGTCACTTATATTGCTCGTTGCCGTGTAAAATGTCTGAAGAGATGTGGAGATAGATTAATCCCCTTTGATGGTGATTGAGTTGAACTTAAGCGCACAATCTGGTAATACTTTTAGGAGGCCAAATCTCCTTAAGTTTGGCTGTGATTTTTCCTGTCCACACACCGCACTTATTCGGGGAGGTTGCTGCATAGTTTATAGCCATTGATTGTTGTATTCCAACTGTGTAAGCCACGGTTGTCTGCAAAGGGAACAATGTTACAACCTTTTTGAATGTTATTGTTAAGAATTGAAAGCTCACATAAGCACTTGTCAGCGTTTGCATTGAATGTTGATTGCATGTGTTGGCATAGAAATTCATTCTCTTTAATTTTTGCATATGTGCTCCACAGCTCTTCTGTCAAGATAAAATACTGATTCTTGAGAGCATTTATATGTAAGAAGCCGACGTATGGTCATAGAGCAAACATTGTACCATTTATTGGAACTGGATTTGGGTGTGGTTTCATGAGGTCGAATGTTTTAGGATCAGATAGTGGAATATATTGTAAAATGACGTGGTACTTTGTTACACCTCCCTTTACATTTATAATTTTGTACAGTTGTAGAATGTTATTTTTGCTGACCGGTAATTCTAGAGATGTGTGAAGATGATTTCTTACTTAAACTACATCGGCTTGAAGTTGAGACGGTGACAAGAGCATTTGGCTTTTCCATGGTGCGAATCCGTCAATGCTGCAATAATTTCTGACTGAATTCGGAGTAACGTTGCTGATGTTAAAGGAATTCGAACAGATCGTAACATAAAGATTCGTATTAACTTTGCTTGATACTGTTCCTTTTTATTTTCTTGTAGTATGCATGTAATTTCTGGTAGATGATCTACTATGCTGATGAACCTTTGTTTTATGTTCTCTTTGTCTTATTTAAGTATATTTAGAGTTATGTCTACAATTAACAATTGATTCATGAGAGGCTGTTTAAGAAAGTTTTCATTGTTATTATTCCCGTTGATGTTGTTTAACTTTGCTCAACGTAATTGGAATCTAGAATGACAGACATAGAATTAGCAATGTTACATACAAGTTTGTAGCGACTTTTAGCAAAATACTTTTGACCCTTCGACGTGCTAGGTCCGAGTCAACTGCTTAAAAGACGCTCAAACAAGTCGTCTTTTGAATAAGATGGTTGTATACGTATTGAAATGCCGTTCGAGAACACAAGGCCACATTGACTCGGTGCTTCGTTTTGGTGTTAGAATCACCGATTTCATAGATGTTCACTGATGACATCTGTTAACCAATGTTTACCTTGTTCGGATATGGGTCATTTAATTGATTTCTGTCCAATATTTGTATCTCAAGAGGTAACACAAAGATTAAAGTTTACAAGTAAGAAAGCTTTGTGTATTAAGTGTTTGTCGTTGTTGGTTATGCCATCGTCTCCATTCAAATGGGGCTGTAGTATATGATTCTAGAAACAATTTTAGTTCAGTATATTGGCCTAATGGTTTAAATGCTACTGCAATGAGCTGTTTAGCACAATGTCTACAAGCTTTTGTACTAAAATCCTTCAAAGTATACTAAAACTTAGTAGACTTTCGACACAAATTCTGATTTTCTGCTAAATTGAAAATTAAAGATAATTTTTTCAATTTGTTTACTGAAAAATTACTTACGTTTTTTTTAAAGCGATGATAGTAGGAAAATAAGGTGGAGAAAAAATCATTGTATAAATTCATGTGTAAGTAGTTTTGAGTTTGAATGATAGCAATAATAGTGATGAAGACGATGATATTTGCTGGCAAATAGTTGAATCGGCTAAAACAAGAAAACGTAAACAAATTGAATCACCCAAGATATTATTAAATAAACGACAAAATACTAATAATTTACAAGTTGCATTTAACAATTACGCCGTTTCTCCATTTGAATCAACCATCAACACCACTGCCAGGACTCAAAAAAAGTGACTACAGCAATGCTAGTATCCTTGAGGATTATAAAAGTTCAAGCTCACCATGTAAAATTGCAGTTGAAAAAAACAAAGTAAGTCATAAAAGAAATTTTGGTTTAAGCGATAATGATGATGTAAATAATAATGATGACAACGATGAATATAATATTGACGATGAAACCGATGAAAATGAAATTAAAGAAAGAAGGAAAATTAATATTTCAAAGCCGCCACCAATTTTTATACCAAATGTTTCTGAATGATAAAAAGTTTTTCCAAAATAATTCCATCTTCTCGTTTAACTACAAAAGTTTAATAGATGGTCAAATAAGAGTAATGATCAAAAAGAGAATTTACTACATTTTTAAACGATAAAAAAATCAAGTTTCATACGTGCTAAATTAAACAGGAGAGAGCATATAGAGTTGCTGTTAAAAATCTGCACCCTTTAACACCAATAGACGAAATCAAAAATGCTTTTGTAAGTTTAGGATACCAAATTAGAAATGTAACAAATATACGAAGTAAAATAACAAGGGAATCTCTTCCAATGTTTTTTATTGATCTAGAAACAAATTTAAAAAATAAAAACGTATATAACATAAAAGCGCTAAATAACGCTATTGTAGACATAGTTCAACCAAACAAAACAAAAGATCTTGTTCAATGTCATCGATGTCAAGAGTTTGGTCACACAAAAACATATTGCAGGAAGTCCGTAAACTGTGTTAAATGTGGAATGGGTCACTTAACTGTTGATTGTTCAAAAGGGATGGATTCTCCACCTAAATGTGTAAATTGTCTTCAAAATCATCCAGCAAGTTATAAAGGCTGTGTTGTGTACAAGCAGTTACTAAAGAAAAAACTACAACATCAATTAATTTACAAACGTAATAGCCTTAATATTAATAACAATATTAATATATATATATATATATATATATATATATATATATATATATATATATATATATATATATATATATATATATATATATATATATATATATATATATATATATATATATATATATATATATATATATATGTATATTAACAATAACAATGTTATTAATAACAACATAAACAATAGTATTCCAGGCAATAAACCATCCTAATTTGAAGTTTTACAAAATAATCAATCAAATTCTTTTGAAACATTAGAAAACTTAATACAAAATCAATTAGAATTAACAAACAAGCAGTCGAATTATTTCTTAAAATACATCATATTGATATTTTCTTCAAATCTGACTTCATTCGGATAGTTATGTCACTTATATTGCTCGTTGCCGTGTAAAATGTCTGAAGAGATGTGGAGATAGATTAATCCCCTTTGATGCTGATTGAGTTGAACTTAAGCGCACAATCTGGTAATACTTTTAGGAGGCCAAATCTCCTTAAGTTTGGCTGTGATTTTTCCTGCCCACACACCGCACTTATTCGGGGAGGTTGCTGCATAGTTTATAGCCATTGATTGTTGTATTCCAACTGTGTAAGCCACGGTTGTCTGCAAAGGGAACAATGTTACAACCTTTTTGAATGTTATTGTTAAGAATTGAAAGCTCACATAAGCACTTGTCAGCGTTTGCATTGAATGTTGATTGCATGTGTTGGCATAGAAATTCATTCTCTTTAATTTTTGCATATGTGCTCCACAGCTCTTCTGTCAAGATAAAATACTGATTCTTGAGAGCATTTATATGTAAGAAGCCGACGTATGGTCATAGAGCAAACATTGTACCATTTATTGGAACTGGATTTGGGTGTGGTTTCATGAGGTCGAATGTTTTAGGATCAGATAGTGGAATATATTGTAAAATGACGTGGTACTTTGTTACACCTCCCTTTACATTTATAATTTTGTACAGTTGTAGAATGTTATTTTTGCTGACCGGTAATTCTAGAGATGTGTGAAGATGATTTCTTACTTAAACTACATCGGCTTGAAGTTGAGACGGTGACAAGAGCATTTGGCTTTTCCATGGTGCGAATCCGTCAATGCTGCAATAATTTCTGACTGAATTCGGAGTAACGTTGCTGATGTTAAAGGAATTCGAACAGATCGTAACATAAAGATTCGTATTAACTTTGCTTGATACTGTTCCTTTTTATTTTCTTGTAGTATGCATGTAATTTCTGGTAGATGATCTACTATGCTGATGAACCTTTGTTTTATGTTCTCTTTGTCTTATTTAAGTATATTTAGAGTTATGTCTACAATTAACAATTGATTCATGAGAGGCTGTTTAAGAAAGTTTTCATTGTTATTATTCCCGTTGATGTTGTTTAACTTTGCTCAACGTAATTGGAATCTAGAATGACAGACATAGAATTAGCAATGTAACATACAAGTTTGTAGCGACTTTTAGCAAAATACTTTTGACCCTTCGACGTGCTAGGTCCGAGTCAACTGCTTAAAAGACGCTCAAACAAGTCGTCTTTTGAATAAGATGGTTGTATACGTATTGAAATGCCGTTCGAGAACACAAGGCCACATTGACTCGGTGCTTCGTTTTGGTGTTAGAATCACCGATTTCATAGATGTTCACTGATGACATCTGTTAACCAATGTTTACCTTGTTCGGATATGGGTCATTTAATTGATTTCTGTCCAATATTTGTATCTCAAGAGGTAACACAAAGATTAAAGTTTACAAGTAAGAAAGGTTTGTGTATTAAGTGTTTGTCGTTGTTGGTTATGCCATCGTCTCCATTCAAATGGGGCTGTAGTATATGATTCTAGAAACAATTTTAGTTCAGTATATTGGCCTAATGGTTTAAATGCTACTGCAATGAGCTGTTTAGCACAATGTCTACAAGCTTTTGTACTAAAATCCTTCAAAGTATACTAAAACTTAGTAGACTTTCGACACAAATTCTGATTTTCTGCTAAATTGAAAATTAAAGATAATTTTTTCAATTTGTTTACTGAAAAATTACTTACGTTTTTTTTAAAGCGATGATAGTAGGAAAATAAGGTGGAGAAAAAATCATTGTATAAATTCATGTGTAAATAGTTTTGAGTTTGAATGATAGCAATAATTGTGATGAAGACGATGATATTTGCTGGCAAATAGTTGAATCGGCTAAAACAAGAAAACGTAAACAAATTGAATCACCCAAGATATTATTAAATAAACGACAAAATACTAATAATTTACAAGTTGCATTTAACAATTACGCCGTTTCTCCATTTGAATCAACCATCAACACCACTGCCAGGACTCAAAAAAAGTGACTACAGCAATGCTAGTATCCTTGAGGATTATAAAAGTTCAAGCTCACCATGTAAAATTGCAGTTGAAAAAAACAAAGTAAGTCATAAAAGAAATTTTGGTTTAAGCGATAATGATGATGTAAATAATAATGATGACAACGATGAATATAATATTGACGATGAAACCGATGAAAATGAAATTAAAGAAAGAAGGAAAATTAATATTTCAAAGCCGCCACCAATTTTTATACCAAATGTTTCTGAATGATAAAAAGTTTTTCCAAAATAATTCCATCTTCTCGTTTAACTACAAAAGTTTAATAGATGGTCAAATAAGAGTAATGATCAAATAGAGAATTTACTACATTTTTAAACGATAAAAAAATCAAGTTTCATACGTGCTAAATTAAACAGGAGAGAGCATATAGAGTTGCTGTTAAAAATCTGCACCCTTCAACACCAATAGACGAAATCAAAAATGCTTTTGTAAGTTTAGGATACCAAATTAGAAATGTAACAAATATACGAAGTAAAATAACAAGGGAATCTCTTCCAATGTTTTTTATTGATCTAGAAACAAATTTAAAAAATAAAAACGTATATAACATAAAAGCGCTAAATAACGCTATTGTAGACATAGTTCAACCAAACAAAACAAAAGATCTTGTTCAATGTCATCGATGTCAAGAGTTTGGTCACACAAAAACATATTGCAGGAAGTCCGTAAACTGTGTTAAATGTGGAATGGGTCACTTAACTGTTGATTGTTCAAAAGGGATGGATTCTCCACCTAAATGTGTAAATTGTCTTCAAAATCATCCAGCAAGTTATAAAGGCTGTGTTGTGTACAAGCAGTTACTAAAGAAAAAACTACAACATCAATTAATTTACAAACGTAATAGCCTTAATATTAATAACAATATTAATATATATATATATATATATATATATATATATATATATATATATATATATATATATATATATATATATATATATATATATATATATATATATATATATATATATATATATATATGTATATTAACAATAACAATGTTATTAATAACAACATAAACAATAGTATTCCAGGCAATAAACCATCCTAATTTGAAGTTTTACAAAATAATCAATCAAATTCTTTTGAAACATTAGCAAACTTAATACAAAATCAATTAGAATTAACAAACAAGCAGTCGAATTATTTCTTAAAATACATCATATTGATATTTTCTTAGTGTCTGAAACACATTTCACTAATAGAACCTTTTTTAAAATAAAGGGATAAGAGTTAATATCAGCTTATCATCCTGATGATAGAGCTCATGCGGGAGCAGCAATATTGATCAAATCCACAATAAAATAAGAATTATGTGATAAAGTAAGAGAATCTTATCTCCAAGCTGCTTGTGTTAAAGTTAAATGTGATTTAAGTTCAATTTAAATATGTGCTATATATTTTTCACCTAGATATTCTGTCAAATGTCAACAGTTTTACACCTTTTTTAATACAAGCTCGGAGCTTGGGATTCCGATTTTTCGTTGCGGGCGATTTTAATGCAAAAAATCATTGGTGGGGTTCAAGATTAGTTAACCCTAAAGGAAGTGAGCTGTATAAATGTATAACTAACAACAACTATTCGCAGTTTATTCTGGAATTTCAAGTCATTTATTACAAATTGCACACGTTGATGAGTTTAGCTCAGACCACACTCCCATAGTAGAATGTTTTAACACAATATTGGAATCCCATATAGTAAGGCATAAAATTATAAATAAAAAAATGTATCTAAATTCATTTGCCGCTTGGATTGAAAGAAATGTTAATCTGAAGTTTTTCTTAAAATCTCCAACTGAAATAGATAAAACAGTTGAAAAATTCAATTATTTTATTCATGAAGCTGGATTTTTGTCCTAATTACCCTGCACAAAGAAGCCCTTACCAAATATTTCTTACATTTGAAATCAGAGAACTGTTGAGAAACAAAAGGAGGTTAAGGAGAATATGGCAACACAGTAGAAACTCGTATGACAAGCAAATGCTCAATAAAGCTGTCAAAGACCTCAAAATAGCTCTTCATAAATTTAAAAATGAACAGCTTGGTAATTTCTTACATAACCTTAATCCAAACAAAAATAAAAACCAAGAATTTTCCTTGTGGAAGGCTACTAAATACCTAAAGCATCCTACAAAAAGAAACGCTCCGTTAAAAGATAGTCATGGAGAATGGTGTAAAACAGATAAACTATAGCAGAAGCGTTTGCTAACTATCTTACAAATACTTTTCAGCCTCACACAAATTTTAATTCTGATGATAGAGAAATCGTTGATTTTTTAAGCTGTCCTTGACCTATGGATTGGCCGTGAAGTTGAAGAAGAAATCAAAAAAAGAATCTGTAAAAAGTCGCCAGGTTTGGCAGCATTGATGGAAAAGTGGTTCAAGCTCTGCCAAAAAGGGTATTTTATTTCTTACTTTCCTATATAATTCACTCTTAAGGTTGAGTTATTTTCCAATGCAATGAAAATGTGCGGAGATTGTAATGATTTATAAACCAAACAAGCCAGAGATTAACGTAAAATCGTACAGACCTATAAGTCTACTCGTCATATTTGCCAAAATATTTGAACGTATATTTTTGAAAAGACTATTACCAGTTATGAAAGTTTTAAACATCGTTCCTGAACACCAGTTTGGATTTAGAAATAAACATGGTACTCCAGAGCAATGCCATCGCATCATAGCTTCTATAAGAGATACTTTAGAAAATAAAAAATATTGCTCTGCAGTGTTTCTAGATGTGCAGCAGGCGTTTGACAAGCTGTGACACGATGGTTTATGCTACAAATTGAAAAAATTGTTGCCAACCCCTTATGACTTCCTTTTTAAATCATATTTAACTAACAGATCATTTTATGTAAAAGGTAATTCGGAATTTTCTCGAATATATGATATTAAAGCTGGAGTCCCACAAGGAAGTATACTTGGACCTTCCATCCACCATCTTTACATCAGATATGCCAATTACCCAACAAGTTTTGGTTGCAACTTATGCAGATGACACAGCGGTTTTAGCGTCAGACATTTGTCCAAATAAGGCTTCATTTATTTTGCAAGTATAACTGAAAGCACTTGATACGTGGTTAAGCAAATGGAAGATTAAAGTTAATACCGATAAGTCCTTACACGTTACTTTTTCCTTAAGTCGAGGCAATTGCCCTGCGGTTACTTTAAATAATAGTCCAATTCCACAAAGTGACTGTGTAAAATACTTAGGATTTCATATAGATAGAAGATTAACATGGAAATCGAATATAAAAGCAAAAATATTTCAATTAAATATTAAAACAAAGAGACTTTTTTGGCTTCTGGGCCCTAAATCTCGGCTTACATTAAATAACAAAATCTTAATATATAAAGGAATATTAACACCCGTTTGGAGTTACAGAATACAGCTATGGGGAACAGCCAGTAATTCAAATCTAGAGATATTACGAAGATATCAATCCAAAACTCTGCGGTCAATTGTCAACGCTCCATAGTTTGTGTCAAATAATTCTATTTATTCCGATCTTTGCATCCCTAATTAAAAATTAAATAATAAAAATGAGAAAAATTAACGTCGAATGGGATAGGTGTCCAGACTATGAAAGTTGTGGCGCACTAATATGCTTTAAACGTTGGGGATTTAACCACGCCTCTAAGGTCTGCAGAAATGATGGTCAAGTATGTGCAAAATGTAATGAAACGAGTCTAACGTATAAAGATTGTAAAAATAACATTACTAAATGCATAAATTGGATAAACGCCAAGGAAAGATTGAAATTGTCAGACATTGACACAAATCATGATTGCAGAGACTCAAATTGTCGAATATTGCAACGAATAAATAGAAAGAGTTAATTATTAGCAGCCAAAGTTTATAAGAGGGCTCTATTTAAATGTTGCTGGGTTGTGCTCGAGGTTTAATGACAGAAACTCATTTAACAGAAAATACTAGAGATAGTGAAATTTCGTTAAGTAACTATAACATTATACGCTGTCATAGTACATCTAGGCAAACAGTAGGGATATGTTTCTACTTAAATGTTAAATGGAAATATAAAACAATAGACTGTCATTCAGTTGAAAGAAAATATGGTGGTTGAAGATTGAAATACAGTGCGAAAAAGAAAAACATTGTTTTGTTGTAGTTTATAGATCTCCAAATAGACAAATACTACCAGAGAAGCACTTCATAAATTTTAATGAATCAAAAATGGAAAACATCTCTAAAAATTAGAGCATACTAATAATTGGAGACTTCAGCATCGATTGGCTAAATGACAATAATCATAAAAAGAAACTGGAGGCAATTATTAGTGATAACTATTAAAAACAAATATTGTAACTCAGCCAACGACGATTACACAAAATACATTAACTTTAGTTGATTATGCCGTGAAAATATTGAAAGAATGGTTGCGAAAAGAAATTCCATAATGAAATTAGTGATCACGAGTCAATAGAATTATTAATTCCATTAAAATCCAATAAAATATCAATAAAACGAAAATACAAAAAAAAAAACATTAAAATTTAACAATACACAATTACGAAACAATTTTCTTCGTAGTGACATACATAAATTACAAAAAACCAGTAACTTTTCTAACATACTAGTAGATAGTATAAACAACTCACTAAGCCCGATAATAGTTAGTAAAAATTTAAATATTACAAATAACACAAAAAAGTGGTAAAACAACAACTTAGAAGAAATGAAAAAAATGAAAATACATCTGTACAATTTAGCCGTTTGGTTCGACAACGATTACCATTAGGAAAATTACAAAATTTTAAGAAATGAGAACACAGCAAAACTTGAGAAAGCTAAGGAAGCTACACAAGCAACAAAGTAAACGAATACACAAATCAAAAGGACATGTGGAGAACCATAAAAGAATAAGTTCTGAAAAAAGAGGAAACACAGTTGAGAGAAATTATTATAATTGGCAAAACGATATCGAGCGAGTTAGAAATTGCAGAAGAACTAAGCAAATTTTTTGTGAATAGTATAATAAAAATAGCTGGTAGCATTCTATTTGAAAAATATGAGAACATAATTAATAAAAATCCTAAATACAATTTTAAATCTTAAATACCAAATATTTATAACTTAAAAAAACTATTAAAAATATGAGCAATAAAACAGACCATAACTTCCTAGCAAATAAAATGTTGCTAGACAATTTTGATATAATCGGACCACATTTATACCGGTTAATACCAGAATCTTTTCAGACAGGGGTCATCCCTGACAGTCTAAAAGAATTTTGTGTTGTCCCCATACAAAAAATTAAAAATGAAATAAGACCTGTAAATATTCTATCAACAATGAGTAAAATAATAGAGAAATAGAACAAAATCAACTAAGTAGATACTTGGAACAAAATGATTTGTTATGCGAAACACAGTCGGGATTCAGAAAGAACCATAGTTGCGAATCCCTTTTAAATCTGGTGGTATCACAGCCGTGTCATTGCCGTATTCATAGACTTTAAGAGAGCTTTCGAAACTGTTAACAGAGATATAATAATACAATAAGTAGAGAAGTTGGGCGTAAAGGACAATGAATTAAAGTGGACAACAAAACTAAAAAACCAAAGTGCGGAAATTATATATCAAGTTTTATAAAGGCGCCACAAGGTGCAGTCCTGGGAACACTATTGTTTCTAATCTACATAAATGAAAAAATCAAAAGTATGCATGTTTGCTGATGACGCCATTGTGTATATTTGCGGAAAGGATGCGGATGAATATGTACAAAACTTGAATGAAGAGATAAAAAATATCAAGAAATATCTGAAAATGAATAAACTTAATACTAACGCTAGTAAAACTAAAACTATGATATTAAGCGGAAAAACCACGGAAAATATTTATATCGAGGGAGATGCGATAAAAGCCGTTAAAGAAATTAAGTATTTGGGTATTTTAAATTAAAATTTGATGTGCACTTTGACTATATTTGCAAAAAAATATCTAAAAAATTGGATTTTTAAGGAGAGTACGTTACAAATTATCAACTACAACAGCCATAAATATTTACAATACAAGAATAAAACCTCATTTCAAATACTGCTCAACGTTATTTTTTCTGGGAAGCCAAACTATGAAGGCAAGACTTCATAAACTACAAAATAAAGGAATGCGTTGTATTTTTCGGTGCCATTAACTGACTCATATGAGAGAAATGCTAACAAGACTGCAGTGTCTTTCTTTAAATAAGCGACTTGTGATGAATGCTTTAAATTTTATTTTCAAAATTAAAAATGTATTATTACCAGAATACATTCAAAGATATTTAGTTTATGTATCTAATGTTCGAACCCTATTTTTTGCGCAACGTAAATGATTGCAGATTAAATTTTTGACAACCAATTTAGGTCAAAATATGTTATTTTACAATGGTCTTAAATTATTTAATGAAATGCCAGAAATTTAGAATATGAAAACAATTTTTATATATTTAAACGTAACATTATTTTATATGTTAAACAAAAGTTTAATGTACTAAAATCCATTATAATAATGTTATAAAATTGTACAAATAATAGCATGTATGCTAAGTTGAAATACTAACAAAAGAAGGATGATCAGAAATTTAATTTTTTCAATGAGTTAGTTCATAGGGATTATGGGAAATTTAACAGGTTCCAACGTGTTCAAAACTGATATGGCCACTAACATTGTGAGAGTCATTTTTAAATGAATACTGGTCGAGTCGACGATGGTAAATTTGAGGTCCAGTGTGCTAAAATAATTTCGGTGCTAGCTTTAGCACTTTTTTATTGATTTAGCAGCAAAATTTTCGGATTAGCACTTCGCGCTTTTTGTTAGCACCTTCCAATTGTTCATTTAGAATTTTCTAGCATTTTAAATTAATATAATATACAAAATTTTCCAAAAAATTATTAATGGACTTTTTCTGTAAAATACTATTTTTCGCGTGTAGCAATTACAATAATGGCAATGTAAAGTTTATATTGGTTCATATGAATGAGCAAACTAAAATTCTACAATAGATTTTTGGATAAACGTATTCGAATACAACAACGCATTAAATAAAAACCTTTTTTTTTTTATTTAACTTCATTGGGATTGAAGCTTTTGCTTGTACCGTTTAGCAATGCAGAAGCTGAACTACTTTCTAGTGAAATGAATCTCATAAATACACAAATAAGAAATATAATGATTTTAAACACTCTAAATTCCCTTCGGATTAAAAAAGCTAAACCCATGTTTTCATAGTTTTAAAATTACAGATGATGTCAGATGATGTAATTAAAAATATTATAATAATAATTTTTATATAAGAATTTTAAAATATTCAGTTTTTTATACTCTTTTTGTCATTGCGTTTGTAGTTTCTACAATATCAATTTCTGACCCTTTACTTTTTATGCAAAGCGAAGTCGATTGAGCGATGTCTGTCAGTGTTAGTGTTGAAATAAAGTTTACCGAGGTACTACATGACCTAGAAAAAAATTTTAATACGCCAATCGCTCAGACATAGTATCGAAAGAGCTGCTGTTGGAAATCAGCATGACCGGTCCATGTCCTTCGTGGCAGCGGGCGAAACACCACGGCGACAGAAATTTAAAAAAACAGCAAGTGAAAGAATTGGCAGTCGCCCATGTTTTCGAATTACGGGCCTTTGAAATTTTCAATTTTTTTTATATACTAACATGGCAATTTACAAGCTTTTGTAGAGATCTTTAAGATAATACTAAAATTTTAAAAAAATGTTTAACCCATTAAGATGGCACTTTTTTTATATGTATATAGTACAAAAAAATTTTTTTTTTTTAATTCTCTGTCACCGCAACATTTGCTTTTTTGATTAGAGCTGCTAAACTAAACTACATTTACCTAGATGGTGAAAAGTATCTAAGATTCGGCATAACCGAATATAGCACCCTTACTTGTTTTTTTTATTAATTTTATAACATGTACAAAGTCCATAGTAAGAACAATTTTTTTTTTTTTTTTTTTTTTTAATTAGGACCAGCACTCAGGGGATGACCCCTACTTATGCAATGCATTGTGCCAGAACTAGGAAATTAGGTTTTGGGATGGGGGATAGAGGGAGTAGTGCTTGTGAACATTTGATTTGAATCTTTGCACATTGAAAGTGGCAGGAAAGACCTCTGCAGGGAGTTTATTCCACATACGAACTGTTCGGCCAAAAAACGAATTCTCTCTGTAATGCGTTGTGCGATTCACTGGCCAATCGACCACAAAGGAATGCGCTCTTGATGCAGATCGCGTTGCGCGTATGAAATTACGGTTTTCAGGAACAAGTTCCCTGATTTCATAAGAGCACATTCCGTTGTAGTAACGATAAAACAGTGAAACACACCCCACATTGCGTCGATGCTCCAGTGAATCAATAGAGCTGGATACCCTACTGTCACCGATGAGTTTCTTCGCTCTCTCCTGTACGCGGTCGAGTAACTCCAAAATAGACTTTGAAGCACCGGCCCATACATGAGAGTTGTGTTCCATTTTCGGTCTGATATAGGTGACATAGATAGTAAGGAGATCAGATGGAGTGAAGTATTTCTTACACCGTTTCAGAAAACCTAGGCACTTGAATGCTTCTTTTGCAATATGAAAAATGTGCTTGTTCCAACGAACATCGCATTGAATTTTCATGCCAAGAACATCGAGAGCTTCTGATTCCTTAATATATGTATCACCCATAATTACAGATGACGTAGCATGTTCAGCAGTACGCCTGTGCGAAAGCACACAGCACTGGGTTTTATCAGCGTTAAACTGAACCCTGTTCGCCAGGCCCCATTCGGAAATTACTAAAAGGTCGCGATTAAGGGTATCGTCCATGTGCTTTCTCACAGCCCCAATTTCCTGAAGGCTTGGTCTACTGCGAAACGAAAATGAATGGCATATGCTACTGTCATCTGCAAAAGAATAAATAGGGTTGGAAGTCTGACGTAGAAGGTCATTAAGAAAAATAAGAAATAGGGTAGGGGAAAGGACGGAACCTTGCGGTACCCCTGAATTTAACTTGAACTCGTTTGATGAGATCCCATCTATAACAACTCGTATAGTGCGATCCCTGAGAAAGCTCGATATAAGTCGAGTGAAGCTATTACCGACACCAAAAGCAATAAGTTTTGATATGAGTGCACCATGCCACACTCTATCAAACGCCTTGGAAATATCTAAAGCCACCACCTTACTTTCGCCGAAATGGTGAATGGATTGACACCATTTTTCCGAAAGGAAGGCCAATAAGTCACCCGTAGAGCGAGCCCTACGGAAGCCGTACTGCCGGTCACTAAGTAAGCTGTTGGACTCCAGATATTTCACAAGATGAAAATTAAGCATACTTTCCATTACTTTGGAAAGCGCAGAGCAAATTGCGATTGGGCGGTAATTTTCAGGGTTGCTAGCCTCTCCCTTTTTGGGGATTGGTGTTATATTAGCAACCTTCCAACATGATGGGAACTCACCAACATGGTACAAAATGTTGAAAAGTTTTGCTAATGGACGCGCTAACGTCGAAGAGCACTGCTTCAAGACCAGTGCTGGAATTCCATCCGGACCAGGGGACTTGTGTATGTTGAGATCCGCTAAAACCTTTTTAACTGCACGTGCTCGAAAGAATATATCTGGCATAGTTACTGATACTCTTTCCAGTGCGGGCAGTGGTTGATTGCTCTCCGGCAAGTAGGAGTTACTTGCAAAAATTTCAGCCAAGACGTTAGCTTTATCAACCGGGTCGTTAATTATTTGATCATCCTTTAAAAGAGGCGGAATTGAGTAACTAGCATTATCCTTTACTCTTTTAACGAATGACCAAAAGCTCTTGCTACCCCGAGAAGTAGTAAGAACTTTAGCACGAAGGCGCTGCTCGTATAAAGCTTTTTCGCGTCTTAGTACTTTGGCACACGAAGATCTCGCCTTTTTGCGTAGCAAATCAGTTACGGCGTTTTTGTTACACCGCCATATACTGAATGCTTCCTCTCTGGATCTGACTGCATTTTTGCACGTCTGATTAAACCAAGAATTCTTTCTTGGATTAACACGGATTTGCTTAGATGGAATAAAAGTTTTCATTCCAAGCAAAATAATGTTCACAACCATTTCTGCCATGGCATCGACTTTATTGTCCAGAAAACAAAGTTTCCAATTAAAATGCCGAAAAAATTCGTTGAGCTCAGCCCAACGAGCCTTTTCGTACATATATTTTAAACGTTTTGTGGCCATTTTTGAAACGTTATGAAGATTAGCGACCGAAAAGGAGGCGGAAATGGTGCAGTGATCCGAGTTACCGCGAGGCGCAAGAATATTTACCTCATACTTATCAGGGTGTAAGGTAAGGAAAAGGTTGAAGGTATTGTATTGCTGCCCTTCAACACACGAAATATGGGTTGGCTCGTTAATTAATTGCGACGTAGCATGTTCAGCAGTACGCCTGTGCGAAAGCACACAGCACTGGGTTTTATCAGCGTTAAACTGAACCCTGTTCGCCAGGCCCCATTCGGAAATTACTAAAAGGTCGCGATTAAGGGTATCGTCCATGTGCTTTCTCACAGCCCCAATTTCCTGAAGGCTTGGTCTACTGCGAAACGAAAATGAATGGCATATGCTACTGTCATCTGCAAAAGAATAAATAGGGTTGGAAGTCTGACGTAGAAGGTCATTAAGAAAAATAAGAAATAGGGTAGGGGAAAGGACGGAACCTTGCGGTACCCCTGAATTTAACTTGAACTCGTTTGATGAGATCCCATCTATAACAACTCGTATAGTGCGATCCCTGAGAAAGCTCGATATAAGTCGAGTGAAGCTATTACCGACACCAAAAGCAATAAGTTTTGATATGAGTGCACCATGCCACACTCTATCAAACGCCTTGGAAATATCTAAAGCCACCACCTTACTTTCGCCGAAATGGTGAATGGATTGACACCATTTTTCCGAAAGGAAGGCCAATAAGTCACCCGTAGAGCGAGCCCTACGGAAGCCGTACTGCCGGTCACTAAGTAAGCTGTTGGACTCCAGATATTTCACAAGATGAAAATTAAGCATACTTTCCATTACTTTGGAAAGCGCAGAGCAAATTGCGATTGGGCGGTAATTTTCAGGGTTGCTAGCCTCTCCCTTTTTGGGGATTGGTGTTATATTAGCAACCTTCCAACATGATGGGAACTCACCAACATGGTACAAAATGTTGAAAAGTTTTGCTAATGGACGCGCTAACGTCGAAGAGCACTGCTTCAAGACCAGTGCTGGAATTCCATCCGGACCAGGGGACTTGTGTATGTTGAGATCCGCTAAAACCTTTTTAACTGCACGTGCTCGAAAGAATATATCTGGCATAGTTACTGATACTCTTTCCAGTGCGGGCAGTGGTTGATTGCTCTCCGGCAAGTAGGAGTTACTTGCAAAAATTTCAGCCAAGACGTTAGCTTTATCAACCGGGTCGTTAATTATTTGATCATCCTTTAAAAGAGGCGGAATTGAGTAACTAGCATTATCCTTTACTCTTTTAACGAATGACCAAAAGCTCTTGCTACCCCGAGAAGTAGTAAGAACTTTAGCACGAAGGCGCTGCTCGTATAAAGCTTTTTCGCGTCTTAGTACTTTGGCACACGAAGATCTCGCCTTTTTGCGTAGCAAATCAGTTACGGCGTTTTTGTTACACCGCCATATACTGAATGCTTCCTCTCTGGATCTGACTGCATTTTTGCACGTCTGATTAAACCAAGAATTCTTTCTTGGATTAACACGGATTTGCTTAGATGGAATAAAAGTTTTCATTCCAAGCAAAATAATGTTCACAACCATTTCTGCCATGGCATCGACTTTATTGTCCAGAAAACAAAGTTTCCAATTAAAATGCCGAAAAAATTCGTTGAGCTCAGCCCAACGAGCCTTTTCGTACATATATTTTAAACGTTTTGTGGCCATTTTTGAAACGTTATGAAGATTAGCGACCGAAAAGGAGGCGGAAATGGTGCAGTGATCCGAGTTACCGAGAGGCGCAAGAATACTTACCTCATACTTATCAGGGTGTGAGGTAAGGAAAAGGTCGAGAGTATTATGTTGTTGCCCTTCAACACACGAAATATGTGTTGGCTCGTTAATTAATTGCGCGAGGTGGTTGTGCGCGGCGAATAGCTCAACATATTGGCCCTCTAGGGTTGTACGGTTCAAATGGCGAATCCAAGACAAGTTGTGAACATTGAAATCACCAGCAACAACAATTTCACTGTTCGGACAGCTTTCTAGGATTCTCGATATGGAATCGGAAAGGGCATCGAAGCCGGAAATAGATTTATCCCTTCCCGCGTTTGGGCTTCTGTATAAAAACCCGAAATGTAAGAAGTGTGACCAGATTTTGAATTTAACCCAAAGACAGTTAAATTCAGGATCATTTGTGCCTAATGATTGCTGGCACTGGTACACGACTTCATTACGAATGTACATCGCAAGGCCCCTATGTAGACTAAAAAAAGGTAGAAGAGAGTACCCAGGCAAATGAAAATCCTGTGGATCAGCATCCTCAGATACTTGGGTCTCACATAAGGCGAAAATATCAGGCCGATGGAGACAACTGTGTGCATACACAGAGAAGAAATTCGCTCTTAATCCACGTATGTTGCAGAAATCGATTCTAAATCTTCCTGCCATTACAAATACAAAGACTCAAACCTTTTGTTTATTTAATAATACTAACACCCCTGTGAAAAACTGATGTTTTTGTGACTATTTAGTGACCAGTGTTATACCTTCGCCACTAACTAGTCAAACAACAGTCACCACAAAGGTGCAAGTAAAATAAAATTACAATTACTATAAAAAAAGAGGAAAAAAACTAGGAAAAAGGAAAGGTACTTTTTTTGGTACAATTTGCGTCGCAAAGAGCCATAAAAGCCCTGAGCTGGTCACATGCGACTTGTCGTGCCATCACTGTTATTAATGTATTTTTTTTTTTTTTTTGTCTTGAATTGATATGTTATTTCTTTGTTGATTTTATATGTATTGTTGTTGTTAATAATTCTTTGGTTGCTTTTTTTCTTTCTTTTTTTGTAACTGTTACAAGAATTTATTGTTTTTGTTTGTTTTCTTATATGTAGGTATGTTGATAATTTTTGGTTTTATGTTTTTGATTTTTAATTTTTGTTATTATTATTATTATTGATCAAATTTCTCTTCTTATTTTTTGTATATATTTTTTTTATGGCACATTTAATTAAAAAATAAAAAATTGACAATAAATTTAAAAATACAACATAGATAAAAATTAATTAATTAAAAATTAATTAATTAAAATTAATGCTTTTTGTTTGTGTAAAGTTTACTACATTTGTCAAAACTTATTACATACATACGTGTGTAATTTTTTGTAAATTACAAGCCCGAAGAATTTAGTTTTCAATCTCTTTAAGCACTTTTTGATATTTCAGAATTAAAAATTTTTAAAATAAATTTGCTAGGTACAGAATATACGTAAATATATGTGATATTTAATTTAAGGACTGAATTATTATTTTTGTTATCTTTTTTAAGAAATTTTGTTTTATTCAATGGAAATAAATTTTTCCTAGGCAACCTAAACGTAAATGATAAAACTATGAACTCGCAAAGAAAATAAAGACATTTAAATTTTACCATTATTTTTTAGCACTTAACCCTTAAGTATCCACAATTGTCTCGCGGACACATTTTTGAATTCTATTGCCCATAAAAGCTAAAATATTTATTTTTGCGAAACCCCATTTTACCTATTCTACTCCGATAGTCTCGAGACTAGAAATGCGCAATAAAAATTTTTGTAGAATAAATAGTTTAATATTTATTTTCAACAAACAAAAATAGTAGCGAATAAGCCCACAAGTGCCAATAGACACATTAATATATTATTTGAAACGACTCGGCCAAGTTTTATGCAATTGATCACCGTTCTGAGGCTGGGTACTCGCTGTTGAGATCATTGCTTCTTTTTGTTTCTCTAAACAGGTTGCTTGTTTACATATACATATAATAAATCAATCGCAGAAGCACATTTTATCACAAGCACTTTTGATTATTTATTGTTAGAAATGGCAAGAAAAAAACTTTCACAGGTAGAAATTGAACATGCCCTTTCTGAAAGTGGAGATGCCGCTGCGAAAGCAACATCTGAAAGTGAAGATGAACAGTTACGGAGTGAGGACGATGTCATGTCAGTTCAAACATACCAGGGCTGAGATGAAACAATATGGAAATCTGAGCCTGACAAGCATAGCAGAACTCCACGGTACAACATCATTCGCGGTGGTATTGACAAGGTGGTGCTTCCAACGGGCCAAATATAGTTAATCCTGTGGTCAGTTTCGACATATTTCTTAACAAACAAGTTTTAGAAATTATAGTGAAATATACCAATTCTGAAGCGCATAGGGTCTTACAAAGTCAATGGAAACCGACGGACACAATCGAAATGCATGCATTTTTAGGGCTTTTATTGACTATAGGTGTCAACAAACAGGGAAATGTTGATTTTAGAGAGTACTGGATCCAATATTTGGAAGTCCGATATTTCGCGCCACAATAGGAAAAAATAGATTTGCTTATTTACTACGGTTCTTGAGGTTCGATGATAAAAATACAAGATCTCTCAGAAAGTCAAAAGACAAACTTGTACCTATTAGAGAACTGTGGGAATGCGTAAATCTAAACTTATTTGCCTGCAGAAAATCTAACAATTGATGAGCAGCTAGTAACTTTTCGAGGACGAGTTTCATTCAAACAGTATATACCCAGAAAACCTGACAAGTACGGTATGAAAATTTGGTGGATCTGTGATAGCAAAGCCAGTTACCCTCTGTTTGCTGTGCCATATCTTGGAAACAAAGGAACAAATAGAGCGGAAAATTTGGCATACAATGTAGTCAACCATCTATGTGAGCCATACTTCCGTACAAACAGAAATGTTACTTTTGACAATTATTTTACAAGCCTTGAAGTTGATAAACACTTAGCACAAAATGGTCTCACAGTGGTTGGAACCATAAGAGAAAACAAGGATTGCATACCACCACTCTTTAAACCCAACCGAAATCGCGACATCGAATCTAACGTCTTTGGCTTTTCTAATAATATGACAGGTGTCGTATGTACCGAAGAGAAATCGCACTGTTATTTTTTTGTCTTCGATGCATCATAGTAAAAAAATAGACGTTAGCAATAAAATAAATCTGAAATAAATTTATACTATAAGCAGTGAATATATGTTCTGAACACTCTATAAAAAATATTATTTGTAATGTTTGTTTAAAAAAACGATAATTAAAGTTCAATAAATAAAATACATAAGCAAAGAATATTAATAAAATATTTCTCTAAGGTGTATTTAAATTATGTGTACAAGTCATATGGAATGTCAATATTGCTATACATATGTAACTTCGTGTGTATGTCAAAATCAGTGTTTAACATACGGTTTATAATTTTCATATTAAAACTTGCATATGTTATGTACATATGACAACCTCTTGTCGTCGAAAAAAAAAAACATAAATACTAAAAACATTGATATTAGCTATTTAGAACTTTACAATTTAAGTTTAAGCGCAAGACTGTCTTTTCTTATAAAAATTGATATAATATATATACGAGGTCTGCGCTTACATAATGGGCTATGTTCGTTTTAAAAAACACGAGCTAAAAACTACAGGATATCAGATATGTGGCGTAATTTGTATATAGTACATCTTACAAATGTATTTTCACAGTTGCAATTGTTAATTGCGCTAATAAAGCAATTAATTCTTGCTTATTACTCGTACGTAAGTATGCAAGTGTTATTGTTAAGTTGTAAAAAAGAAAAACATTTCATTTCCATTGAAGAAAGGATTGTTGTAAACAATTTCATTTTTAGGGGGTTTTCTGAAGTTTTTGCTACCTGAAAGATGTACACACACTTTTATATAGAAAAAACCATAGGAAGCTAAATAAAATTTAAACTTCTGAAAAACCAACATATCATTATTAAAAACCAATAAGAGCTTATTATATCCAAGAAAGCTTCTATTAGTTGTTTTAAATATTTACATATAACATTATTATTATTTTCTTTTACATACATACAAAAACTTAAAAACAATTGTTAAATATTCGTTGCACCAAAAAAATTGATAATGATTTTTAAGAAAGGAAAAAAATAGCGAAAAGGAGGTAATAAGGGCAATAATTCAGATTTCAATTCATTTTTTACTGAGCCTGGCTGACGTGGTTGTCGTATTCGTAGAAATGCCTATATATTACTGTTTACCCGTTTTTTAAAAAAAAAAACATTTTTTTAGAAATCTAGATTTATCGTCTTAGTATTTTGAGTGGAAATTTTAAAAGTAAAAGTTTGCATTACTAAAAACATATTTTGCCATAAGGTTTTTACATATCAAATAGAGCATACTCTAAATAAAAAACTAACACATGTTTTAACACATAGGAGAATAACATATGTTATGTTTCGTGAGGTTTACACTATGTGTGCTGCCTTACATATGGAAAATCTGACATTCCATATGACTTGTACACATAATGTAGCCCTGTTTTATACCCTGTTCAGACGTGCTTTTTTAATTGGGTCAATTTTGTTTTAATTGCACAATTTAATTTGGTGTTCACACATGCTCAATTAAGCTTATATGACAGCGGAAAAACAAACAATATTTTTATTGTAATTGTGAAAGTTTTACGTTCGTAAATTAAAAAAATGGATAAGAATTACTCTTTAAAAAGAATGTTGGTAGTTTACAATAGAAATATTGAACTACTGCAGTTAGTGCGATCAACTTTTGATTCCAAACTATCCGTGTTAAGGAAAAGAAAACAGAACAATTTTAAAATTCTGCAAAATTTAAGACAACAGCTTCAGCTTCTTGAACTATTAAACCGGAATACAAATCAAAGGATTTTGTGGAAGTTGGTAAGTGAAATCGTAATAATTTTGTTTATATCAATTAAAGTTCTTAATTAACAGAATCGCCAATCTGTATTTTGGGAAGTCACTTGCAACTGTAATGATGACCAGTTTTTAAGAGTCATTTTCGTATGACCTGTGCCAGTTTCGACGTTCTATGTGGCCAGCTAAATAAGTTAAAAAAAATGGACACAAAGTTACGCAGTGCAATTCCACTACAAAAACGTGTAGCCATCGCTTTATTTACGCTAAGTTCTTCTGGGGAGTACCGACTAGTTTCAGCACTCTTTGGAGTTAGAAGATCAACTGTTTGTTGCATTTTTCAAGGAAGTATGGCAGGCGTTGTCCAAAGAGTACATGAAGAAACTCCCTCCAACGCGGGAACTTGTAACAGATTGCATTGATGGTTTTTGTCGCCTGGGTTTTCCATAATGTCTAGGAGCTATTGGTAAGCTAAAAATAATAAAAACCAAGTGTATTTTTAGCTGACATATTTGAAAATCAGTCCGCAATTTACGAAGGCGATTTATACTTTCATATTGAAATAAAACCAGGTGCAAATGATGCCGCTGACTATTATAATTACCTTGTCCTTTTGGCTCTTGTAGATTACCGGTAAAAATTATGATTATGGATTCATTCTTTTATTATTTAATATTTTATAAACATATAATTTGCAGATACCGCTTTTTAAGCACAAACAATGGTGCTCCTGGGCGTTGCAATGACTCCCAAATATATAATTCTTATAATT
This sequence comes from Cistogaster globosa, assembly GCA_937654795.1. Taxonomy (NCBI): domain Eukaryota; kingdom Metazoa; phylum Arthropoda; class Insecta; order Diptera; family Tachinidae; genus Cistogaster; species Cistogaster globosa. Next base: position 37,634,011 of record OW569406.1, read on the forward strand.
CTTCCCTACTAAAGAAGTTATTGGTAGAAAATGAAGTATTGGCGGCCAATACGAGAAATGTAGGTTGCGTTCAAGAACTTAATAAAGCCCTATGCTTTTTCTTCGTTCATTTAAATGCACGTTTTCGTCGAGGTGGAAAAGGTTATGACAATAGAATTGGGAACGCGCCAATTATTATTCGTGCGTGTTGCGTTTTGCACAATTTTCTTAACGAAAGAAAAGATAATATTAATCAAATGTGGATTGAAGGTCTGCAAGATTTGGAAAAGAATCGAGAAAGCCCTTCTTATTATGTTGTATATGGAGATAAAGAACCGACTGCTGAAAACATAAGACAAGCCCTGTGCTGTCATTTTCGTAAGGAAAAAACAATTTTTTATTTCTAACGTGTAAAAATATTCATTTTTAGTTTTTATTTAAAAATGATACCAAAGCATTTTGTATTTCTTCATTATCTTTAGCTATTTTTTCGAGGCTATTTGCCTTTTATTTTCGATGGCAATAAGCTCTCTTTCATTTTCCTCACATTTTTTTAAATGCGCGGATATGCTCACTGCCAAATTATCGAATTTCTCAATAGCTGTTGTTTTATATTCTAGCTTTACTTTTTTCCTTGCAGATTCTGACGAGGATGACGTTCCCACATCAAGTAGTGGTGAGACAGGAGGAAGTGGCGAGGACAGTGTAGCCAACAGTGTATGTGGCGTAGACAATGGTGCTGATGTTACGGAAGAATCTGTACAAATATAAAACAATTTTTAAAAAAATTTTAAAACCGATTTCTATAACTTAATAAAAAGTTATAATTAAAAAATTTTAACATGGTTTTTTCACTTTGATCACCATTTAATTATGTGAGTTATAATAAATTAAAATAATTTCCTACCGTCAATGCTTTCAAGCGTAAGATCCGTAAACAAATTTGCTTTAAAGCCACCAATAATTTGATGAACCCTTTCATAGTGGGACCATGTGGAAAGCGATCCACCCGCACACCTATAGACACCTTTTCTTTTCTGCAAAAAAAATTTGTTTAATTAATATTTTACAAATATTTGTATACAGGCTGATTACTTTTACATATCTGTACCGTTGTGTAAAATTTTGTAACTTCACTTGAATATCCCGTGGGCTATAGCAAAATCCCAGCTTTGCAAGTTCTTCTGCCATCTCAGAATACATATGGCCGTTTTTTTTTTTTTGCCCACGAAGTTCCTCTAGACGACCTGGCCACTAATTCAGGAGAGCTGCTTCACTGTCGTCATTCCACGCCAATCTCTTCTTTTTTAATTTTTTTGCTATATAAAAAAGACATTTATTAAATATTAATAAAATAAAAAAAATTTAAATAATTTTAATTTGCTTTAAATTTTTACCCTCAGCTTCGCTTGCCATTTTTTTTTTATTTGTTTGTTTACATTTTTACATGCGGCTTGTCAATTTTATGAATTTATTCTTCTCTCTAACACTTTCCAGTTGGCAAGAATTGTTGCATTTCATATTTTATTAAATTAGTGACACACTAATTACTAATTTGCTTACACTAAGGTTTAGTACCTCAATTACTCAATTTAGTAATTGACTTATTATATGGTCAATTAAGCTCAATTAGGGCTTTAATTGCGGAAGTTCCTTTATCGCGCAATTAAAACGTAGGTCTGAACAGAACATTATTCGATGTTGATAAAAACCATTTGTTATAGTTAGCAAGTTGCTAATCGTTAAAGAAAGCGACTATAATTTTTGCGTTATTAAATACATATAAGCATAAACGTAGAAAATATATACATATTCGAACACAAAATGCATTTTTAAATAAAATAAATGCAGTTTGCTTTCAATTTAATTGAATTAAACATTATTGTGTTACTAAGTTTAACAAAGATCATTTAAAAATAAAAATCTTGTTAAAAAAATTTCCAGTTAAGCAAGTGTTTTGACTGTATTCAAGAAGAGTTAACCGCAACTTTTCAACCAAAACAATTATTATGCTTTTCCTAATGTCAAACTCCATACGTGCATATTAGAAAACACGTATTCATGTGTGTATATTGACATTGAGGAAATAAACAAATGCATGTGGCTTGCTTAAATTCACATGTTTTTATCCTTCTCTTTCGTGTTTTGCGTATATTTGCTGACGGAGATGCTACTCAATTTCAATTTGCCTTTTAAGAAAATTAAAAATGTCTAATATCGTTAAAATGAAGTTAGTTAATCACATAATGGTTACTGCAAACAACAAAAAATGATGAATAATATAACAATTGTCGTATTGTTTAAAGTTAGTGATTCGCACTGAAGGAACAATTATTATTGCATTATGCAGAAGTTATGCTGGAGGACAAAGAAATTAAAAAGTAAGAGCTACAATATTCGAATGGACTATACAATATGCATGCTATATTTCTTTTCCGCTTTAAAACAAATAATAACATTTTTTCAAATAATTTAAAAGTTATATTTTTGTGCCTTATAGTTGTATTTTTTGACGTTTAGATTTTAATTTTTGTTTGTTTTCATGTCACTTTTCTAGTGATCACACCAAAATTATCGAAAAAAAAAATAGAAAGGAACATCTTGTAAAGATATTGAATATGTCTTATGGGAAAGATGTTACATCTTGGCAATTTGATGAAAGGTGATAGATGTGAGCAAGTGTAAAAAGGCTATTAACGTTATTAAGTGAAGATCTTATATTACACCCCATTTACATAGGCAATGTTTACTTTGCAAAGTTTTGATTTTACGTGGGAGAGAGGGAGAAAAAATGATAAGCAGTATAGACTTTGAAGTACTCGCAAAGTTGCTTTGGTTTTCGTTCGTTGCCTGTACAGGGATGTATATATGTACATATGTACATATAATTTTGTGTTATAAGCACCAAAAGCAAAACGTCCAAAAATTAAGAACGATCAAACAGAAGGAAACAAAATTTGTAAAAGAAAACTTTGTGTGTCTGAACACCAAAGAAAGTTTAAAAGAAAATTAACAAAACTTTGTCAAAGTAAAATTTCCCTGTATAAATGCAGTCTTACAACTGTTTTATCCGTTACAAAAGTAATAAAGTTTCCATCGTGTATTTTTGTTTATTAATCGCGAATAAGTAAATAATCGTCTAATTAAATTGTGTAATTTAATTAAAGTAGTAAAAGTTGTGTGTAATTATTTTGCAACATAGGAAGTCAATAAATTAAATGTTTATAAATTAAATTAAAGTAATAGCAAGTGTCCTAGTGGGATGGCAAATAACAAATAAAAAGATTACAATGAAATTTGACGAGCTAAAAGTTGAGCAGCTAAAAATAGAACTGATTCAGATAGATCTGCCGACAGCGGACACGAAAGCACAATTGCAAAAGAGTTTAATAGATGAAGTCAAGCAGCGTGGTATCGATATTGGGACAAAAGAATTCGGAGAAGAAGAAGAGATTAAAGTATACACCCTAGCAATAAATTTCAATATAGACTTCAATTCAATGTTTACCATCATGATGCATAGTATGGATCAAAATAACCAGAAACTAAGGAAAGCATTTCGAGAGAGCGTCAAAGCAATGCAAGAAAGCTCTAGTATCAACGTGGAAAGGCTTTTGGCAGAGGTAAATGAGAAATTTCAAGAAATTTAGAAGTCTTCGAAAAGCGAGGAGACGTCGTGGAATTAAGATTCAACGAGTTTGATGAAAAAATTTCCAACCTAGAGAGAAAAGTAAACGAAAAATTGCATGAATTTAAAGTACGAATGGGTGATCTGTATATTCAAGATAGAACCAGTGGGAGTTATTTTTAAGCACGCTTGAAAGATAAACACTCTGAGCTTTGAAAGCAGGACAATGAAGAAAAAGCTATAGAGCTAATTCTGGCCCTAAAGTGACAGAAGTAGAGATAATGGCAAGTTAAACATTGATACAAATTCGTAAGGAAGTTACTCAAGTATTGAGTGCTTTTGGATTTCATCTGTCTAAATGGTTTACTACCTAAGAAGATTACGATAATGTTAAGCTCGTAAGGCAGTTAGAATTATATAACTCCGATTTTACGAGGGATCTGCCAATAATACAAAAAACAGGGGAAAATATTTTGTTGTCATACAACAAATCTGATAAACTTAATACTAATATCAAATTATCTTTTTTTGAATAAAAAAAAAATACATTAATAAGCTTCTTGTCTGTTTAATCTCCACGGTCTATAACCAAAAATTTTTTCACAGGAAATATGGGAAAATACTCTGAATTGGAATGAAACCACTCCCCAGAATTTGTATACAAAATGGCAAAAACTTAAGGCAATACTTTTCCCGATAAATTCAATTGTAATACCCATGTTTGTGGCCACAACATAACATTATGCAGTACAGATATATGGTTTCGATGACGCTTCGATGAAATCATATGGTTTCTTCATTTATGTAAGGTATAAAAGTATGAAAGGACGACATTCTTAATATATGCAAAATATAAATTGAAAAGGTATAAAACATTACTACGACTAGACCTTCGCGCAGCACATTTATTAATCAAATTGTGGAATATCATAAATCCTAATTTAAATAAATTTAATGTGGAAACCGTCACATATTGGAGAGATTCTTACATTGTTTTTCACTAGATTAAAACCCATTCCTCTCTTTTACATATGTGCGAAATTAAAGAAAACTCTCAATATGTTAGTTCCGGCAACTCAAATCCTGCTGACCTGTGATTTGATACTAAAAACGCAAAAAAATCTATATGGTTTTTAGGTTCTGAATGTAAAAAACGTATTGTAAGTCGTTAAAGAGAATGCTATAAAACGATTTCTTTTTTTATTTTTACAATAGAACCTCGTTTCAGAGAAACAAGCCGGATCGGCTCACAGCCGACGGCGCGCCGCCAGGGATTTTTTTCTAACACTGTCGCCGCCGCCGATTTGATCGGCTTGCTTCGATTCATAAATCGACGCCGTTTTGATCGGCTTTTGTGGCTCAGAAACAGCCGCCGTTTATATAAGTATATAAATGAACAAGCGTTTATACAAACTCCGCAAAAATAAAATAAATTTAAGATGATTTGATTTTATATAAAGTTTTAGTTAAAATATATCTAAATACCAGTAAATTTTTTACTTTTTCAATATTTTAAAAAATCCTCTTGTTTATCTTTTATCAAAAGAAATCATTGGTAAAGGGCAGCTTTAAAGTGGTATTTTTACTTAAATTTGAAAACTTTATATTGTATATACAAAGAGATTTTTTAATATAATATTCAGTTTCCAATGTTTACATACGAGCCGGGATAATAGGAAAATTTCAGAAAAAATTGTTATTGGGCCATAAAAAAGTTATAACTAAACGATGTTCCCATAAACGCATAATTTGACAAATAGGTATAATTTATTGACTGATATAAACAACTTTTATCTGAAAAAAAATTCTAGCCGAAAATTCATCCGCCGCCGTTTTCTTTTGATAAAAGCCGCCGTCGCCGTTTAAAAATTACTCTGCCGCCGCCGCCGAAAATTTTGGCACAACTTGTTTCACTGCCTCGTTTTATGAATGTTTACTTTTTTGACTTCCAGCCTGTTTATAGAACACGTCACGAACGAAACCGGATGGCGTAAAGACGAATACGTAATAATTAGCGTCCATGTAACACGTTTCGGTTTTTTCGTTTAAGTTACGTTGTATTTCGTGTAAATAAATGTTGTGTCAAATCGTAGTATTGCCAATGTATTAACTAATATTTTTATTTACTTTTTTTCATATACAATTTTTATTTTTGCCTTAAGTAATGGTAACTCTACTTCGGCGCTTAAAAAGAAACAGCTGAGTTAAATAAACAAAACAAAATTATCAAACAATCAATTTGTTAAAAAATTTGTGCAAATAAAAAGTTTAAAGAATAAATACAGTACGTTCATAAATAATAGCACATTTGCTAATCTGTAAATTAATAATTCATAAAATTTTAACAGGGCATGCTATAATTTTCATCTCTTTGTGTAAACTTTATTAATATGTTCTCTTTTCAAAATTGAGCTCATTTTACACAAAACTCTCAGGAATTACAAATACCGTTATCAAAATTGCTTACATTTGTATATTTAGCATATTTAAGCGTTCAAATTGTATAGCACAATTGCAAAAAATTCTTTGTATAACAAAGACTAAACAACAACTTCATTTATTTATTTAACAAAAATAATAAAAGAAAACCTTTTAATAATATATTAGACCACCTTTCGATTTAATGCAATTAAATATTCTATTTTTCATAGAACTTGTTAATTTTTTCAGAAGAGCCTTATCCAGTGCCTCCCATTCCTTGAAAATTGAATTTTTGAGCTAATTAACACTCATTAATTGACGATTGCTAGCATAAATTCTCCTGACGAGAATTCCCCATATGTTTTCTATAGGGTTCATATCTGGAGAGCAAGAAGGCCATTCCAAAACATCGACATTATTTGAGCTTAACCATTCTTTTGTAAATTTGCTGGCATGGCAGGCTGCATTGTCTTGCTGGAAAATATATTTCTTATTTATATTATTATGTAAAAATGGCAATAAACTGCACTTAAGCAATTCACAATATTTTTCACTATTCATTTTGGTTGGTACGATTTGCAACTCCAAACAGCATTCTTCAGTAAATGCACCCCAAATCATAACAGAACCACCACCAAAATTTCTTCGTGAGAAACATTGGGGTTTTTTTTCGTAATTCACGCCAGTAACTATTATTGCCGTCAGGGCCATCTAAATTAAATTTTTTTTCATCTGAAAAAATTATCTTTAAAAAGAAATAAATAAGTTAACCATTTTATAGCTCAAAGGTGTTAAATAACTTACATTTGACCAATTTGTATTCATATTATTTTTGCAAAACTCCAAACGTGCATTGATATGACGTTTCAAAAGGCGAGGAGCTTTTTTAATTCTCTGTCTTTGAATATGTTTGGAAGAGTTTAGAACATTCCAAATGGTCGTTTTGCACACTTTGTTGGAAACGCATGCAGCAAGTTGGTTACAGCTTTTGGTACTGTTGCTTGCTGTCCCTAGAATAAGACTGCGCTCGCTTTTATTCAACTTTTTTTTCTACCACTGCTTTTATTTTTTCCATAATTTTCAGTATTTGCCAAATAATTATAAACAACCTTTCGACTTCTGCAGATTTGAATTGCAATTTCAGTTTTCGACGCACTAATTTCTGTCAATGTTAAAATTTGTCCTTTTTCAAATTCGCTAAGTACTTTTCCGCGTGGCTTTTTGCTTATAACTAATATTTTTAATAAAACTGAATGCAATATGTTGTTTTAAAACGGTAGTTTTTTATACAAAGAATTTTTTGCATTTGTGCTATACAATTTGAACGCTTAAATATGCTAAATATATAAATGTAAGCAATTTTGATAACGGTATTTGTAATTCCTAAGAGTTTTGTGTAAAATGAGCTCAATTTTGAAAAGAGAACATATTAATAAGGTTTACACAAAGAGATGAAAATTATAGCATGCCCTGTTAAAATATTATGAATTATTAATTTACAGATTAGCAAATGTGCTATTATTTATGAACGTACTGTATAAAAAAGTTTAATAACAAATAATAGTTGTTAAAGTGTGAGTGTACTAATTATATGAATATCTAATACTTTAAAGTAGATGCATTCGTAGATGTTTTATAAGTGAAAGGTATTTTTCTTCGCTCAGCTTTGACGTTTCTGACACTACAATGCGCGATACATAAACCAGAAACAATTGTCATTTGTTACGTTTTTTATAAAAAAAATGACATTCGTGTTTTAAAGACCCAAAGATGGGAAACGGTAACGTTTTTGCGCGTCTAAACGGCAGATTGTGTTCTGTAAACTTGCTGTTACATAAATCTAACTATCATGCAGGAGCATGGCCTGGTCTCGTAAAAAGATTAAGGCTATGCTATCTGGTCAATTATCCCTGAAAACTATAAACACTTGTATGCCATGTTGTCATTTTAAACCAAAATTAGCTAGTCAAATAATCGGTGATTTGCCTCGAGGGAGAATAACTTTTTGTCATACATTCTTTAAATAGATTTGTAGGCAGAATATGTGTCCCAAAGGCAATGTAGTGCGGCAACGCAACAAATTTTACAGGGACCGCCAGAGTGTGAAACGAAATGGCAAAAACACGATAACAGGGAGCAACTACAGAGCGAGGAATAGAATTTCGCTTTATTACTAATGATTTTAACAAGGCATGAGACTTTTGTTACAATTAGTGGAAATTGATTGCGTTGATAATTTCAGGAAAAAATAATAATCATTAGTACGTATTTTGAGGTATACCTTTATAACTTAAAGAACTTGTTTAATTACTTTTTCCGTTATCTGCGAACTAATGTGTTCAATGTTGCCAAAACAATTGTGGCCCTTATCTCCAATTTGACTCTTGATCTCCCCGAAAATCCCCAATTTTTTTCCCAAAAAGAGACAATAAAAAAAACATTTCTTTAAAAAAAACAAACTTTTTAAACTTATTGTGTTTGTATACATACATATACTACGCGATTATTTTTAATATTTTTAACTGAATGATACAAGTCTATATTATACAGAAATAAAGTAAAAATTTTTAAAATTCTTACAAATTCAAAATAGTACATCCATAACTCCTCAAGAGCTAAAGTAAAAAACCTAAAACTAACAAATATTAAAAATTGTTTTTTTTTTAATTTAGGGAGATACATTTTCGTTTAAAGCATTTCAGCTGAAATCATGTGTGTATAATACGATTCAAATTAAATAATTTCCTTATAAGCATTAATTTTAGTAGCAATGTAAAATTAAATACATAAACGGACAAATTCGTATAGCAGAATTTAATACTTTAGAAAATATTTTTTTTTTTCGCTTCTCATAATAGTTTTTCTGAATTAGAATGTAAGGCTAAGAAAATATATTTTTTTATAAAAATATCCATCTATGTATGATTTCGTACCTTTTTTCAACTCTGTTTTACTTATTTTTTAATTTAAAACTTTTATTCATTGCCTCAGGAACTTCAAACTTATAATAGTCGATTTCATTTTCATCAGTTATTGCAAAAATTCATACTGTAGCTTGTTTCTCAGTTTGGTTTTCGTAGCGTTTGTGCGCAAATATGTGCATTGTTTCTAATAGATTGAACACAGAGGCAGCAATTTCGAGAAATAATTTCCAGAATTTTCTTTCTATGCGAAAACTATTGCTCATAAGCCAAAAATGTCTTTTGCAATTAAATTTTGAGTATGCTTCTGCCAGTAAACATGTGCAATTTTATTCCACTCGCCTTCGTATGTCGCAAGCTTTTGAGTCTATCGATTTTTTTAAATTATAAATACGAGATCAAATTTATTTATTAATGGTTTAAATATTCTTCAATTGTAGTGTTTTAAAGAATTCGTAGTTTGTCATATTTTCGGGGAACCTTTTAAGCCTTTCTTTTACAAGTACGATTAAGTGTTCTAAACAATTTTCGTTAAAATCAATTTGGTAACAATTGCGTTTCTTTAGAATATTCTATTCCAATATCTATGTCGGTGTTTGTTTTATATAATTTAAAGCAGAGTAGAAGAAGTAGTTACACAATTCCTCAACAAATAATTCGACAAACTTGAAGATTGATTTTGCCGATTCGGAGCTGCATAAGTTTAATGAATGGCAAACGCATTTAACTAATTTAATAGAACTATTTTTGTTTTCTTTAAAGGAAAACATAAAGAGACATTTTTGCGCCACACTTATTGATTGGATCGTCTATTTCAATGGCAGATAAATTATTATGACCTAAACCCATGTTCATAAAAAAATTGATAATGCCTCTACCTTAACTAAAATGCCCAAAAAACTCTGTGATTATTTTCACCTATTTTTCGTTAAAATACCAAATGCAAACTGCCATCCATTTAATTAGATACATCCGATGACTCACCAATCAAGAGTACTAACGACATTCCAATTACATTAAATATCAATTATTTAAATAAAGCAGATGCTATTTCAAATATTTTTATTGCATAACATTTTGTTCTACGCATTTTAAGCTTTATGACATTATTTTTACTTTGCACATTTTTTGAAAATAATTCAAAAATATGATCAGTTATATTACAATGGGTAAATTTAATTTAAGTGCAAAAATAAATATTTCAACCTCTACCAAGTGTCTTTACATATACATTTATATCGTGACGGTTTTAATATGTTAACTCGACTAGGTAGAAAAATATTTAAAATGTTAAATTTAACGCCTGTAAATCAAACATGTGTCCAGAATGAAAAAAGCTAGGAATAAGAAATCCCCAAATCCTTCCCCCACGAATTTCTTTCCAAAACGTATGTTGAAATCCAAAAATTGGGAAGAAATCCGTTTATCTGGCTAAACTGAATGTAATGTGTTTTGTGACCGAGTGACAAAATTTGGCAATCATAAAAGTAAGCCATTATATGACAAGTACTTTTTAGGGTAATGTCTAATTTTTTGCTGGGTACGGCACCCAGTTTTCCTGTTTTTTTTTAAATTGTATGTTTTGCTTAGGATTGTTGTCCCAACTAAGTAAATAAAAAGGTTGCTATATCAAGTGTAAGCCTACCAACATTTAAAGATATGTAACAACCACCTTAAGGAATACAAACGAAAGTTGAAAAAAGATAGGGTGACAGAGAATCGAAAAATAAGAAAAACAATAAGTACTATACATAATTTTACATAAAAAATGTCATCGGCTTCTAATGGTTCCAGCATTTTTCAACAATTTTAGTATTTCCTGAAAGATCTCTTCAAAAGCTTTTAAATGATACCCACATTAACATCATAAAAAATATGGTGCACAATCGTGTTTTTTTTCTACGAAAAGTTCAGAGGCACACAACTCGAGAAATATAGGCAAGCGCCAATTTTTTTACTTGATGCTTTTCGCCCATATATTTGTTTTTTGATTGGAAGTACTTCGCTAAAATAGATTTATTCCAAAAGATATTGAAACATTAAAGGTAGTCGTGATGTTTTGCCGCTGCCTTGAAGGACATAGACTGATCTTTCTGACCTTTAATAGCAAAATTTACGAGACTATCTCTGATCAGTTTACCTTTTTTAATTTTTTCTAGCTCATATTGTGCCTTGGCAGACTTGATTTAAACCCACATACGAACAGACAGATATTACTCAATCGACTCAGAATGTATACACAAACGGAATGACAATGTAGTAAAGGGTGTAAAAACGGTATATATGGGAGACCAATACACAAATTGACTTCCCTTTTATTTACTGACTTACAGTCTAATTAATTGTATTGTCTGTTATCCTTAAATATATAGCTTATTGTTTCCACTATTTGAAATTTAATTATGTAAGGATTTAAAAGAAGGTTGTCAGCAATTTACATTTTTTGTAAGAATAGTATATATGTATATTTAAAATTTTGTGCTTGAGGCTGATCAAATTTTCAAGCATAGAACAAACTTTTTTTTTTAATTTTAAAAAAGCAGACTGGAGGAGGCTCTTATGAAGAAAAGCTGCTAATTCCCAAAGAAGAACTGTTAAATAAAGCAGCCGTCCTTGAATCAAGCGCTACATGTAAAAAATCAGTTTTGACCTTTGAAAACAACGAAATTTAAAATACTGGCCAGCTTAAATTCTTTAGATCTAGTATTATTAATTTTATAACTGTTGTGAAACGTAATGCCAATTAGTTCATAAGATTAACGTAATACGCAATTTATTTCGTATGATTGTCCATACGATCGCGGATTTAACGATTCTAACACACGTTAAGAAACACGGTGTCTGAGAAATTTGATTTTATTTCTCACCCTGACATTAAAGCAACAAAGAAATAACTTCAGATCGATATTTCTGGCCGAAAACGGATAGAAAGGTTTACATATGGACAAAAGAATGCTTGATTTGCCAGAAATCAAAAGTTAGAAAACGTACAAAATCACCAGTGCATAATTAGACATTCCTAATGGTATATTTAAACATATACTTATGAATATTTTGTCCCCCTTTCTAGAGCATAATTATATTTTAACCATTGCTGACATGTTCACGAGATGGCTAAGCATTATATTCGTTCGTAGATATTTCTGCTGTCACTGTAACTATGAAGCGACAATGATTATAGCTTACATCGAAATTATTTAAAGAACAATCAAAAATACTGGGCGGTCATAAAATTATCGCTTATCATATCATCTTATCGTCTTATTATCCTCAAGCAAAAAAAAAACATCCTTAAACAATCCGATGGCTCTCTTTGGCTTACGATTGGTTTTTAAGGAAGATTTCCAAGTCACTCCTGATAAGATGGTTAATGGGCAAAGTTTACGTTTACCAGGAGATTTTGTCAGAGTTTCGAAAAACTGCTATTAGCAGTCAAATTTTAGCAACCAGTTCGTTTTTTTCAGTTACTGTAAACAATTGCACTCAGGGAGACTTAGTTAAAACTACGAGGCAACTTCATCGCAATAAAAAGACTATTTATTCTGATTGGCTACTCGGAAGAAGAAATATTAATGCAAAAATGTAGGTAAAGAGTAGATAGAAATCGGCATAGCCGAATATTTTTTTATGTAACAAGTGATACCCAAATGTGATATAAATAAAGTTACCGTGTTCAAAAGTTAAACAAATAAATCGGCATTTTTGAAGCAAAAATCGGAACTTTGATACTTAAAATATGGCAGCCTTGACAAGAGTACCAGTGGTGACAGAAATTTCCATAAAAAAATATGCATTCGTCGAAAAGAAATCTTAATTTTAGAAAAAAAAAAATAGGAGTGCTATATTCGGCTATGCAAAATCTTATATACCCTTCACCGTTTATCCAGATCTAGTTTACTGAAATAACTCCATTAAAAAAAACATATATAGAGATGATAGCACCTCTTTCGACGCTATGTCTGATGGATTGGCGTATTAAAGTTTTTTTAGCTGAACTAGTAACTCGGTAAACTTGATTTCGATACTAACACGGACGCACCAACGGACATCGTTCAGTCGACTTCGCTTTGCATAAGAAGCCAAAATATATGTATATACTTTAGAGGTCGAAAATAGAAATTGCAAGCGGAATGACAAAATAAGTTATGCCCTTTTTCCACTTTTTGTGGCGAAGGGTACAAAAATATTCTATATTTTTAGTCTTTATTACATAAACACATAAAACAAAAATATACATACAAATGTAAATAAAAATTAACAAATGAAAATAAAAATCAAATATTTTATCAATATAGTTAAACATAGCATAGTGAAGCAGAATCGAAATATCGTGGAAACAACTCAGCCATTTGAAAACGGCTAAATCGATGGATCCATTTGGCATGAGCATAGCAAAGAATTATCTGAGCTTAAGTTTAGTAGCTGGGTACAATTACAATCGGTGTTGGAAAGAATTCGTGTAGACCTAGATACAGCCAAAAATATTAATGCTGATGCAGTCTTGCATAACATAGCTAAGAAAAGAAACATGTAATGTAAACTTATAAAAGAACTATACAAAAATGCCAGATATATACACACATATAGTTTTTAATTTTTCATTCGTAAGTAAAACTGCAAATATTGGAGCAATTTTGCAACAAACATAAGAAATTCCCAACCTCATTGAAGGCGAAACTGGAAGAGCTTTTAGATCAGAATTTATAAAAAAACGTTTTTAGTGATTTTATTTTAAGCATGAGATTTATTCTACATATGTATATATAATACATTTTAATACTAAAAAAATTATGGAACTTCTTTTAAATACGAAAAATGTATTACTATTATTAAAAATATCCAGCAGTGACTGCTTTTCATACTAAAGATATTCACTATTTTAAATAATGGTAAGTATTACGTTCAAATATACATATATCACATATTAAGAGATTTTTAAAGCTATAATTATAATCGGATTTAACAATAATTGCTTTTTCATTTCATGCAGCTCATCCACATGTTTTAATTGTTGTTTATGTAATTCATGCAAATAAACTATTTGAATATATTAACGGTGTCTTGGATCATTATTTCAATTTTTAATTTCTGAATTTACTTTTTCTGCAGTTCCTCGGCAAGCTTTAGTTTCATTTTCAATTTGGTTTTCCCTTTTCTCTAACACCGACAGTTCCTCTTTGGCTTTGGCAAAGATCTCAATTGGTTTAAGTATGCAGACTCTTGCGGCTTTTTCTCGTACTGCTTTACAGGACTTTCAAAAAGCAATTACACAAAAAATAAATTAATTCGAGATGTGTGTTTGGTAAAAAAATTCTAGCAAACAACTTTTTTTTGCAGGCCCATATTTAAATTCATTTATATACACGCAGCGGTCACTGGCCATTGTCTATTTGGAACCCATGCTAAGAGAACGGGTATCCCTTTTAACGACTTCTGCAGAAGTTGCCAGGACAAGAAGGAGGAGGAGACGGTGGAACACCACCTCTGTCAATGCCCTGCGCTGAAGTGTATACGACCGAGATATCTTGGTCAGCGGTACTATGAGGGCCTTTCTGATATTTCGTCAATGGGTCCAGGCAGGATAAGCTCCTGTTTGGGGCACAAAGGGTGGTTCACCGGCCCACAACTGGACACCGTGACTCATTCAGGGGATGAGCGCATACTTTGGTCTACTGGACCCACTTAGCGGATTCTTCTTTGCATTTTTCTCTCGGGTATTCTCCGTATTCTCGTACCGCGGTTCTTTCTTCTCTCCTTCTTCTGGCCCTTTTCATCTCTTCATCCTTAATTCCATCCTAATCTCTCTCTGTTTCTTCTTCCTCTCTCCCTCCTAATAGCAGGTAACACAAAGCGACCAATCAATGGACCCAAGTGGGCTATGGCAACAGGGCCGCCTGCCTGACCTAACCTAACATATTATGATTTCTGAATATGCAAAATTAACAGTCTAATACATAAATGTAGTTTAACACTCTTATTCAGAAAAGTTTTAAACTGCTAATAAAAGGTTAATAAGTGTAGAATAATAATGTCCACGTTAGGCTTAAAATAAGAAATTTTTGTGAATAATGCGGCTATAGGCTAAGATTCACTATCATACACAATCCTACGATTTAAACACACAAAAATCTGACAGAATTCTGTACTACTTTAAAAATCGTTTCAAAATGTCGTCGAACGTGCCACACTATTATACAAAAAAGATGCAAAAACAAATGCTTATAACATTTTGTTGTTGCTTTCTCCTTATCTTAAAAAAAAAATCAACTCTGATCGCAAAGAAAAAATCATTTTATGAATTATTTCAAAAGAATTTAAAATTGTACAGATCTGTTAAAAAGTCTATCACTCACATACACTTTAAACCCACATGCAATTTTTGACAGATCGTAAGACTGAATATGATAGTCAATCCTGAACTAATTATACGGTCAAAATTCGGCTGGGAGCACGGCTTGATGACAAACCATCTAACTCGTATAACAGGTTAAATTTCGTCTTTGTCAGCGGCGCTGGATGAAAATCCAAAATTTTTTGATATTTTGTGTTTGCCATCAGACCCTTATACCATTATAGTGTAAATTTTATCTGTGTTTTTGTAAGCGAACAGTAAAGACGACTTGAATAGAGCGCTCGAGTTACATTTAAGATAATATTGAGACATTTTTAGAAGTAATAGGTAAATGTAATATTTAAATTCTTATTAATTGCTAATGCAAAACTTGCACTTTAATTTTTTTTTCTTTAAGTTTTCGTTCATACAAATGAAATTCTAACTTATTTAGGTTAAAAGTAAAATAAATTATTAAAAAAAATTTTAATTTAAAACTTGCTTTATTTTAAATAAATGATATTGCAATCATATTTTTATAATTGAATTTTCGTTCTTATATCGAAAATGCAATACAATAGGTTAATGAACTTTTTAAAATAATGCAAATTTGAATATAAATAAACATAATTTAAGTTATAAGTTTAATTTTAAGCCTTACCTTCTTCTTTTAACGTCGGAATAAAATGTTAAATAAAAAAATAAAATAGTTTATTTCTTTTCGAAAATAACTGAATAAAGTTATTTGAATCACGTTTTAAAAGAATTTATTGAAGTATATGAAAGTTTGCCGGATTTATGGCGAATTAAAAGTGATGTTTTTAATAATAGAAATTTTAAAGAAAAGTCTAATAAAAAGCTTTTAGAAAAATTAAAAAAGTAGAACTGAATGCAACAAATAGAGTTGTAAAATAAAATAAACATATTGAAACTAATTTATGCACCACCGCAAATATGAACTTCAATGTTCAGAATCTGCTTGCGCACTGATGTTTGACAAACTTGGCCTGATAGTGTAATAACAAAACACTATCTCTCTGTAGGCCGTGCTCACAGGCGAAGATTGACGGTCTAAAAGCCGCATAATATGGCCTTCACACTTATGTGTTTTAGTTAGTTTTAAGTGTTTAAGAGCAAAACAATTTGTTTTTGAGATGTTTCCCATACATTTACATGTCTTGCAAAACACTGATATTGACGTGGTTTTAATGTAAACACATCGCAAAACACTTCAAATTCAGAGTTCATATATACTTGTGAAGTTTGTTCAGATGTTTTTTGGATTTTGTTGTTTCACTAAACAGGATTTTTTATGACGGCCAATTTAAAATTAAGCGTCATTTCAAAAAGCGTAAACAAGGTAAACACATACAAACATATTTTTAAAGACATTAGTTTGCAATTATAAAATAAATTTTATTATTATATTTTACTTTTGCTTAACGAAAATTGTTTAAATGTTGTGAGCCTAATAATTTCCAAGCTGTTTTGCAAAGTTCTAGCAAAGTGCACAAATTGCGTGTAATTTTTAGGATCCTCTGCGGAGGAGGGTACCAACTCTTTTTTCCAGTTATATTGTCGTCTGATATTGCGTTTTTTATTTTTGCAAAAATCTCAATTTGTTGCAAAGTACGTGAAATGCTTGTCGATTTATCCGAAAACAGTTTTTAATCCCTTCTTCACTTAGCATTTCGCAATCGAATTCCCAAAATAAGCTTTTGCGGTCCTAAAAATAACAAAATGTATTTTTTGATAACAGTTAATGTCATAGATATTACCAATTTTATAGCTTCATACTCTAATCCATTACAGTTTTCTTTAAGGCACAACGTCTTGTTTTCTTGTTTTCTTACTTAAATAACTATTTAATAATTATTCTTAATCTGGTTAAACAGCTCCGTTCCCGTACTTTTTGGGTAAAGTTTGGTAAAATGAGAGTAAACATAAATTATTCTCAGTTGAAGAGAAATATGCCCAAAAGTACCGGAACGCAAAAAAACAAACTTCTATCCCAAAACAAGATGTCAACCAAAACAAACATGCGGTTGTTTTAGTAAACATAAAAACACAAAAATTATACATGTTCTTAAATTTATTTTAATATTTTTTTGGGATAAAATTGTAAATAGCACTTTAGAAAGACATTTGCGTGGATGAGACATAGAATGTTTTTATTTGCTACTGTTTACGTTTTAACCAGCTGATTGTTTTTGAGTTTACACAATCTACCCAAAGAAAAAGTCTGGGCTGTTTCGTGCAGAAAGAAGAAGAATTTACTTTCTCAAAATCTCTCTATTATACCCAAACTTGTAGTACGGGAATAGTTTTAGCAAACATTGGGATGCCAAAATTGAGACTGTAAGTGTTTAAAAACCTTAAGTAAACAAAAGTCGACAAAAGATTATTCGTAAACGTTTAATAGCCTAATAAAACTTTTATAAAACTGCAGTTAATACCAACAAAGAATAAAAGTTTGTTTTGGGGTAACAAACGTAATTTTAAGAAGAAAACGTACACTAACAAAATCGTCGGTGACCCATATTTTAAAAGTAACGTATTGCAAAAGTGTTCATAAACATTTTGTTGGTCGATTTGGCGAGAAATTCTATCAAATATAAAAAAATGAAAAAGGAAGTGTTATTTAAATAAAATTAAGCTACTTTTTATTTTAACAGTGTTTCTAAAATAAAAATTATCAATTACTAACAAAAAATTTGTGTTATTTTAAGCACAAACATAGCATTGGCTGTAAAAATTGGAGTTTTTCATTGTAATTTTAAAAATATATTATATATGTATATTATTAACAAACAAAATTTGTATTTTAAGCACAAAAATAGCATTGGCTGTAAAAATTGGAGTTTTTCATTGTAATTTTTAAAATATATTATTAATGTATTATTACAAAGCAGTTGGAAAATTTGATCAATTACAAAGAAATTCTTAATTCCAAAAACCATAAAAAGCATTATTTTCTTTAATTTCCACTACATATCTTCTAAGCTAACGCCATCCTAAAGCCATATGTAAAGTTGACTGCACACATATTCCTTCAATATTGGATACCTGCGGTAAATTGAGAATAAAATCGCCAGTTGTTAATCGTTATTCATGACTTATAACTTAATTTATTCTTGAGATATTTAGCTCTCAGAAAAATGTGCAAAATAAAAATAATTGCTATTTAGAAGAAATTTTTACTAAAATTCTTAACGTATGGTGGCTCTTTGAATTATATATTGTTATAGAAATATTTAAAAATAAAATAAAACTTTTTTCTAAGCCAAAAAGTAAGATCCTATTTCATTTATAATATCCATGGTTCAAATCCCCGTTGGGAAAAAATTAAAAATTAATAAAATAAGACTTTAACTAAAATAGGATTCTTTCATTATTTATAAATGTTTAACTATTTAAAATTTAAAATTTTTATTTCAAAAGGATGTTTAAAAAACCAACTACTGGCCCTTATTGCTTTTAATTTTAAAAATATTACGTGGCCAAAATATGGCGTTTCCTGACAACATTAATTTACAAAACTGTTAATAATTATAATTTGTAACAATAAGAATAGGACATACATATGGAAATTTTTTTTAACGTTTTAACACTTGCCTTTTATACTCAACTTCAATTAAAATCGGTAACAAATATTAACCCATTTGTAACTTTTTTTGTCGGTCGACTTTTATGCTTTTTATCAAAAATTAAAGGTTAAAATCCCACCTACCAAACAGAAAAAACAGCATATCAAAAAAGTTATGGATTTTTGAGCGCCTTCTCGCTGTGCGCCGGCAAATTTATTCATGTTCAAAGCCCTTAGTACATAATAATTGTATTTTTTATACAATTGGTTCTAATAGTTAAAAACTGACATCTTATGTTGGAACAAATTAAAACTAGCTAATATATCTTCATATATATGCGTAAGTACATATGTAATGATAACCATTATTTATAAAGGTTTACAGGCGGCGAAATTTTGCATTTCACAGTCGCCGTCATAACGTTGACTTTGTTTTTAGTAGCCTTTTTTGTCGATAGTCCGCTTAAAACAAAACTATCGATAGTGCCGTCGATAGTTTTGCAGCTCTAATTAAAAGGTGTTTTTAAGTGTATAATGAACCGTAAAGCGCACTTCCTTAAAATTAAAAAATGGGTATTACTATACCTCCCTATAGCAAAAAGCAATACAAAAATTAATTTAAAATTAAAGGGTGTCCCCATAGGTGACGTAAATAGACTTATATGCGCCTATCTTTTGAACTGTTATAGATAAACGCCCCAAATTGGACAGGATGCCAGGTACTATGACCGTCATAATAACAAGTATAAACATTCAAAATTATAAACTAAAGGGTGTGCCAATAGTTGATGTAAGTTCGTGTATGTGGCCAAACTTTTGAACTGTTATAGAAAGAGAGCTGAAATTTACAAAGAACCTATATTGCTTAGTACGCGATAACAACAAGTAAAAGATTTGAATTTAGAACTTAAAGGTTGTTCCCATATTTAAAGTAACTTGACCTATATGGTCCTATCTCTTGAACTGTTATGAGCAAACGCTTAAAAATTAGTAAGAATCCAGATTATTACGATCGTTATAATAACAAGTATAAGTATTCGAAATTATAAATTAAAGAGCGCCCCAACAGTGCATTAAAAAAAAACCTGTATGGTTGTCAAATCTGGCTATTTATTTGGTTTTGATTATTACTAGTACCAGTACTAATCAAAACGATTCTTGACAATTATGTTCTTACATCGAAAGCGATCGCCAAACGTACTAAATAAGCAGCCAGTGACGACGGTCTTCACCGAAAGGTATGACAACAGTATAATATTTACTGGCGGAACAAATCCGATTAACTTAATACCAAAACCTGTATTACTAAGTCTGCTACAACAGCAAGTTTGAAATTTGAATTTGTGTAGCCATACTTTTGAATTACTATAGTCAGGCAGTTAAAATTTAGAAAGGTCTTGCAATACTAAGTCCGCCAAAACAGCACTTATAAAAAATGAATTTGAAAAGTAATGGGTTTTCCCATAATTGATATAAGTTTGGCCTAATTAACCCTGTCTTGTAAACTGTTAAATAAAATTACTTGAAAATTAGACAGAATGTCCACAACTTTGTCTAGTATGCTACAAGTACAAATATTTAAACACGAACAGGTGGCACAAATAATTTATCTTACTTGCGACTTTATCCCATTCCTCTTAAACGTTAAATTTGTGCAGGCTTGTGTTAAAGCCAGCAGCCAAGTGCAAATTGTTTGGGACTAGTTATTTTCAACCTAAATACATATGTAGTTTAAAACCAATTAAAAACTATTTCTGAATTAAACTAATACGGTTAAGAGACTTAGTTTTTGTTTTCCATCGCTTTATTTGCAATTTTAAATTTTGTCGTAAAATAAAGTTCAACGACAATTTTTGACATATTTTACAGCCGAGAACGCCATACACGGTACGGAAAATTGAAGATTTATATTTAGAGTCGCATTTTTGTCGTCATCGACTTTGACAATACGGATTTTGTAAAACGCAAGATTTTTTATACAACATCGCCTTACACTACTAGGCTAAATATTTTTTTTTAATTTTTAATAAAAAATAGCGTTTCAATAAAGAAATATCATTTAAAACAGTTATGGAATGTGCTTAATCCTGGTACAAGAAACACATTTTTGTATGAATATTTTTTTCTAAACATAAGTACAAACATACATACACTCTGGATCAAAAAACCATTCAAAAATGCATGAATATTTATTTTCACATAGCAACACTTTGTATTTTTTTTCATAGTTTTAAACATTTTCTAAGTTTGCGAACACAGTTTTGTGATATAGCCCAATTTCTCGCGCAGTGGCTTGAGAGGCCACTTTTCTTGTCTATTCACTTATTTCATTAATGTTTAGTAGAACATAATTTTGTTTTCATAATTATTCGTAGTTTTTAAAATTAATTAAATGCGAATACTCGAAAAAGTTTTATTTAAAAAATTTGAAGTAGGTCCAATCAAATTTGATGTAGGTAAAATTTAGCTCCCTAGAGAGGAAGATCTAATCTAATCATTTGATTTGTAGTGTATGTTCATATACATCAAATAAAGAAAACACAAGAAACGTAAAATAAACTGAATTGAAAAAAGAAACAAAAAACTTGGTCTTTATTTCGAACAGTTCTTCATGCTGATGATACCACCTTGATTTGAAAGAAAAAAACTTGTTTCTGTTTTTATTTTGTTTATATTTGAGAGGAGAAGGTTCAAACGTTATTTATCATTCACAAAATAGGTAATGTATTTTGAATGAGTATAATCTAATTTTAATGAAATCATGGATTTTAATCTTTTTGTTTCTGGTGAAAGTAGAGAGGTTGCGTCAATGTTTTCATGTATGTACATATATTTATCTTGTGTATATATTGCCTACATGTACATATTTTTGTTTCGATTATAAGTGGCTTGTTATTATCTGAAGGTATTATTTTATGCAAGAGCTTTTGAGAAACAAATTATAGTTTTCACGGTCTGATCAACAAAAACAAATCAACCACCTAGAG
Organism: Cistogaster globosa; assembly: GCA_937654795.1. Lineage (NCBI taxonomy): Eukaryota > Metazoa > Arthropoda > Insecta > Diptera > Tachinidae > Cistogaster > Cistogaster globosa. The sequence goes on from OW569406.1 coordinate 37,655,864, forward strand.
AAAATAAGCGACAATAACAACAAAATCGACAGCAAAGCCTTATTATAACTATATACATATCTATATCAAGTACATGCAGAAGCTCTGTGTCTCGTTTTCCATCATAAAGCTCATTTTGTAAACTTCCGTTGACTGCACTATGCTCTCATACAAATGCATCATGATGTGAGTCAGGATGTCTAGCATTAACAAACATGCTGTTAATGTTATGGTCATAAATGTAAACAGTATAATTATAATTAATTAAAATTATTTTAGACCCCTGCACAAAACTATTTGAAAGCACTTTCAAGACAGAGAGTATTTTTTTAATACCCTCTGTCTGCGCATTTTGCAGGTCCGTTAATTTGTTACTCTCTTTTGTGTGACGTATACAAAGAATATTTTTCGTAAACGTTTGTTTGAAAGTGCAACAAAAAATTCTCTTAATCCAGATTTATACGTGCGATTATTTTATGCCATTTTGTTCAATTCTCTTTTAACTAGTTTCATGTTGTTTTTGTTTCGTGTACAAACCCCGAAGCCATTAAAAGAGAATTGAAAAACAATTGCATGAAATAATCGCATGTATAAATTTGGACTTACACTTTTTACAACAAACACACAATTTTCATTCTATGACGACGTAGACACGCAGTAGAAAATTTTTTGGACGGTTGAATGAGCAATCTTGTTATATTGATTCATGCCTACAGGTAAAAGAAGAGGAGCATATACAGACAAAATACTGTTCCCAATACTTTTATTGAAGTTAATCTAAGTGTGGAAGCAATCCCTGCAAAAATTTAAAAATTTTTTGGCGATGGTTTGATGACGCGATTCCTCTCAGGGAATTCGAATCATTTTTTTTAAACACTTAAATCTGAAAATAGTTTTGATTACGTTCACGACGTGAATCGTTAATTGAAAATCGCAGGCGGATATCTATTTGCGAAACGCCGGAAATCGTTGTGCGCGAATCGCAATAAGCACACAACCGTTTGCAAATGGCCTGAAGATAATTTTTGGCTCGCACGCGATTAATCGTCGAGATTTCCGGCAACTCGCGGCGAAGATTCGGCGATTGAAAATGTTTGCAGGGAACGACACAGTCGACGACAAAGAATTTGTATTGTTTTAAAGCTATCACTATGCCGGCGTGTATTATATATACACACGTACTTTGGTTCAGCAAGTGCTTACTTTTTCTTCAGTTTTAAATAATATACATACATACTTGTGTATGTATTGATGTGAGTAGTAAAAGAATTATTTAATTTGGTTTGTGCAAATTAATATAAATCGATCAGCGCCGAAGTAATAATTTTTGGAAATAAATGTAACAAGTATTTTTTTATGTATTAATTTCGATAGGATGATAAATTCAATAATTTGCCTAAAATTTTACATCAAAGTTATTTAAAATTTCTGTTTGTTGAATATTCATGTTTAAAAACACAATAACGTTAAAATTCCTAGAGTTTCATGCTTTACCTGTTGCTTTATTCAGTGAACCCGTTTTACAACCACAGAATTAATATCGTCTAGGTGAAATGACTTTTTTATAACAGCGCAATAAAATCTATAAAAAATACTTTACTAACCGACTTGAGTTGAGCTAATGCTAATATATGGTCATGTTTTTTTTATTACAGCTTAAACCAGAAAATTTCCATGGTGTTATCTGAATTTTATTCTTTGGCTGGCAAAACAATTTTTATTACTAAATGATAATTGTTTTCTAGGTTTAATGTTTGCTAAATTTTTGTAAAACATAAAGAAATACTAACAGAAATAGTCATTAAAACATCCCTTAAAAATAAATATGTACTACTAAATACTAATTCAATAGTTTTTATAGGCTTGCTCTAACAACTATATTTTGATACCCGCGCTTGATATGTATAAACCCAACAGAAGCAATAAACACAAAGCAGCGTAAGCTGTAACAGTAGGAACTTCTCATGGTAATTAGTAAGTTTGAAATTTTCTCTTCTATGGCGTGGATGTTTGATACGAACAAGACGTACATATACAAGACGTAAATCAGAGGCCCTTTGCTTTGTGGAACTGTTGTATAATAATAAATGTGTGTGCAACCATGGCTACGTTGTACTAGGTGGTCTCGATAGCGAATTCATTGATTTTCGCCGAAACGTTAAGTGTCAGACACAACATAAAAAAAATTATACACAATTTTTTATATATGGAGTTTGACATTTTAGGTTTTGGGCAAAATTAATGAATTCGCCATTGCGACCACCTGGTATTGATTCGCCTTGTGTGCAACGTATTTAAACAGCAAGTCTTATTTATAATTCGCCAAGGCGAATCGTTACTCGGTAGCCGCAATGGCAAATTCACTAATTTTCGCCGAAGCGCTAAATGTCAAACACCATATAAAAAAATTATACAATTTTTTATGTATGGGGTTTGACATTTATGGTTTTGGCAAAAATTTATGAATGCGCCATCGAGACTACCTAGTATTAATTCGCCTTGGCAGGAGCTCAGCTGAAAGTTTTTTGCTTCGTTTTTTATATTCATATACGTCAAAATTCGTTTAAGTTTTTTTCAGGGCCATTCTCTTTAATAAAAAAAATAATTTTTATATGTGTAATGTGTGTATGAAAAACTGAATTGAAAAGTGATTTCAATAAGAAAAGTAATTGAAATAAGATTTTAATTTTTATAAATTCTTACGCAATTCTTGTAATTTTAAAATTTTTTTTCATAAATACAAATCAATTTGTTATAACTTCTTTAATTTTTGTTTATTAAATATTGATGTAAAATTGTTGTTAACTTTCTTGTGCAAGTATTTTACCACTTTTGGATTGTAGTTAGCTGCTCTTTGACACAGTGGATGATTTTTACACAAACAAATTGCCTGTTGTGGTTTTACTTTTTTATTTGTTAATAATTTGCATGCGTGTACTTCATATAACTTCGTAAGTATATATATATATATATACTTACATAAGTAGATATAATTTAATCTTAAATCTGTAAATTTTTAAAGTAATTTTTTACAATTATTTTTAATTTTAGTCCCAGCCAGGGGTTGAACCGGTGATTATCATAAATCAATTAAAATTTTTTAAATTAAAAATAATTTTAAAAACACGCAAGGCACAGCGCATTAACATTCATACCTAACTCATCAACAGTTGATATGATACTGGAACAGCATCTATAATGTTGTGAGGAAAAAAACAAGTATGAATGATTAAAAATAAAATTTGCATTTCGTGACTATACCGACGGTGTAGTACAAAATTGCAACATATGTACAAGACGTGTTGTAGAGAAGACAACAAAAAAATGCTTTGAGTTGTGTGTGAATTTCGTCCAACCAAATTAATATTGACTAGTTGGTTAAATGGATGATATTTACAGTATACGCAAATCAAGGTGTTGGATGCAAAGAATGCTGAAGATGGATTTGGCGGTCCTGAAAATGCAGCATTACATGCTGCCAGCGTCTAATTTTTCTTGTTTCCTTTGGAAAACGTCCGCGTACATTTGAAAAATAATTTTTCTTAATAAAAGTTAAATTAAAAATGAACCAAAGCCGAAAAAGTAAAATTTTAATTGATTTAAAGTAATTTTTTACATCAAAATATATTTACATATGTTTGTATTTTAGTAATTATTTATTTATTTAAACTTCCCATTTTTTTTAACAAAAATTAGTTTGTTTTTTGTATTTCACTACTTCATTGCGTAGGATTATCAGTAAACAAAACATAAAAAAACAAAGTATAAAAAGTTTTTTATAATCTCAAAATCTCAGTTTTGCAAAATAAATTTGAAATAACCACAAAAATTGATATATGAAAAATGTTGTATACATACGTAAATGCACATAAAGCGTTTTCAACAAAATCTCTAAATTATGTAATGACGAAAAATGTATGCATATATTATATGATTTAAGCTTAAGTTAGGCTACTTTTTTGGGTAGGATCATCAATAAATCAAACAAGAAAAGAAAACTTTTCAAATGTTAATCATGAAAAAATATCAGTTAAACTAACAGTATTTTTTTAATTAATATTTCTATTAAAGGTTAATTTATAACTTAAATTGTTTATTTTAAATGACATTAAAAAATAAAGGTAAATAGTTATTTTAAACCAAAAGCAAAGTTATTATTTATCTTTAATAACGCCTCATAAAATTCAAATTTTTTTATTTTATATTCACATTGTTTGTTTTAAGATGTTACAAATTCACTTTTACTTTTGTTTTTCAAGTTTCTTTGAAAAATTGTTCTATTTAAAAAACGAGTTTAAACTAACATTATCGTAATTCATCGCATGTTAAAAACGTTTTTTTAATATACTGAATTTCGAAATACAGCGTATGGTAAAAATCTTTTTTTAACTGACTGAAATCATTTAATAACCAACTGTCTAAACAATTATATAGATTTGCAACAAATGAGGACTAGACTTAATGAAGAAGGGCTACAGGATAAAGAATAATGTAGTTGACAAAAAACCCAACAACACTCAAATATTCAAAAACAGCTCAATTATTATTTCTTAATTAAAAGAAATGTATGTGATTTTTTTTTTTTTAATAAAGAGAAGTAGCACTTCAGGCATTAATACCTATTAAGTTATTTTGGTAACCGTGCTACATTCTTTTAGGAAAGGGATAGATAAGAGATAAGACAGGTGGTGAAGGAGAGAGATAGAGAGTTAGTTATTTTACTTCGCCGGTCAGTATGCTATGAAGAAGTACCGACGAAGGAGGCTGCATGTTTTAATGTAAATTCATACCTAACTCATCAACAGTTGATATGATACTGGAACAGCATCTATAATGTTGTGAGGAAAAAAACAAGTATGAATGATTAAAAATAAAATTTGCATTTCGTGACTATACCGACGGTGTAGTACAAAATTGCAACATATGTACAAGACGTGTTGTAGAGAAGACAACAAAAAAATGCTTTGAGTTGTGTGTGAATTTCGTCCAACCAAATTAATATTAACTAGTTGGTTAAATGGATGATATTTACAGTATACGCAAATCAAGGTGTTGGATGCAAAGAATGCTGAAGATGGATTTGGCGGTCCTGAAAATGCAGCATTACATTCTGCCAGCGTCTAATTTTTCTTGTTTTCTTTGGAAAACGTCCGCGTACATTTGAAAAATAATTTTTCTTAATAAAAGTTAAATTAAAAATGAACCAAAGCCGAAAAAGTAAAATTTTAATTGATTTAAAGTAATTTTTTACATCAAAATATATTTACATATGTTTGTATTTTAGTAATTATTTATTTATTTAAACTTCCCATTTTTTTAACAAAAATTAGTTTGTTTTTTGTATTTCACTACTTCATTGCGTAGGATTATCAGTAAACAAAACATAAAAAAACAAAGTATAAAAAGTTTTTTATAATCTCAAAATCTCAGTTTTGCAAAATAAATTTGAAATAACCACAAAAATTGATATATGAAAAATGTTGTATACATACGTAAATGCACATAAAGCGTTTTCAACAAAATCTCTAAATTATGTAATGACGAAAAATGTATGCATATATTATATGATTTAAGCTTAAGTTAGGCTACTTTTTTGGGTAGGATCATCAATAAATCAAACAAGAAAAGAAAACTTTTCAAATGTTAATCATGAAAAAATATCAGTTAAACTAACAGTATTTTTTTAATTAATATTTCTATTAAAGGTTAATTTATAACTTAAATTGTTTATTTTAAATGACATTAAAAAATAAAGGTAAATAGTTATTTTAAACCGAAAGCAAAGTTATTATTTATCTTTAATAACGCCTCATAAAATTCAAATTTTTTTATTTTATATTCACATTGTTTGTTTTAAGATGTTACAAATTCACTTTTACTTTTGTTTTTCAAGTTTCTTTGAAAAATTGTTCTATTTAAAAAACGAGTTTAAACTAACATTATCGTAATTCAACGCATGTTAAAAACGTTTTTTTAATATACTGAAATTCGAAATACAGCGTATGGTAAAAATCTTTTTTTAACTGACTGAAATCATTTAATAACCAACTGTCTAAACAATTATATAGATTTGCAACAAATGAGGACTAGACTTAATGAAGAAGGGCTACAGGATGAAAAATAATGTAGTTGACAAAAAACCCAACAACACTCAAATATTCAAAAACAGCTCAATTATTATTTCTTAATTCAAAGAAATGTGTGTGATTTTTTTTTTTAATAAAGAGAAGTAGCACCTCAGGCATTAATACCTATTAAGTTATTTTGGTAACCGTGCTACATTCTTTTAGGAAAGGGATAGATAAGAGATAAGACAGGTGGTGAAGGAGAGAGATAGAGAGTTAGTTATTTTACTTCGCCGGTCAGTATGCTATGAAGAAGTACCGACGAAGGAGGCTGCATGTTTTAATGTAAATTCTGAATATGTATTTATACCATTAAACAGAAAAAACATTCTTATTTTTTGATTGCCGCAGGGGTCGAACCCTGGACAACCAAGTTTGTAGTCAACGTGTTAACCACTTCGACTACAGCAACCTTTTTGCTTATGATTGATTAGATATATTTATTTTCATTATTTTTAAATTTAATTAAAGATCATATTTTAAATTTAAAGAAGAGCTGCGTTAGCAATATTTTCCTTTGCTAAAATGTTTTTTCCGTAGGATTTTGCTGTTATGTTTTTAGTTTCAACATATTTTCCTTTATCTCATGTCAAGTTTTTTATACTTTGTGCGTTGTTCAACATTGTGTATTATTCAACATGTTCCTTATACCCAGGCCTGCTATATTTGCCAATTTATCGTCATTTTGCTGATTTTTAGCCTCAAAACTAGCAGAGTACCCATATGCCGATTTTTGCTCCAAAAATGCCGATTTTTTCGTTAAACTCTTAAACGCCGTAAATTTTTTATACAATACTTTTGAGCATATTTTATTACATTAAGATGCGTCGTTAACGAGTTTTTTGTTAACTAAAACATTGTAAACATAATATAAAAATAATAATTATCTAATAAATAACGGGTTCACACACGTTTTTTTTTGCAGCAATTCTGAATTTTGTGGTAAAAAAAAGAATGCTAAATCATATTATTTCTCTATTATTCACCCACAAAATTTAGAATTGCTGCAAGAAAAATTGCCGTGTGTGTACTCGGTAAAATTCATTTAAACGATTATCAGTATATTAATAAAAGTGAACCATTTATTTAAATAATAAATAAATAAAACACAAATTCAATTAATTCAATTAAAATTTACTTTTTCGGCTTTGGTTCATCTTTTAATTTAATTTTTATTAAGAAAAATTATTTTTCAAATATACGCGGACGTTTTGCAAAAAAAAAAAAAAAAAAAAAAAAAAACAAGAAAAATTAGATGCTGGCAGAATGTAATGCCGCATTATCAGGACCGCTAAATCCATGTGTGTGAAGATAAATTCGAATTTAACTAGTAGAGACCTAAACCAAATTTTTTAACATAGCTGATTTTGCAGTTAACAGACCACTGTTAATCACTTAACAGTCGTTAGAATTTTGACCTTTAATAATTAAAATGCATACCCCGGAAATTTGGGGCTTGGTTCATGTTTTGTTCGATATGGAAAAATTTTGCTAGAGTGCACTTAGTGAGATTATAAAAGTTAAATGTGCAAAATAATTTTCAAAGAATAATAAATCAGAGTTTTTTAACATAGTCATTTTTTAACATTTCTTGAGAAGATTTGTGGCCATTCTGGAAAAATGGAGAATGGCTGGTATATCACACCCCATACAAATGAAGGTCCAAGGACTACTCTATCGAACCATATTAGTGGGATATCTCAAATAATCTTAGAAACTAAAACAAATTTGAGTTTTTTAACATAGTCATTTTTTAACATTTCTTCAGAAAATTTGTGGCCATTCTGGAAAAATGGAGAATGGCTGGTATATCACACCCCATACAAATGAAGGTCCAAGGACTACTCTATCGAACCATATTAGTGGGATATCTCACATAATCTTAGAAACTAAAACAAATTTGAGTTTTTTAACATAGTCATTTTTTAACATTTCTTGAGAAGATTTGTGGCCACTATGGAAAAATGGAGAATGGCTGGTATATCACACCCCATACAAATGAAGGTCCAAGGACTACTCTATCGAACAATATTAGTGGGATATCTGAAATAATCTTAGAAACTAAAACAAATTTGAGTTTTTTAACATAGTCATTTTTTAAAATTTCTTGAGAAGATTTGTGGCCATTCTGGAAAAATGGAGAATGGCTGGTATATCACACCCCATACAAATGAAGGTCCAAGGACTACTCTATCGAACCATATTAGTGGGATATCTCAAATAATCTTAGAAACTAAAACAAATTTGAGTTTTTTAACATAGTCATTTTTTAACATTTCTTGAGAAGATTTGTGGCCACTATGGAAAAATGGAGAATGGCTGGTATATCACACCCCATACAAATGAAGGTCCAAGGACTACTCTATCGAACCATATTAGTGGGATATCTCAAATAATCTTAGAAACTAGTACAGTACAGTGGTACAGTGGCTACCAAACTAATTGCTAAGTCCATGTGTTCTATGTAATTCGATTTTCAAAAGCATGAAATTCATGTTTATTCTATTTCTATATACACCCTTTATCAGAAAAAGTGGAATTAAGGTATGTATAAGTTTGACACTCCGTGTGTAGTTTCTACAGTATCCATTTCTGAGCCCATAAAGTGTATCTATTCTGAATCCTTATGCATAGCAAAGTCGATTGAGCGATGTCCATCTGTCCGTCCGTCTAAGTGCTTAAATCAAGTTTGCCGATGCACTAGATCAGCTAGAAAAAGAAATAAATATATCAATCGATCAGACAGTGTCGAAAGAAGTGCCATTGGAAATCAGCATGATCGGTCCATGTCCTTCGAGGCAGCAGGCAAAACACCACGTCTACCTCTAATTTGTTCATGTCAATTGGAACAATAAAGTAACTCCAAACAAAAATATAAATATGTGGGGCGACAGAAAATTAAAAACATAAGAAAAAAACTGGCGCTCACCCATATTTTCCGAGTAACGGGGCTTGAAATTTTCAAATTTAAAAAAATTTTTAACCCATTAAGAGCCGATGGCATTTTTATGTAAAATTATATGTACTTAATTTTTATACCCTTCACTACAAAAAGAGAAAATTGGGGGTAACGTCATTCGGCTTGTAATTTTTACAATATCCTCTTCTGACCCCATATTTTCCAAATTACGGCCTCTGAACTATTCAAATTTTTAATAATATCAATATGAATATCACTTTAAAGGTTTTGAAGAGATCTTTTAGAAAATACTTAAAATTTTTAAAAATGCTGAACCCATTAAGAGCCGATGACATTTTTAGGTAAAATGTTATATAGAAAATTTCACCAAAAATATTAAACGTTGCTAAAAAATTAGTTTTGCAAAAAAAAAAAATTGGAATTTTCACTAAAAACTGCAAATATAACAACAAAAAAAAAAAAAAAGCTTGCAAAAAATTGGAATTTCACTGAACGATTAATGTTATACAAAAATATTAAATTTTAAGAAAATTTTACCAAAAAATTTAAATTTTTGGTGAAATTCTTTACTTGAAATAAAAAATTTGAAATTTCGTTTAAAACGGAAAATGCACAAAAAATATTTCAGTCTCCGACTAACACTCAACGTGAACGGTCACATAATCGGTGAAATACAGCTTATTTCAGTAGAAAAAAAAATACAGTAAAAAAAACATTTAATTAAACAGATTTTTTTTTAAAGCATATATTTTTCTCTTTTCTTTTCGTACGAAATTAAGTGCATTATCGTGATTAATACATAGTCAATTACAAAAATGCCCCCTGGGCACCCTTCTTCTGGGGAAAACCGGTTTGCTCTCTTAGCAGAGAGAGTCTCCAAAGTTTATTGTTGTCTCCTCAACTGACGAAAGAAAGCCTCTTTCAGAGTTCTCACGTTTTGCTATACATAGAGCTCTTCACCTTATAAGTAAGGAAATAACATCCATCTCTCAATTAAGGGATGGCAATTTACTTTTACGTGTAAAAGACGACTTAGTTGCAAAGAAATTTACATCTGCTAAGGAACTTCTTGGAATTTGTTCTATAACATGCAAACTTCATGATCACCTTAATTACACAAAAGGCACGATATATGCACCATACCTATGTAAAGTTCTCGATAAGGAAATTATCGAGGAACTTAATTCTCAAGGAGTCGTAGACATTTACAAATACGAAAAAACAGTAGATGACAAAAAAACTCCCTCTGGAGTTATTCTTCTTACCTTCGATTTATATCACCTACCCGAATCTATCGACATCTCTTGGTACAAAGTTAAGGTACGTGAATATGTACCAAACCCAATGAGGTGTCGCAACTGCCAACTGTTGGGTCACACTAACAAACGCTGTAAAAATGCTCCATCTTGCGCAATCTGCAATCTTCCTCCTCATACACCACAGGAATGTACTAGAGTTTGCTGTGCGAATTGCGCTGAAAAACATCCTGCATCTTCCAGATACTGTTCAAAATTTATACAGCAAAAAGAAATTTTAAAAATAAAAACCAGACAGAAATGTTCAATGCGTGAGGCATTGTCTATTTTTAAAAATCAGAACCTAACGAAGACATCAAATACATCCTACTCCTCTATACTTATTAATAATTTAACAGCTACACATAATAAAAATTATTCAATAATAAAAAGCCAAAATTCTTCCTTAGATAACCCAGCAGCCCAAAATCTGACACTAACTTCCAATGTAACAACAGATCCAAAACAAGCTAGTATTGAGGATGTAGACAGTTTAAATAAACAAAATAAATATATAAATCAAATAACATTTAAAAACACTACAAAAGAAACAGAAGATTTGTGTAACTACAACTCAACTTTAAAATCAGAAAAAATTAAAAAATCAAATGTTCTTGCTTCCAAATCACCCCAAAACAATTGTAAAAAAGAAACTAGAAACATATCAAAAAATCAAATTAAAGAAATAAAGCAAACATCTGTAGCAAACAATCCACATGAAAAACAAAATCAATGTCAAAAAAACTCCTCTCTCATTAATCAATCTATCAAAGAATCAGATAATCACTCTCTTAACTTTGAAGAACAATTTCCAACTTCGACCAATTCCCTTAATCTACTGCTACCTTATTCTGCTCTTAATCAAGAGATGGATCTCTCAGAACCTAGCTCTGGTAATGATACACAAGAAATTCAATTTATGGCTACAGATGATGAATCATCTAGTTAAAATTGTCAACTTATTATTCGTTTTTGATTTATTAAATTTTTTTATTCTCTACTCATTTTTTTTTCTTTCTTATTCCTTTTTACAATTTATTTAAATGGCAATTTCAATTATACAGTGGAATATACGTGGGTACATTAATAATTACAGCAGCCTCCAACTTTTAATAACAGACAAAAATCCAGATGTAATTTGTTTACAAGAAACAAAAGTAAAAAATGTCATCAATCCAATTACTCCCAAAGAGTACATTGGATACTTCTTTAACACAAACAGCACATCTAAACAGGGTGTAGCTATTTTATTAAAAAGAAATATACCCCATAAGTTAATAACCACAAACCAAAATCTCAATGCGGTTGGCATAGATTTATATGCCAAAATCACTCTTACTATTTTCTCACTTTATTTTCCCCCACTAAGTCCAATGAATATTTCAGATTTAAGTATTCTAATTAATAATGCTAAATCGCCGTTCGTTATTGTTGGCGATTTTAATGCTTGAAGTCCATTGTGGGGCTCTCCAAGTACAAATACTAGAGACACTCTTATTGAACATTTTCTAAATGATAATAATCTCTTTATTTTAAACGATGGATCTCCGACCGATCTTAGCACTCATAACACCTTTTCCCATATAGATTTATCAATCGCATCTATACCCCTTTTATCAATTTGCAAATGGAATGACTTATACAATAGCGACCACTTTCCAATCAGTACATACATTTACTTTGATAATCAAAAAATTTTTTTTCCATCTTCAAAATTTGATACCAGGCAGGCAAACTGGAATCTCTATCAATCAAACATTTCAGAATACAATAGACTTTTTTCAATATCTGACAATATAAACAAAGAGCAGCAATGTTACGCAAAATTATTCACATGTCAGCAAACGTTAGTATTCCAAAAACATTTAGCAATAACAAGTCAAGCCGTAAAATACTCCCTTGGTGGTCAGCTGAGTTACAGCAGCTTAGGAATGAAAAACAAGACTCTTGGAAAACATTTAGAAAAAACATGACAACAGAGAATCTGTTAGCTTATAAAAGAAATAATGCTCGGTTTATTAGAGCAAAAAAAAAAAAAATAGCCAAAAGAGAATTTACAGATCAAATTAACCCTTCATCATCTTCTGCAACGGCAAGGGATTCGTAAATTGACAGGAAACTTCAGACCACATGTTATAACCGGAATATTGTTTAACGGAAACGCAGTCACATGCTCCTACGACCTATCTAACTGCTTTGCAGCCAATTGGTCCAACTGCTCTGATGATAGTAATTTTTCTCAAATATTTCAAAATAATAAAAAACAAACCCTCTCAACCCTCCACATAAGTCACAGTTCTACAAAATCTTTCGAGTTAGAACAACATTTCAATATGAATGAATTTACCCACAGCCTTGAAACCTCTAACGGTAAAACCCCTGGCCTAGACAAAATATCATATCCCATGCTGAAAAACGTCCCCCATTCTTTCAAAAACCGCATATTAAAATTGTTCAACAATATTTTTGATTCTGGAATAATTCCACAATTTTTTAAGACAAGTCTAGTAATCCCTATTTACAAAAGTGCAAACCTATGGCAAATATTAGCTCATTTAGACCCATCTCAGCACGTGGTTCATTAAGAAGCATAAGCTCCTAGCGGATAATCAAACGGGCTTTCAATCTGGTCTAAGCACAATAGACGCATTATTATAATAAATAATAAAATCTTTTTTACCAAACCGGCAATTTAAAGTAAGAGTTAATAATGCAATTTCAAAATTATTTTCGCTAAACAACGGTATCCCTCAAGGTTCACCCTTGTCTGTGACGCTCTTTATCATCGCATTTGATGATTTAAGTCGCATTTTGTTATCCAACAACAATATAAATCATTGCTTATATGCAGATGATCTATATATTATAGCAAAGTCACAATCAACGGGTGAAATTAAAAATTATCTTGAAAATGCACTGCAGTTAATAACCACTTGGTCAGCCGAATCTGGTGCATATATTTCGTTTGAGAAAACGAAACATCTGCACATTTGCAGAAAACATAATTGCAACAACATTAATATTACATGCAATAACCAAAATATAGAAAATGTACAACATTGTAAAATACTGGGTTTGAACTTTGATAGTAAATATAATTTTAAATACCACTGTAATTATCTTAAAAAAGAACTAACAAACCGTTTAAACATTATAAAATTCTTCTCTAATTATAAAAAGTTTAATGCATACTAATATACTCGTAAAATTTGTTAAGACAGTTATATTAAGCAAAATACTGTAAGACAGCTAAATCTAATTTGCAAAAAGTTGAAATTGTTTTAAACGCATCTATACGGGCTAGCTTAAGGGCATTTCAAACTACACCAATTAAAAATCTACGTGCAGAAGCTGGGATTGATGAAATTCGTATCCATGCTAATAAAATAAAATTTCGCTTGCTACACAAAGTTGTAACCGAGAAATCTGGACTTCTAAAAAAACAGATATTAATGCTAAAAAAAAGGAAGACAGAACAAAAATTTGAATCTACACTCTCCCACCTATACAAACTGGTAAACAAATTTAATTTTGATAAACTTAATATACCAAAACAAACCTTTGCTCCTTGGCTTTTGGATTACAAGTCTTTTATAAATAATCTAATATTTTACAACAAAAACACCACTCCGCCTGGTACTTACCGTAAATTATTCATCGAAGTCTTTACTAAACTTAAAACTCATAATTGACAATTTTTGTATACAGATGGTTCAAAAACGACGTGCCATGTCGTCGACGAAAATTTAACTACTAAAACAACTGGAATTTTAACAACTTATTCTACAATATTTGAAGCTGAAGCCATTGCCATTCACGAAGCTCTCAAACAACACAAAGACGGAAACAATAAAATTGTAGTCTGCACTGATAGTCGATCTGTTTTCGAAGCAGTTAAAAACACAAAAAAAAAAACTTGAAATAATAGTTTCAATTCAGCAACTGTTAATTCAGATGAGACATAAAGCGAAACTATATTGGATTCCAAGCCACGCAGGAATAAATGGAAATGAAGCAGCAGACTTGGCAGCTAAAAATTCAAGCTCCTATCCAACTTTTAAATTTATTCCACATTCAAAAGCTTTCATAACCAGATTTGCTTTGAAACACCTAAACGATTCCCTTATTAGTAAATGGAAAAATTATAACCACTTATACAGTAAAATTATTCCAGAAAAAATTGCTCTACAACTTCCAATCTCAACAAGCTGCCTTAAAAACAAATGCTTTACAAGACTTCGTCAAACGCATACCAACCTTACCCATCAATATCTACTTTCTGGAGAATCCCAACCCATATGTAACTTCTGCAACAACTCGCTCCTAACTATAACACACCTTTTAAAAAGCTGCCCCTTGTTGCACTTCACACGTATATCACTGTGCGGTACCAATGACATTATTAATCTACTGAAAATACCATCTAAAAAAAAATATAATTCTTACTAACACATTTCTTAACCATTTGAATATTCAACAAAAAATTTAAGTATAATTAGATTTTTAGTCTTATATTATATATAAATAACTTTTTAAAATCATTCCTAAGCCGATAGCCTTTGTTGCTAGTGCTGTATAATTTAAGATTTATTATAATTTTAATTGTAATAATATCTAAGTTAAATTAAAATTAAAAAATATTTAAACACTATCAACTATTTAAAAGTTTTCTAAAAAACCCCATATTCTCCAAAAAGTACTTTTACACTATTAAATCATTTTTATATTAAAATTGTACAAGAAAACTGAAATTCAAATATCTAACATTTTTAGAATATTACTTTCAGCGAACCTTCCTTCAGCTTACTAAGAGCCTTGCCTTTCGCTCTTATATATCAATAGCTTATTTCATGAAGGAGAGTGCAGAGAAGACGCTAAGGTGATACATAAGCAACTCAACTTCATCCCAATTATCTTTATCAGAGATTAACAAAATAATTTTTTTACAAAAAGTTTACTAAAAATTTGAATATTTCCAAAACATTCTACTTGCAATAAAAAATTACTTTTAAAGCCGAAAATGAACAAAAAATAAGTTAACATTATCAAGAACTTAAAAGTTTTCTAAAAACCCCATATTCACAAAAAAAACAGGAACTCTTAAGTCGGCGATGGAGGTTTGTTAACGTGTTAAGGTCTCGCACCACCGGCAAGTTAAATAGTTATGAGCCAGAGTCTTTCGATGATTTATATATACATACAAACACATGGTTAGCACTCTTACTTGTTTTAATAATTATTTTGTTTAGAAATAAAGGTGTTTTTACTTCTACTTGCTGTAATTTATTTCTTGATTTTGATTCTTCATTGGTTTTGTGCCAAAAACGTTTTGTGGTTTATTGTTAATGATTTGTGGTTGCATATGTACTTTGTGGATTAATATCTAGTGCTTGTATATACTTTGTGACAAATTGAACGCACAAACGATTTTTTATTTCAAAAATTTATAAACAACTCTTCTACTTTAAGAGTTTGTTGCTGATGTTATATCTTGAATAAAATCAATGTTTTATTTAAAACTTTATAACAAACAGGTCGAATAAAAAAACTCAATAATAAAAATCAATGTTAGTTCATCGATTTGTATAAAATTTGGTTTATATTATTTGTTTTTTATACAAACAGAATAATAAAGACACGTTAAATTAACTGAATTTTTCATGAAAAAATTTTTCAGCACTAACTATGTTCAAAACAGTTCAACAGATACATCAGGTAAATTTAAATTGCATTTATTCTGTTTATTTAAATCAGACAACTATTGTCAAGTTACGGTGAAATTAACTCGTGTAATAATTAAATTATAATTAATCTTCTTTATTTGCCTATTTATTTGCCACGTCTGAATGTTATCTATCAATGTAACTTCTTTTCATCCCCTATTATGTGTTCCTTATGTATTATGTGTTCCTTTACGTAGATAGTAGTTGCAGCAGCTTATATGTAAGTTTTAATAGTACCCAATAGTTTTCGTTTATTATGTAATATTTTTAGTACCTTATTGTTTAATACATGGCCCACATTTCGAAAGCTTCAAGCTGCTTTATACGAGTATCTACAGTTTGAACTGAAGACATTTTGTTCTTAAAGCCAAATTGGATGAATCCATTACCATCTTGCATTTGTCTAAATAGGGCCGTTATTTAAAAGAGTTTAAAAACGTGGCTCATTCGACTGATTGATATATTTATAATCACTGCAACGTTTTGGATAAGGTTAATCAGAGCCCTTTCTGTGGGTATTCACCAGTGTTTTAATTTAACAGGTTCGTTAAAAGATATATCTGAAGGAGTAGCAGGTCTAAAATTTACCTTAAGTAATTAAGCTTCGCCTTTCTTCAATTTTTGTCTACATGTTAATGTTTTAAAATGATCGAGTTGTAACCATTTTAAAATTAAAATTTTTAATTTTTCGATACCTTGCCCCATTATTTTTTGGAAATATTGGGTACAATTTTTAGCATTTTTTTAATTTTTTACTGTAGTTAGCGAATATTATTTCTTTTTTGACTTAAAAATTAAACGATTTTCAACTTCGAAAATTAATGCATTTTTAAATAATTTTTAAAATTTGCCCAAATAGGGATTGAACCGTGGATTATTAAAAATCGACTAAAATTTACTTTTTCAGTTCATTTTTTAATTTAATTTTTTACAAAGAAAAATTATTATTCAAATGTATGCGGTCGTTTTCCAAAGAAAACAAGAAAAATTAGATGCTGGCAGAATGCAATGCCGAATTTTCAGGACTGCTATCTACCTTAAGTTTTGTAGATTGTAAATATCATTTAAAAAAATAATTAATATTAATTTTGTTAGACGAAATTCACACACAACTCAAAGCATTTCTTTGTTGTTTTTTCTACAACACGTCTTGTACATTTGTTTTTGCTTTTTGGTACTACACTATCGGTATATCCACGAAACGCAAATTATATTTTTAATCATTCATACTTGTTTCCTCACAACATTATAGATGCTGTTCCAGTATCATATTCAGTGTAGCCAGATAAGGGGATTTCTCCCCAAATTGGGGACTTCAATATAAGTTTGGGAACAGAAATTCGTCGGGAGGGATTTGGAGATTTTTCATTCCTAGCTTTTTTCATTATCGACACTTGTTTGATTTACAGGCATTAAATTTAATATTTTGAATAGTTTTCTACCTGTACTACTGTCTAGTCAAGTTAACATATTAAAAGCATCACGATATAAACTTCTGGTATAGACACTTGATAGTGGATCAAATATTTTTCTACGCAAATTAAAATTACATATTTTAATATAAAACCAACTGATCATCCTTGTGAATTATTTTCAAAAAATGTGCAAATTAAAACAATGCCATAACGATAAAAATGCATACAACAAAACGTTAGGCTATAATAAAATTATGTTAACGGAATGCCTGTAAATACTCTTGATTGATGAGTCATTGGATGTATTTAGTTTGCATTCAGTATTTTAAGGAAAAAAAGGTGAAAATAATCATAGAATTTTAAAAATATCCATAGACCCAAAAGTTTACTAACGAAAGCGAGTGGACTAAAATTGCACATGTTTACTGGCAGAAGCACAAAAAAATTTTAATGCGAAACACATTTTTGGCTTTTGGGCAATAGTATACGCATACGAAGAAGATGTTGGAAACTATTTGTTTCTTGAAATCGCTGCCTCCATGTTCAATCTATTAATAAGTAATGCAGTTTAGAAAAAATATATTTGTACATGAACACTACGAAAAGCAAACTGAGGAATAAATAAATTGTTAGAATTAGTGATGAAAATAAATTCTTTTATAAGTTTGGAGTTCCCGAAGCATAATAAAAAGTTTTAAATCTAAAAAAAAGAGTTAAACAAAAGGTACAAATTCATTCATATATTTATTAATTATGTTTTCACGCATGTGGTCAGCTGAAATGAAAAATCAGATAGAATTTCATTCTTTAAACGAAAATGTATGTATCTCCCTAAATTACTAAAATAAAAAAAACTATTTTGAATATTTGTTAGTTACATGTTTTTTTTTATTTTAGCTTACTATATACTCTTGAGTTTGGGATACACCAGTTTTAATTTGTAAGAAATTAAAAAATATACTTTATTTCTGTATAATGTACCCTCTTTTCTAATTTAGTTCAAAACATTAAAATTAATGACATAGTATATGTATGTATAAGAAAACAATAAATTAAAAAGTTTTTTTTTTAACAAAGATGCTTCTTTTAAATTTTTTCTTTTTTGGGACGAAATTGGGGATTTTTGTTTTGAAATTGGGGAAAAGAGTCAGAATTTTTCTGGCAACACTGATCATATTAACTGTTGACCAAGGATTGAAACGTGGATTATTATAAATCAACTAAAATTTACTTTTTTGGTTTGGTTCATTTTTTAATTTAATTAAAAAAATATTTGAAATGTATGCGAACGTTTCCCAAAGAAAACAAGAAAAATTAGACGCTTTATCCCTCATCCATATTCTTCGCATCTATCTGATTTAATTTGTGTATATTGTAAATATCATCCATTTAACCAACTAATCAATATTAATTTAGTTCAAACAAAATTCACACACAACTGAAAGCATTTCTTTTTTTCTTGCCTTCTCTACCAGGGTTACCGTTCGCCCGACAAAAGTCATAATTTTACCCGTTTTAGCAGTGTGCGACTTTTTTTGTCACCGACTTTTGCAACTTTTTTAATTTTTGGGACTTTCTACCCTTATTTTGTGAAGTTTCTTACAAAGAACATTTAATTATCAGTAAATTATAAGCAGCATACGACAACCAAATTTATTAAACTTAGGTAACGCTGCTAGTATACATGAAAATATTTATATAGATTCATGTGTATATGTATAATGCAACTGTACATCTTATGACATATGATTCTGTAATCAGCTTTTTGTTTTGATATGAATTTATTTCATAAAAAAGCTTAAAAAAATGTGCGACTTTTTTTTTCTCAAACGACTTTTTTGTGCGACTTTATTTTTATAAAACGACCTTTTGTGCGACTTTTCAAAAATTCCTAACGGTAACAATGTTCTCTAGAACACATCTTGTACATTTGTTTTTGTCTTTTGTACCACAACCATCGGTATGGCCATAAAATGCAAATTTTTAGTTTTAATCATTTATAGTTGTTTCCTCACAACATTATACTTGCTGTTCCAGTATCACATTAACTGTTGATGAGTTAGGTATAAATATATATGCGTGGTGCCTGCGTGTTTTTAAGTTTTTAATTTTTCCCAATCAGGGATTGAACCGTGGAATATTATAAATGATTAAAATTTACTTTTTTGGCCTGGGTTAATTTTTTAATTTAATTTTTGGGAAGAAAATTTATTTTTCAAATGTATGCGGGAGCTTTCCAAAAAAAAAAAGAATAAAAATTAGACGCTGGCAGAATGTTATGCCGCATTTTCCGGACCGCCAAATTCTTCATCATCATTCTTGACATCTATGTACCTAAGGTTGTGTATATTGTAAATATCATCCATTTAACCAACTATCAATATTAGTTTGGTTCAAACAAAATTCACACTCAAATCAAAACATTTCTTTGTTGTTTTCTCTACAACACGTCTTGTACATCTGTTTTTGCTTTTTGTACCACAACCATCGGTATGGCCACGAAATGCAAATTTTGATTTCAAATCATTTATACCTGTTTCCTCAAAGTTTCAAAAACTATTTTTTTTTCAATTGCATGCGCATTAAAGATATCGTATTTAAATTATTCTCATTTTTAGTACAAACGCTGCTCTAGAATTTTGGGTGGAGCATATTTTGCTTAAAAATATATTCTCGTTTTAATAAAATAAGAACAATTATCATATCTTTAGAGAAGTGCCTATAAAGTTGTCTCAAATTAGGGGTTTTCTCGATTAAAATTAGCATAATATTTTATTAGTTGGACCATCTCATTGGTCACATAAAGAGACATAAACTTGAAACTTCGTTAAAACCCTCTCTACATTATATTCTCTTATATCTTGAATGACTTATACTTCGCACGACTTCGCATCAATGTAATATTTCAAGTCAAGTGTAGGACAAAGCAAATTACCTTCTCCTTTCTTTTACTCCTCTGAATCCCATTAATGATCGATAGAGAAAACTCAACTAAGGTTCTTTTTCTACAATTATTTTTTTATTTATTGTTTCATCTTCATGCTTGTATTTTTTTATTTGATTCTTCTATGTTCTTATACAGATAAAGAGGCTGTAGCGAATCGAAAAAAAGATATTCAAATGAGTTTGAAAAATAAGATGGGCCTGATTATTGATGGTGTAAAACCAGGATATGGCACGAAAAATTATGGAAATGCTGCCAGAAGGTTTTTTATAAATTATTCAAAGAGTGATGAAATAACTGGGTTAAACGAAGAAGTCATTAAAAGTTTTTATATTATTTTAAGTGTGTTGTCATCAGAATTTGAAATTAATCTGCATGTGTTTCAAGGGTTCATATAAGAAACTAGAGACAAATATTTAAAATTTTACGACTGGAACCCTCTTCCTGTTAGCGTACATCGGTCAGTTATCTGAAGAAGCTCGCAACAAGGACTGTAGGCGATACGGGTTGGCGCACACACGCAAATCTTCAAGAATCAATATAAACAAAGATTTGCTTAACATGTTGTTAATAACATCAGATCCTCTGATCAATTCTTATCGACAAAAACCTTCTATAAACTTCTCGTATCTCCCACCGGAAGTCATAAGGTTTTTTGTTGAGTCTAGTTTTGATGCCCATAAAAATTTACGTTTTGAGCTTGCAGGAGCAAGTAAAACTAAAGAAACAGAAAAGTTTAGCGAATCTGATTCTGATAAGTAGTTAAGTAGAAGTTTGATTTAACTCATAAATGTATGACTCATTTTTTATGAAATTAAATGAGCAGTCCTATTATAAGTCCTTATTTTTTGTTGAAATTGAATAATAAGAATTTAAACAACTTATTTAAATTCTGTTTTTTCTATTGTGTTAAAAAATTTAATAAAATTTTCAATTTCGGGTCATTTATTTTGTTGCTTTTTTTGCGTTTTTGAGCTCCCCCTCCCTCTCAGTATTTTGTGTCCTTGCCCTGTACTATCACCTCCATTCGGCAAATCATCCATAACGTCACAATTCATTGGAAAAATATCGAAAAATAAAGTAAAGAAGAAGGTCTTACCTCATTGACCTTTTAAATAGGCCCTAAGGCTCTCAAAGACCCCTCGGGAGGTCTTATCGGTCCTTTATCCCGTCAAAATTTTTCATGAACCCATTTGACACCAAATCCATATATTTTAAATTTAAAAATAATTTTTGCCGGCTAACTTGTATGGGGTAGCCCAGTGTGCGGTGCCTTGCGTGCTTTTAAATTTGTAATTTTTTTCCCGATAAGTAATTGAACCGTGGAATATTATAAATGAATAAAATAACCTTTTTTCGGCTTAGGTTCATTTTTAATTTAGTTCTTAGAAAAAAAAATTATTTTTCAAACAAATTTGTTGCGCATGTGTAGTTAATAAGTTAAAATCTGCAACACTAGGGTAAAGAAAATCCCACAATTCCCAAAATAAGAACAAAGAATCCACCAATTAGAATTTTTATTCTTTTGCGCATAAAATTTACATATAAAAGTTCGAAGTATATATTGCTTTTTTTAGTAGTCTTCTTTTTTTGTTTCCAGCGTTGGGATTTTAAGAAATATAGAGTAAAATCAATGTTTCGATGTAAGATAGACGAATTAAGAGGACGTACACACATAAACAAAAATAGAAAATTTAAATTAATTGCTTAAGAAAATTTTTTCTAAAAAACAATATATTTATTTATGGCCTTTTTACGCTAAAATCCATGAAAATCAATTAATTTTGGAATGTTTAAGTTGAAAATCATATAAATTTTATGTCAAAAGAGATATAGTCTTCAAATTTTTAAAGAAATCCCATAATTTTAATAATAAAACCCAAAAAACCCCAAATTGGAATTTTTACTCTTTGTCCATAAAGTTTGCATATGGACTAGGGCTCATTAAATAATTTCAGGGAAAATTCGGAGTATATATAATTTTTTAATAGTAGTCTTCTTTTTTTCCATTTCAGATTTGTGATTTTAGAAATGTTTTTGATGGCCAAAATACTCAAAAATTCAATAGTTTTAGAATTTTAAAGCTGAAATCGTATAAATTTTTAAGTCAGAGGAGTTATAGTCTTCAAATTTATTTTGCTCGCTAACTGAGATAAAAATTAAAGCTAACTTTGCTGAAAATTGTACCCAATATTATCGAAAAATCCAAAATTTTAACTTTAAAATGTTTACAACTCAATTATTATTCATTAAAAATGCGAAGATTGAGGCATCATTTTGTAGGTATTTACTAGACCTTTAACACCATAGAAAAAATTACAGGTGCGAGATCACACATCGGAAAGTGGAAGGTAACCAGCTTCTGAACTTAAGCTCAAAATTTCCTCTGCTATGCTCAAGAAACATTTTAGATCAATCGGCATAGTCGTTTATAAATAGCTGAGTTATTTTCACAACATTTTGATACCGCCTCACTCTGCAGGGAAATCAACATTCAAATAAATCATCGACTAAAGTGGAAAAGAAACAAGAGGCATGCAAAAATGTTTGCCAACCTAACCAAAGTTATGCATTGTACATAGCTGTATTTTCATATGCATAATGCAATTACCGATAATGAACTAGGCATCTGTGAATATGCATTCTGTAAACAAACAAGAAAACTTTAGACAAAACACAGAACAGCAATTGAAACAGCAACAATTAGAATTATTTAATTTTAAACCTATAACAATATAATAGCCAATGCCAATTAGTAAGGCATTCATGTTAAATGTCAAAGCAAGAATAGTTTACAGAAAAAAAGAAAATGGAATATCTCTTTCTTTATTTGAATGCATAATGTAAAAAAAAACATTTTAAATACATTTTATTATAGATGAGAAAACGTGCAAATAAATAAACTTACATATTAAAACTTTAAAGCAATTGGAAATTGATTTATTAAATAAACCAAAGATACTAAAATAAACAAAATGTGGCATACATAATTTAACATTTAGTTTTCTTGTTTTAGCTTAACAAATGTGGAAGAATTTTTTGTGAAAATAAATAAAAATCGCAATATAAAAATTTGTTATTAAAAAATATATACAAATAGCAAAAGAAAAAACTTGTACACCCTTTCATTTAATATATACTGGCTGTTAATTAGGGATTTGCTTTAAAGTATATAAACGCAAACTGCAGGATATTTTGTTTATTTATAAATGCATGTTTATTTTTATCTCTAACACTAACCGTAATAATTTGATCTCAAAAAATAAAAAGTTGACAATACCGCAACACAACGCAAAAAAAATTGTACACTTGTTGTTCTGTGTACTAAATTTGTGTTAGTTAAATTTTTTAATCAACCTGTGCAATAATTACTGTGATATAGAAGCAAATATGCCGAATAAGCAAATGTCAAAAGATTTTAAGGAAACAATTATAAGACTGTGTAAAAAAGGAAAATCAACGCGTGAAATCGGGAAAATACTAAACAGAGGTCATAGCAAAATTCTCATTAAAACTTTTCAAAAAAGTGGATGTTGCGAAAACCCTGTGGATCTGATCGTCAAACAAAAAAAAAAAATAAAAATGGTAGTGATGGTAGGAACTCAGTGTGGAGGAAGCAAGGCGAAGCCCTTAAATCACGGATCATTACACATACTGTTAAGCATGGAGGTGGAAGTGTAACGGTCTGAGGTGTCATGGGCGCAAACGGCGTATGTAACCTTGTTTTTATAGAGGGGATTATAACAGGATTGATTATTTAAATATTTTAAAAAATAATTTAATTCAATCTGCTGAAAAAATGGTCTTGGCAGAGAGCAGATCCCATAGATCATTTGTGGTCTTTTATGAAAAGAAAAATAAAAGATACCATATAACCAACAAAGAAACCCTTAAAACGCTCTAAGGGACATCTAGGAATCTATACCTCTAGAGGTTACAAGAAGCCTGGTTAATTCTATGCTAAGAAGACTCCAAGCAGTTAAAGAAGCAAAAGGTCATCAAACAAAATACAGAGAAGGATTATTTTATTAATTTTCTACAGTTACAATAAGATAAAAAGTTTTGTTTTTTTATGTACAAGTTTTTTTTTTTTGCCTAAGAATATTGGCATATTTTTGTTTATGAAGTTTTTTCTTGGTAGCGAATGGTTACGAAAATGTTTTCTACATGTAACTTTAATACGGATCTTAAGTTTAAATTTTATGGAAAGCATATATTTCTTGATATCGATAAATTTTAACCTTATATTTATTTTAATTTGCTAAGTGTACAAGTTTTTTTTTGCTTACTATATATATATATATATATATATATATATATATATATATATATATATATATATATATATATATATATATATAGATATATATATATATATATATATTAATATGATATTCTCATCAAAAACTTATGTATTAAAAAAAATCTGGCACAATTTAAGTAAATGCACATAAAAGAAATTCCAAATAATAATTATCATATGGATGTACTTGCATGTTCATATTTGTAAAAATTCGTAAAAAAATGTTTTTCCATCATGTATAACATATATACAATGCAAAATAATATCGACATTGCCCACCTAAACTTACATTATTTATAAAACTGAATAAAACATCAAAATTTTTTTCTTGTTTGAACGATATATTTTTTCTCAAGGGTAAGAAAAATTAATTACAAAATTTTAGCTATTCCTTGATTTGATTTTTTGTGAATGTGTATGAATTTATACAGTTTAACGTGTTAAAAAAATTAAGGATAGTTCATAAAATTTTAAAGCTGAAATTTACTTAAGTAAAACTAAGTAGATATTTATACTAAATATTGTTGCATGAGGCCTTAGTGCCGCATTTGTACTTTGTTGCGGATTCTTTGTTATCTAGAACAGCACCATATCTCCTAGGCAATAAGTCGACCAAATTTTGACAAACATGTAGCGGGATTTCGTTCTACGCATCCTGTATAAGATTCCAAGGCTCATCGCAATTTTATGGAAACTTTCCCGATTGCTTTGTTAACTTCGTTCCACAAATTTTCTATTGGGTTTAAATCAGGGGACTGTGCTGGTCATGTTAAGATATTGATTTTGTTGACCTGGAAGCACTTCTTTGTGTACTTTGCCGTATGCTTAGTATATTATCCTGCTGGAAGACCCATTTGAGCGGCATATTTTTTTCGGTATACGACAACATTGTATTTTTCAAAGTGCCATCAGCTGATTTCATTATGTTCTGGATACAATATAGAGTACCCATACCATAACAAGCGAATGACCTCCATACTTTGGTGGCCGGCCTAAAAATATATTATGGATTGAATTCTTGATGGAAAGGTCTGCCATGTAGTTGGGAGCCTAATTCAGAAGAAAACAAGTTTACTTTTGTTTCATCAGACCATAGATTATAACGCCATTTTTCTTTATATATATATATATATATATATATATATATATATATATATATATATATATTCATATTAAGAGAGAGAGAGAGAGAGAGAGAGGTGCACAAATGGGTACAAAATTGTACTTTGTGCACTTTTATGCAAATTAAAATTTTTTTTTACTTTTTTTTTAGTATTAAGGTACTTAAAAAACAGTGTAAAATTCAAAACGAAAACAACTCCCATATAGTCAATTTTGCACCGTTGAAAAATCTTGCGGACTATGAAAATGTTTAATACTCAGTCCAAAGCCCTTTATTTTGCAAGACATCATTTACGCGATTTGGCATACTCTCTACCGATTTCTGTACTATTTCCTTTGGAATATACTTCCATACGTTTTGGATCCGCAGCCAAAGCTCGTCGAAACTGGTAGGGGTTGATTGGTACTGTCCTAACCGTCTCTTCACGACTGACCACATATCCTCAATTGGATTGAGGTCGGGACGTTGTGCTGGCCACTGCATTAATTGAAATTTTTTTTCACCAGGGCGGCACCAGCAATATTGTTTACCGTCGGATTGGAAACGGTTGAATTTGGATTTGTCTGACCAGATCACACGTTGCCAGTCGTCCCTTGTCCAAGTTCTATTAATTTTAACCGTGCCTTTACATATTTTTGACAACTCAGGTTTTTGTTTTCTTACTGCTGCAATAAAACCAATGTTGCGACGGGCTCTAAATGTCGTCCCCCGAGTAACAGGTTTTCCGATTGCTAACGAAGCATCCCTTGGTGTTAAAAACTAATCTCTTTTCTTTTGTCGTATCATTAGACGTGCGTCCGCATTAGTTAAAAGTTTTTTACGGCCTCGAACTTGATGCTTGGGAACAACGGAACAAGGTTTTTATACTTTATTGACCACTGATTGACTCACTTTAAGTTCTTTTGCAATTTCCCGGATAGAACAGCCTCTTTCAGTCATGGCCCGGATGCTCTCCTCGGTGGATTTTGAAAGTTTCTTCATTATTTTTTTTTCATTATATTTTATTTTTTATTTTTGTTAAAAAATTTTGGACAAAGTTTTTACCAAACGCAATTTAAATAATGTCGAGCTTATGTCTTCTTAAAAAGAAAATTAGTAAAAAGCAAAAAGGATTGAAAAATAACGATACTTGTTCATTTCTTTTTTTCAAATTCTTCATAAAATGCAAAGGTGCAAAATTGAGTACATGAGAGTTATTTTGTTTTTTTTTCTTAGTGCTTGACGCATCTCGTTACAAATTTTATTAAGTACTAGATACTTAATAAGGGACAATAAAACTTTTTGGATTTGCTCTATTACTTTTATATTTATGAAACAAGAAGTGCTCAAAGTACAAACATGTAGACATATGTGCACCTTACTTACATGACTCATAGTGCTTTGTTCCCATAAACATATTGGACAAAAATAAAAGGAATTGTCACAGATTTTTGAAACTTTGCAAGAGCAGTTATATCTAGCCCAATATATACACTTTATGCTGGGTATACATCAAAAACTAATTAGCATTGTATTAAAAATAACTTTCGAAAAATATATTTTTAACTTTGGCTTTGTTTAGCAACTCTCTGTAGTTTCGAAAATTCCGGATGAAATAATGCCTATTTGCTTTATTTCACAGCCTTAATAAGATGTTGCTAGAAACATTTCATAGTTTTTTCCACAATAAAACGACAGTTGCAACATTTTTTCATGACTTTTTTATACAAATTTTGTATGTACGTAGTTTGAGAGCATTCCGCACGTAAAGCTAAACAGAGTACCAGGCTTTTAAAGAAAATGTATATATATCTCTGCAATAAAAAAAAACAATTTTTAATTACTCGTTAGTGACTCGAGCTTTTATTTTAGCTTACGATTTCGGATATACCATTTTTAATTTGTAAAAAATTAAAAAAAATAATTTATTTTTGTATAATATCTACTCTTATATCGATGCCAGCATTTTAGGTAGAAGTCAGTTACTCCTTACTTCTTAAGATTAAACACTAAATGTTACAAAAACAAAATACATTATATTAATTTACTTTAATTGTGCTTGATTCCTTCATAAATAAATATTTCATGATATTCTCATGAAATATTTATTATTATGTGTTACTGCCGCGAAAGCATATCCATATGGCCATTTCACTACTGCTCATATAGCTCATCAGTGGATTTTATTAAAATTTTGCAAAGAAAACCTCCAAGTCTTATACCAAAAGCCAAATTAATTAAATGAGAACTCCATTGAATCAACAAGGCAAAAAGGCAATAAAAAACTCAAAAATTTTTATTACAAAAACACAGTAACCATTGAGTAACTACTTTTATTTTTTCTTATGTAGAAACATGAAAGAAAAAATAAAAATAGTTACTCAAAATCCACTAATGAGCTCTAGTGAAATGGCCATATGGATATGCTTATCTCGCAGTAATACATAATAATAATAAATATTTAATGAGAATATCATGAAATATTTATATTTGAAGGAATCAAGCACAATTAAAGTAAATTAATGTAATAAAGATTCCAAATAATAAATTTTCTTGTTAAAATACATTGTTGTCAAATTAAGATCTAACTATCAATTTCATCTCTATGAGAAGTTAATTGGACAAAAAGACTCGTTATAATTATAAAAAAATACTTCCCCTTAAATTTTAGGAGTAACTTCTTCTAACTACCAGATTGCTTAAAAATTAACAAATTTCATAGCTATTTAATTAATGTAACAGATTAACAAACATACTAACTCGGTTGTATTAAATGCGTGTGAAAATGTTAAAGGAAGTTAGTTTTTCATAAATTTAAACATAAAATATTTTTAAGATCAGAATTTTCTATTTTTTTATATCGCATTTCGAATTCTATGTTTGTGTCCATACTTAAATTTAAGCTTTGTAACTTTAAACCTTTCTATTATGTTAAAATTTACATTTTTCGTTTTTATAAAGCAGAACTCCGTTACTTTTAGAAGTTATATATTCGATTCTGTTAAAATCACCCTTTTTACACTTCTAAAGCTGCAGTCAGATTTGTCAAATATTTGAAAAAAAATGTCAAATATTTGTCATAGTCTGATCAAAAAATATTTATTAGAAGCAAATAACGACACAGCTGATTTCGGGCAAACAAAATTATTTGCATGCAAACAAAAATGTGTCTAATGTGACCATAATGTGAATACTCAGTATCAAATATTTGACTCGATTTTGGGCAAATAAATATTTGAACTTGCAAATAACGTATGTGAAAACAGAGCTGTCGCTTAGATAAAAAAAATTAACACGCTCACAATGAATTCAAAAAATATTAGTGATACTTTTGAAAAAAATTCAATTTAAGAAAAATAAATACAATAAATTAATTAATGATTTAAAGAAGTTATCAGCCAAAAACATGGTGAAGGGATTAAATTTAAAAAAGTTTAATAATATTAATTGTGTCACCTGTGCTGTAAACAAAATTACAGTCAAGCCATTTAAAAAGTATTCCGGTGTTCAAACAAAAGATTTGCTGGAGGTTGTGCATACCGATTTATGCGGGCCGATTGGAGTGAAATCTGTTGGAGGCTCTACATATTTTATGACTTTCATTGACGATTATTCTCGTTATGTAGCAGTTCATTTTTTGAAAAACAAAAGTGATGCATTTGAAGCATTTATTAATTTTGCTGTGACTGCGGAGAAGCAGACTGGCCGCCGAATTAAAATTGTCAGAAGCGACAATGGGAAAGAATTCATTAATTCAAAATTTCAAGAGTATTTCTCCAAAAGAGGGATAGTCCACCAAACGACTGTGAGTTACACCCCGCAACAAAATGGTGTTGCTGAAAGAGCTAATCGAACCCTAGTCGAAATGGCTCGTTGTTTATTAGAACAGTCTAAACTACCACAAAGTTTATGGGGCGAAGCTGTCAGCACGGCTGTGTTTATAAGAAATAGATCACCCACAAATGTCCTTGGTGAGGTGACACCTTACCAAAAATGGGCAGGTAAGCAACCATCAGTTTTTCATTTAAAAACATTTGGATGTGATGCGGTCGTTTTAAATAAAGGTGTAAGGCCAAAAGGCAGCAAGTTCTTGCCAAAAGGTTCCAAAATGAAATTCGTTGGATACCATTCTCAAACAAAAGGTTTCCGTTTCTATAACCCCAACACAAGACAAATTATTATTGCCCGCGACGTAATATTTTTTGAAAATTCGTTTAAAGAAACGCCAGTTGAAACTGATGAAAATGGAGTGTTTTATTGCAACATTTTTAAACAACATAGAGAAACAGAAGTTAACAGTTCCAGATGAGTATTGTGATTCTCAAGTGGTTGATAATGGCGAACAGGTGAGTCTATCTACTAATGAATTTGATAGCAAAGAAACAATAAACAAGAGAAAAAGGTCTAGATCAAGCAGTGAATCTGATAGTAAAATTAGTAAAGAAACAGAATACAAAAGAAATAGAGGAAGACCTAAATTAATTAGAACACAACAAAGAGGCAGACCTCGTAAAGTTTATACAGTTGAAACTGATACCGAAATGTTGAATTCTGTAATTGAAAATCCAGCTTCCGTTGATGAAGCGCTAAAATCTGAAAATTCTACAGAATGGAAAGGAGCAATGCAAAAAGAATATAAGTCTTTAATTAAAAACAAAACTTGGCAGTTGGTTGATAAACCAAATAATAAAAACGTAATTGGGTGCAAATGGGTTTTTGTTGTCAAACGTTCACCAGAGGGCAATATTGAAAAATACAAGGCAAGGTTAGTTGCACATGGATGTTCACAAAAGTACAACGTCGATTATAATGAGACATTTGCGCCTGTAGTGAGACATTCTACAATACGACTATTTTTTGCATTATCTGCCAGACATGAACTGCCGCTTATTTAAACGGAGATTTGTCAGATGACGTTTTTATGATGCAGCCAAAACTTTTTATAGATAAAGAACATCCGAATAAAGTATGCAAGCTAAATAAATCTCTCTACGGTTTAAAACAAGCCGGTAGGGAATGGAACAGAAAGGTGAACGACATATTAATTGAAGTGGGTTTTGAACGTTGTAAGTCTGACACATGCGTGTATGTAAAACGAAATGATAACGAATTATGTTTAATCGCAATTTATGTTGATGACATGCTTTTGGCATCTTCTACTGAACAAGAAATTAAAAATGTTGTTGATAAAGGCCCTGTTTCTTTTTATTTGGGTATGGAAGTCAATCGAAATGGTCTTAGAGGTGACGTTTCTATACATCAAAAACGTTATACTGAAGATTTGCTTGAGCGATGGGGTATGCCAAATTGCAAACCTGCCGCCACTCTGTTCCCAAGTGGTACAGTTTTAAAAAAATGTAAAAATAAATGCGAAAATTTGAAGACAACATCATATCAAAGTCTGATTTGTCTGATTTATCGGTTATATCTAGACCAGATTAAACACACGTAGTACCGAAACTATCACAATTTAATACGCATCCGCATAAAGAACATTTTGCAGCTGCTAAGCATGTTCTCCGATATCTTAAGAAATATCCTGAAGCTAAGATAACGTATTCTAATAGTTGCAACAATTTTGAAGTGTATTCGGACTCAGGCTGGGCAAGTGATTATTCTGATAGGAAATCCTCCTCAGGTTTCATAGCATTTATGGCAGGTGGTCCTATCGCGTGGGAGTCGCGAAAGCAAGCTGTGGTTGCTCTTAGTACTATGGAAGCCGAGTACATAGCTTTATGGCAGGGTACAAAAGAAGCTGTTTTCTTCAGATGTCTAATTAAAGAGATGGGATTCGAAGACTACATCGCATTTCCCACCCCGATTTTTTGTGACAATCAGAGCGCAATATTTACAGTAAAAAATCCTACAGCACATAAAAAAAGCAAGCACATTGATATCCGATATCACTATATTAGAGCAAAATACGAAGACAATGAAGTAAATGTAAAATACATTACAACAAATGATAATGCAGCAGACATTTTAACAAAAACTTTAACTAATCAGAAGCATTCATATTAAAGTATTAAAGTTACATGTAGAAAACATTTTCGTAACCATTCGCTTCCAAGAAAAAACTTCATAAACAAAAATATGCCAATATTCTTAGGCAAAAAAAAAAAACTTGTACATAAAAAAACAAAACTTTTTATCTTATTGTAACTGTAGAAAATTAATAAAATAATCCTTCTCAGTATTTTGTTTGATGACCTTTTGCTTCTTTAACTGCTTGGAGTCTTCTTAGCATAGAATTAACCAGGCTTATTGTAACCTCTACAGGTATAGATTCCCAGATGTCCCTTAGAGCATTTTAAGGGTTTCTTTGTTGGTTATATGGTATTTTTTATTTTTCTTTTCATATAAGACCACAAATGATCTATGGGATCTGCTCTCCGCCAAGCCCATTTTTTCAGCAGATTGAGTTAAATTATTTTTTAAAATATTTAAATAATCAATCCTGTTATAATCCCCTCTATAAAAACAAGGTTACATACGCCGTTTGCGCCCATGACACCTCAGACCGTTACACTTCCACCTCAATGCTTAACAGTATGTGTAATGATCCGCGATTTAAGGGCTTCGCCTTGCTTCCTCCACACTGAGTTCCTACCATCACTACCATTTTTATTTTTTTTTTTTTGACGACCAGATCCACTAGGTCTTTCGCAACATCCACTTTTTTGAAAAGTTTTAATGAGAATTTTGCTATGACTTCTGTTTAGTATTTTCCCGATTTCACGCGTTGATTTTCCTTTTATACACAGTCTTATAATTGTTTCCTTAAAATCTTTTGTCATTTGCTTATTCGGCATATTTGCTTCTATATCACAGTAATTATTGCACAGGCTGATTAAAAAATTTAGTTAACACAAATTTATTAGTATTTTTAAAAAAATATTTTAACGGAAACTTCAGTACACAGAACAACAAGTGTATAATTTTTTTTTTGCGTTGTGTTGCGGTATTGTCAACTTTTTTATTTTTTGAGATCAAATTATTACGGTTAGTGTTAGAGATAAAAATAAACATGCATTTATAAATAAACAAAATATCCTGCAGTTTGCGTTTATATACTTTAAAGCAAATCCCTAATTAACAGCCAGTATATATTAAATGAAAGGGTGTACAAGTTTTTTCTTTTGCTATTTGTATATATTTTTTAATAACAAATTTTTATATTGCGATTTTTATTTATTTTCACAAAAAATTCTTCCACATTTGTTAAGCTAAAACAAGAAAACTAAATGTTAAATTATGTATGCCACATTTTGTTTATTTTAGTATTTTTGGTTTATTTAAATAAATCAATTTCCAATTGATTTAAAGTTTTAATATGTAAGTTTATTTACTTGCTCGTGTTTTCATTTATAATAAAATTTATTTAAAATGTTTTTTTACATTATGCATTCAAATAAAGAAAGAGATATTCCATTTTCTTTTTTTTCTGTAAACTATTCTTGCTTTGACATTTAACATGAATGCCTTACTAATTGGCAT
Organism: Cistogaster globosa; assembly: GCA_937654795.1. Classification (NCBI taxonomy): domain Eukaryota; kingdom Metazoa; phylum Arthropoda; class Insecta; order Diptera; family Tachinidae; genus Cistogaster; species Cistogaster globosa. The sequence goes on from OW569406.1 coordinate 37,689,167, forward strand.
TGGCTATTATATTGTTATAGGTTTAAAATTAAATAATTCTAATTGTTGCTGTTTCAATTGCTGTCCTGTGTTTTGTCTAAAGTTTTCTTGTTTGTTTACAGAATGCATATTCACAGATGCCTAATTCATTATCGGTTATTGCATTATGCATATGAAAATACAGCTCTGTACAATGCATAACTAATTTTCTTTAAACACTTTGGTTTGGTTGGCAAACATTTTTGCATGCCTCTTGTTTCTTCTGCCCTTCAGTCGATGATTTATTTGAATGTTGATTTCCCTGCAGAGTGAGGCGGTATCAAAATGTTGTGAAAATAACTCAGCTATTTATAAACGACTATGCCGATTGATCTAAAATTTTTCTTGAGCATAGCAGAGGAATATTTGAGCTTAAGTTCTGAAGCTGGGTACCTTCCACTTTCCGATGTGTGATCTCGCACCTGTAATTTTTCTATGGTCTTAAAGGTCTAGTAAATACCTACAAAATAGTGCCTCAATCTTCGTGTTTTTAATGAATAATAATTGAGTTGTAAACATTTTAAAGTTAAAATTTTGGATTTTTCGATTATATTGGGTACAATTTTCAGCAAATTTAGTTTTAATTTTTATCTTAGTTAGCGAGCAAAATAAATTTGAAGACTATAACTCTTCTGACTTAAAAATTTATACGATGTTCAGCTTTAAAATTCTAAAACTATTGAATTTTTGAGGATTTTGGCCATCAAAAACATTTTTTTAATAAAAATATATTTCTAAAATCACAAAGCTGAAATGGAAAAAAAGAAGACTACTATTAAAAAATTATATATACTCCGAATTTTCCCTGAAATTATTTAATGAGCCCTAGTCCATATGCAAACTTTATGGACAAAAAGTAAAAATTCCAATTTCTTTAACCTTAGTATTAAAAATTTAAAGACTATATCTCTTTTGACATAAAATTTATATGATTTTCAACTTAAACATTCCAAAATTAATTGATTTTCATGGATTTTAGCGTAAAAAGGCCATCAATAAATATATTGTTTTTTTTAGAAAAAATTTTCTTAAGCAATTAATTTAAATTTTATATTTTTGTTTATGTGTGTACGTCCTCTTAATTCGTCTATCTTACATCGAAACATTGATTTTACTCTATATTTCTTAAAATCCCAACGCTGGAAACAAAAAAAGAAGACTACTAAAAAAAGCAATATATACTTCGAACTTTTATATGTAAATTTTATGCGCAAAAGAATAAAAATTCTAATTGGTGGATTCTTTGTTCTTATTTTGGGAATAATTTGTTTGAAAAATTATTTTTTTTTCTAAGAACTAAATTAAAAATGAACCTAAGCCGAAAAAAGGTTATTTTATTCATTTATAATATTCCACGGTTCAATTACTTATCGGGAAAAAAATTACAAATTTAAAAGAACGCAAGGCACCGCACACTGGGCTACCCCATACAAGTTAGCCGGCAAAAATTATTTTTAAATTTAAAATATATGGATTTGGTGTCAAATGGGTCCATGAAAAATTTTGACGGGATAAAGGACCGATAAGACCTCCCGAGGGGTCTTTGAGAGCCTTAGGGCCTATTCAAAAGGTCAATGAGGTAAGACCTTCTTCTTTACTTTATTTTTTGATATTTTTCCAATGAATTGTGACGTTATGGATGATTTGCCGAATGGAGGTGATAGTAAAGGGCAAGAACACAAAATACTGAGAGAGAGGGGGAGCTCAAAAACGCAAAAAAAAGCAACAAAATAAATGACGCGAAATGGAAAATTTTTTTAAAGTTTTTAACACAATAGAAAAAACAGAATTTAAATAACTTGTTTAAATTCTTATTATTCAATTTCAACAAAAAATAAGGACTTATAATAGGACTGCTCATTCAATTTCATAAAAAATGAGTCATACATTTATGAGTTAAACCAAACTTCTACTTAACTACTCATCAGAATCAGATTAGCTAAACTTTTCTGTTTCTTTAGTTTTATTTGCTCCTGCAAGCTCAAAACGTAAATTGTTATGGGCATCAAAACTAGGCTCAACAAAAAACCTTATGACTTCCGGTGGGAGATATAAGAAGTTTTTGGAAGGTTTTTGTCGATAAGAATTGATCAGAGGATCTGATGTTATTAACAACATGTTAAGCAAATCTTTGTTTATATTGATTCTTTAAAAAACAGGTATAAATGATTTGAAATAAAAATTTGCATTTCGTGGCCATACCGATGGTTGTGGTACAAAAAGCAAAAACAGATGTACAAGACGTGTTGTAGAGAAAACAACAAAGAAAAGTTTTGATTTGAGTGTGAATTTTGTTCGAACCAAACTAATATTGATAGTTGGTTAAATGGATGATATTTACAATATACACAACCTTAGGTACATAGATGCCAAGAATGATGATGAAGAATTTGGCGGTCCGGAAAATGCAGCAAATAACAACACAGCTGATTTCGGGCAAACAAAATTATTTGCAAGCAAACAAAAATGTATGTACCATAATGTGAATACTCAGTATCAAATATTTGACTCGATTTTGGGCAAATAAATATTTGAACTTGCAAATAACGTATGTGAAAACAGTGCTGTCGCTTAGATAAAAAAATTAACACGGTCACAATGAATTCAAAAAATATTACTGATAATTTTGAAAAAATTCAATTTAAGAAAAATAAATACAATATTTATATATAAATGCTTACATTATATAAATGCCTACATTATTCCATTCAAATTAAAACAATTATTGATTAAATAGGTGTTCTGAATTGAATTACAACAAAATTTTATTTTCTTTTATTATTTTTTCCTTTTTTTAAATAAAAAAAATTTTTTTTTTAAATTTTTATTAAATATTTTGAGAGGTTGAATATACGAACATATGTATGTAGAGTTTTGTTAGATTTAAGTCTAATTTATAATTTTCTTATGTGTGCTTATACTGAAAAGGGCCTTCACCTTCCTCTACAATGTGTTAAGAAAACTCCTCCCTTACGTTTAAGCTTTCCTGGAATATGTAGGATTGATGAGTTTGATGAGTTTTGCTCGCTCTGAATGCTTCGCCATTTGCCTGGAATAAGATCACTATCAGCAGTATAGGGGTCAACAGGATTGGCGTTGAAATACACAGAACTTTTACGACTAATCAAAAAGTTGAGAATTGCGCAACAGGCGAGCGTTACTGGTTTTGTTTTTTGAGGTTCTAGTTTAGTTGGGCTACGCATTACACGAAAGCGCGCTGACATAATTCCAAATGTTGGTTCTATTACTCGTCTAGCTCTCGATAAACGCTAATTGAAAACTCTTTTAATAGCGTTTATTTTACGTGCCCCATACGGTTTCAGTACGTTCGGTGTTAAAGCGGAAGCATCATCTGCAACCAGAACGTGTGGAACATTTAAATTTCTTTATGGTTAATGTTTTTATGATGGCAGATTAAACCTATTGTCTGTTAAAGCTTGGTTAAAGGAACTTTTTCGAAACCCCACTTCATCTGATATACGGCCGTTTGACTCAATATCTATATACAGAAAATTGTAGGATGCATTAGCAATTCCCATGAGTACAATGCTATGTGTTCCTACAAAACAACTTAGTTCACGACATATACTGAAAGTCAAGTAACCATATTTACTTTTGTAGTTGTAGTACATACTTCCGGCGCTAGAAGGCGCAGTCATCACAACATGTTTTCCGTCTAATGCCCAATACAATTTGAAAAGTTCCATAACCGTAGAAATTCCTCAGGTACGACTACCTACTTCTCTGCTGTTGATGGTATCCAAAATTTAATCACTTATTAATAGATTAAAATGATTTTATATTTATTTTTCCTTTAAGTACCCCAGTTGCAAAACTTTCTAAAGTGCATCGCACACTTCGGAAACATTTCCTAAAATTGTGTTGTGAGGAATACGGATATGTAATATGTTGCAAGGACCTAAAACTTTCGCTTGTCGCTAAGTACCGAAGCGTAACTGCTAAGCGCTCTGACGGAGAAATTGGCTTATGAAATCTGTAGTGTGTTTTGCTATCAGTGGTGATATTAACTTTAGCTACAAGTGGGTTACGAAATAATATTATGGGTATGCAAATTAAATTAACATTTACAAAATAATCAAAATCGGCTGCACTCATCCTTACAAATTTTTTGTACCAATGAAGACTTTCTTGCCGCAGCTCCAAAAGCAGTTTCGCACAGCAGCCTTCTTCTTCCCGGCGTTGAACCCACTTGCTAGTCCGTTGCCTTGCTTTTTTTGCTTTCCTTTGGTTTTTTTTTTTGTTCTAAAAGCAGTAGTGAAGTTGCGCTACAGCTCAACAGAAAAAATTCCTAAAATTCCAATAACATTATTTAAATTATTTTTTGGGAAAACAAATTTATTTATCAACACAGTTTCATCATATTTTTTGTCACGACTAATATTACAAATAAGTGTGACCATAGGGAAAACATGTTTTTTTCAAGTTTGCGTTTCATGCTGTTTTAACAAACAAAAACTGGCAAATAAATGCATAAAGTGTGACCACAAAAAAAAAATTCTTTATTGTTTTAAGAAAATTTTGTTCAAACACCAACAAACAATTTTGAGGCAAATATTTGTCCAATCTGACCGTACCTTAACAGACAAAGGTTTTATTTTATGTGGGAGAGCGGGAGAAAGAATGATAATCAGTACAGACTTTGATGTACTCGCAAAGTTGCTTTGTTTTTCGTTCGTTGCTAGTACACAGTTGTATATATGTACATATGTGTTTAAGCACCAACTGCAAAACGTCCAAAAATTAGGAACGATCACATAGAAGAAAACAAAATTTGTAAAAGGAAACTTTGTGTGTCTGAACACGAAACAAACTTTAAAAGAAATTAACAAAACTTTGTCAAAGTAAAATTTGCCAGTTTGAATGCGGACTTTGAAAAAGTTTTGCTAATTTTCTTTTAATCTTTGTTTGGTTTTCAGACACACAAAGTTTTCTATTATAAATTTTGTTTCCCTTTAATTGATCTTTTAATTTTTGGACGTTTTGCATTTGCTGCTTATAACACAAAAATTTATGTATGTACATATATACAACTGTGCACAAGCAACGAACGAAAAACATAGAAACTTTGCGCGTACATCAAAGTCTGTACTGCTAGTTATTCTTTCTCCCTCTATCCAACATAAAATCAAAGCTGTGCAAAGTAAAATTTGACTGTGTCAATAGTGTGTAACTTAACGCTTTACTAGTAAAAATTAGCGAAAATTTTTGTTGTGGCTTCGGGAATGTATGTAAGGCTTAAAAACTGTATGGTATGACCATTAATAGTCACTTTTTTAAGAAAATGTACAAGAGTGGCAAAATATATAAAACAAAGTTCACTAAAAGCCAGCAAACTTGTATCCACAAAAAAAAAAAAAAATAAATAAATAAAAATAATACTCCAACTAGGGATGAAACGATACGAATAAATACAAGTACATATTCGATACTTTCCTCTCGATACCAAGTACTTTTAGCATCGATACTTTACCACCAAGTACCAAGTAGGTATCGGTAAAAAAGTACTCGTATCGGTCAAAAATACTCGTTGTATATTGACTTGAAGTTTATGTTAAACGTGACGCAATTACAGTAACTAACAGCCATACCTAAATTAGCGCGTAAGACGCGACGCAAAATAACGCATGGCTTTTACGCTGAAATGACATACCTAAATAAAAGCGCAACGTTTTGTTGTGAACAGTAATGTTAACTTATCATTTTTTATAAAACCCTATAAAATGGCATGCAAAACACTGATAAAAACGCTAGATAAGCCCGAAAATTGCTAAAATGTCATTACTGTTTTATAACGTTCTCTAAATGCTACAAAAAAATATGTAAACAACAGTAGCGCGCTGTCAAAATTGGATTTTGCAATTGCTAAGCGTTGACGCCTAGCTATTTAGGGATGCTTCATACATTTTGTATGCACATGAGAAATTTTGACAGATATCTTGCGCTTTACGCGCTAATTTAGGGATGGCAGTGAGTATTCTTAAATCTGCAAAGTAAATGTAATTCTCAATCAAGCCTTAACTCACAATTAAGCATAATTTTCTATTGAAATAATTAAAAAAAAAATTTATAATAGAAACATATTTTTCTAAGCAAATTTTCGGTTTAATCAATTCATTCATTTCATATTTGTAAAAAAGAAAATTCATTGGACTTTATTTACTATTTTTTATTCTGCTTGTAGAGTGCAACAAGACAAATTTTTTTATATTGTTTTTTATATTTGTATGTAAATATTAACATGCATTTTTTAAAGAAATATTGAAATGTTTTGTTGACTGTTTTTTAAATAAATTGAATTAAAATTATATACATATAATTGTCTTTATTTTGCAAGAAGGTATTTATTTTTATACCCTTCACCACAAAAAGTGGAAAAAGGGTATATATAAGTTAATCATTCCGTGTGTAATATTCAGACTTCTTATGCATAGCGAAGTTGATTGAGCGATGTCCGTCTGTCCGCCCATGTTAGTGTTGAAATCAAGTTTGCCGAAGCACTAGATGAAAAAAAAATAGTAATTCATTCGGGCAGACAGTGTCGAAAGAGGTGCTATTGAAAATCCTGACCACACGGTCGGTCCACGTCATTCGAGGCAGCAGGCAAAACACCACGCCTACCTCTAATTTTTTCATGTCATTTGGAACAATAAAGTAACTCCAATCAAAAAAATAAATATATATAGGGCATTAAAGAATTAAAAAATAAAAAAAAGCAAGTGGAATAATTAGCGCTCGTCCATATTTTTCGAATTACGGGGCTCTGAAATTTAAAATTTTTTTTTAAATGTCAATAGGTATAAGTACTATTTTAAGGTTTTGATCTTTCACGAAGTACTAAAATTTTTAAAAAATGCTTAACCCATTAAAAACCGGTGACATTTTTAAATTTTTTTCTTACTTTTGAATTATCTGCGACTTCAATATTTGTTTTTTTTTTTTTTTATTGGAGTTATTTCACAAAACTAGATTTACATACATGGTGAAGGGAATATAGCACTCTTACTTGTTAAAGCTGAAAAGGTGAAAAAAACTATTACACACTAACTTTAATAACGTACTTGGAACTGCATATCGCTGGTATCATGTAGAAAGTCCTAACACGATTATGCGTGTTTTACAGGAGGAGGTAAAAACATAATAGAATCTGTACTTATCGCAATGTAATGTTTGAAATGTAAACGCTTGTAAAACCGTTATTCTTGATACTGTTGCATTGAAATTTTGTGGCGAGTGGTATCTCTGTGAAATGTATTGGAATCTTGAAAAACTCAATTTCGTAAAAATTCAAGTTAGGGCTTTTCTACATGGGACTAGCGATATGTATTTTTATTTGCTTTAATTCTATGAAATAGTCAATCGATACGAGTAGGTATCGATACTTTTTGTTCGATATTAAGTACGTATCGATATTTATCGATCGATACTGTATCGAGTAAAAATATCGATACCCTAGTGGTATCGTTCTATCCCTAACTCCAATTAACTCAATAGCAAAAGATTATTAGGTAATTTTTAAAAGCGTTTATGATGCTTAAGCGCATCATGAATATAACTTTTTTCTGCTCAAGTTCCGAAAAACATTTTTATTGTGATCTAGATGTAAAAATATTTATATTAAAAATAATAATATATATTTGAGAGTTCCATCGCGACTGTTATGATTAACACACGTATTACGGAGATCAGAATCGTTTACTGGTACCACATTAAAAACAATAACAACTTGACTATTTTTTTCTTATCTATTTGAAAACAAAAAATATTAAAAAAAATAAGACAAACGTTAAGCTTATGAGTGAGCACAATACTCCAACAAGTAATGATGCTAATACTATGGATAACAACAAAAATGATGTTAATATTGAAAAGAAAAACAATTCGACATGGATCAATCCAGCACAAATTGCACAAAAACAATTATTATGCAGTTCTGGATACAATGAAATATATCAAAAATTAAATTCAGCTATACAGCAATGAATCAAATGCAGAGCACTAATAAAAAAGTTTCTACAACAAATACATATAATGATAAATTGGTTAATAAATAAAATAATAAAAAAGTTCCACCAATAAACACTGTTGATATTGAAACAAAATACTTGATTTAATGAAATGAATAACATTAACGACTTTCTGAAAGTTTAAAATTATCTAGAAAAAACAAACACAACATTTTTTACATTTACCCCGAATGAATATAATGAACATATTATTTATGTTTGGATTTCTGTCGTGATAAATATTTGGTTAATATTTCTTTGTTATATTCGCATTTTTTTTAACATTTTTCTCTATAATGTCACGAAAACAACAGTAGAACAAAAAATAAACAGAAGTTACTTGCAAGCGTAAAGTAACGAATTTTATTATTTTAACCATAAATATATATGAGAATACGTTATAAATACATTTATATGTCTGGCTAACATAACATCTTCTATGTCAGAGTTATTCAGTTTATTTTCTGTGTAAGCACATTAACAATTGCCAAGGGTATGCCTGGTGGGCATTCATAAAAGACACAACGTAAAGTAATTGCTTCCGAACACTGTCGTAATTCATTCTTTTCCGTGTTAGCAGGCCCCAAAGTAACACACATTTATTAATTTAAAATTAAAAGAATCTATAGCGATCTATCTACGACTAAAATGCTGGCTGTCAAATTCGCGCTTTGATGTACACACGTTAAATGACAATTGAGTCAAACATTCATTTTAAGTTTGATTTTGTGCTGTCAACATCGCGCTTTCTCTATTGCGAATATACTATAAAAAAATTCGTACATACATACAAACAAACACAGCTCTTATTTAGGAAACAATAAAATAAAACGTAATGAAAAAAGCTTATCAATAAACGAGTGGTAAAAAATTGTTTTTCCATTTAAACTTTTTTTTTAAATTTTTTTATATTAAATTTTTAAGTTTCCCTCCGGAGTTTATTTTTAATTGAACCATTCTATTAAATCACTTTCGTTCCAAACTGCATGCATTGACTGGTAAACCTCGATAAATTCCAAGGTATCTTTTTTTCTTCCGACATATTAGACAACCGCACAACTTGAGATCTCTTTTTAAGTAAAAAATTTGTACGTGCTTTAAAAACAAACACCATACACACATCAATGTGTGACATTCAGCATGCCATAAATCTAAATTTTTTGATTTTTCATCCATCATCGTCTGTGTAACATATACTAATACATTTTTACAAATACTACCATAATGATGGACGAATATTTTGACCGTAGATAAACCGTTTCAAATCCTAAAATTAACAAAACCTTAAAGAATTTTGTGATTTTCTATCATTGCCAACAAAAAATATATATCACAACAAAAACGAAAAAAGTTCTCCTGAAAGGTAAAGACTATACTACAAAGTGCAGTAGAAGCTGTAAAAACTTAATTATTAATTAAAGTTAAAATTAAGTAGAAGGATAGATAAATCGAACGTTTGCTAAGGGTCTTGTAGTCCTAAGTGGTCATTTTCTTTTGATTATCAAACGAATATTCCGGTATTTGAAAAATTTCGTTCAGCAGAACAAGCAAAACGCATAAGAAGAAAGAAGGTATTAAAACCCAACATTAAATTCATAACTATCATCTAATGCACCAGTTTTTTTTACCAACTACACCTACTTGGCGAGATTTCTACTTATCCCTACTATTAGAAACCAAGTTTGTCATTAACCCTTCGTTTACGCAAGTGCACAGGGGAAACCACCACCAAATAGCGTATGTCATTTATTATACCCAAAGGAACACCATAACTACTAAAAAAGTTAATTACAACTAAAAAAAATGTATCAAAGTTTCTTCTATCAGTAAAACGGTGATAAAAAGAAAGGGTATAGAATATTTTGTCTGTAAGTCTGTCCGTTTTACTAGCATCATAAATTAAACTTAAGTATTAACAATAAACCTTATAATTCTTGTACAGGCAAACAAAATTCTTAGAGTGAATTTAAAATCAAAAATATTGCACAGTCTTTCGTATAAACTTAAAAAACAAAAAAATTAACAAAAGCAACATCTAAACTTAAGGAATTTCGTTTGCTACAACTTTAGCTAGTAAGGGTATTTCAGTTATCTATAAAAAATATTATTTGGTGAATAATTTATTTAGAGTAAATAATAAAGTTTAAACAAATTAACAATTAAAATTTACAGCTTTTAAAAATAGCAACTTCCGGAGAGGCCTCTACGGGATGCCGTAAACGTTTTCGTCAAAAAAAAATCAAAAAAATAAAATAAATCTCTACTATTTAGTTGGTGAGTAAGCGTGTAATTTGTTTTTACTTTATGTTATAATTGTTAATGTAAATTTATTTATATAATATAGCTAAAAAGAACAACCACATCAAAAGGAGGAACACACATATTAATTTTGGAGATTTCTATTGCGGTTTTTGTTTTTAACATATATACCAATTCTTTAATTAAATCTATGTTTAAGTTTGAATATGCACAGGTATGAGGGAAAAAATTCCCTACCATTGTATGTAATTTTTTCATATACATTTTTATAAGATTAGGTTGTAGAAATAGAATTAATTTCTGTCTTAAAGTTTCCCTTGGTGTATCAAACACAAAAAAAAATAATGTTAGGCATTTACGTTTGCCCTGTTAAAAGAACAATCTGAATAAATATATTTGAATTACTATGGAAGTATAAATAATTTTTAGTTTTTACGGATGCGATGAGTTAGTGAGAGTGGAGCTTTTGGGGTTCTAGAAAATTGCTCTTACTAGGAGATAGGTAGGGTGGGTAAAGAGGCACTGGCCCTAACAACATCACCTTGCCGCTATAGGATTCCATAACATTCAGCATACAGATGTAAAGAAATAAGCAAAGCTATTCTGCCGACAGTTTGTCGAACACCCCAACTCGCAAAATAAGGATAAAAGAGCCATAATCCGAAGGACCAGTAATCTGAAACGAGATTCGGTGCATATTTCCTTCACTCTCGATGAAGTGAAAAATATTATCTCGAAATCAAAACCCTCAAGGGCTCTTGGACCTGATAGCATCTCAATGCTAATGTTGAAAAAATTCGCCAATTGGTGATTCCAGATATCTGGAAGGTTGCTCGGACATTTCCCATATCAAAACCAAATAAACCCGCTACAATGAGAGAATCTTATCGCCCGATCTCCCTTATATCACCCGTAGATAAGTTTTTAGAAGCGTTACTGCTGTCAACTCTGAAAGAACATCTTTTACCCGCCACACATCAGGAATTCAGGAATTCCTACAACACCACAACGGCTTTGAATATGATAGCTACCCAAATCGCTGGCGGCCTTAATCAGCAGAGACCATGTCAACGTACAGTAGTTGCTGCCTTGGACTTATCTAAGGCTTTTAACTCTGTGCTGATAAATGACATCACGAACTACACTCTTACCAACGACGTCAAGCGTTGGATTGCCAACAACTTAAGTGGTAGACAAACGTTTGTTGAGTTCAGAGGCCAGAAATCAAAATTCCGCAAGATAAGAATGGGTGTAGCACAAGGATAGGTACTGTGATCTATACTCTTTAACTTTTATCTTGCAAGACTTCCTGCACCACTCCAAGATGTCAAGATGGTGTCGTACGCAGATGACTGCACAATCTACTCATCTGGTGTTAACATTGTCGACATAAGTGCCAGAATCTCACAATACTTGGCCACCATCGCACAATTTTTTCAGAAACGTAGACTTCAGCTATAACCCTTAAAGTCATGTATCCCTTTTTACTTCGTGAACTAAAGAAGTAAGAATGGAATTAGCATCACGGTCAAAGGCCGCCGTGTCCCTATGGTACAGAACCCAAAAATTTTAGGCGTAGCCATCGACAGCCTCCATCACTTCTCATTGCACGCCGCCTACATCCACTACAGTGTGAAAACTTGAAACAAGAGGTCCTAAAATCACTCGCTGGCACCTCTTGGGGAATGACTAAGGAAACGAAAGTGGCAACATAAAAAGCAATTGGCTGCTTCCTCCTTAATTATGCTGCCCCGATTTAGACCTTGTTCCTTAGTGATACTGAACGGCGAGTTTTACAAACTGCACAAAATAATGCACTCAGAAACGTGACAGGATGTGTTAAAACGACGAACATAGATCACCTCCATGAAGAAACTAGGATGCCTCCGTTCAGACAACATAATAAATACTGACCAAGCAATTCCTATTGGCTCGTCACCTGCCTACTCACCCTAATTATTGCGGGGTGCCCCACCCCGACACATCCGCCAGGACTTTAGGTATTATCGCAATGACATCTGGGATATTACTCCATCTGAAATTAGCCGGATTTCCATTGCAAATACCTAAAAAATACTATAAAGTTAGGTGGTCCTAGACACCATAAATAGCTACAGATGTAATAAAGTCCTAAATGAACACCCACTCGCGATCTCAGAAGATGAGAGGCTTCTGTCCAGGCATATAAGATCAGTTCTGGCACAGTTAAGAGCCGGTTGGTGCAGTATTCTCAACTACTACCGTAAACGGATAGTTCCTGGCACCTTAAACCCTTGCCCAGCCTGTCTCCAAAGCCCTCACGACACAGTGCACTTATTTAATTGTCTTAATAAGCCCACTGATTTACGCCTTATGGACCTGTGGATACGACTGATTGAAGTTGCGCGATTTCTCACATAATTGAGTTTTCTTTTGCTTTTGTTTTATATCTTTTCAGGAAAGAACTCTCGTCAGTAGCAGAGTGTATATCATTTGTTTTCTTTTATTCACATTTACTAATCAGAGGCAATGGAGTGTATAAATATTATGTACAAATGTACCAAGTTTTTATGTGGATAAGAATATGCAGACGACAAATTCCCACCCCGAAAGACTGTCAGTTAGTTGTGTAAAGACTCCTCCATCGTTTATCTGTGTACTCGAAATAAAATACACACAGACCAAAGTTTACCATCGTCCCGCATATTTAAAACATCGTTTCGGCCTTTTGACTTATTACATATAACAAATTATTAAATTGTACATTACATAATTGTCGCCAAACGTGGGTGCCATAGAATATCTCGTTTTATTGGTCACGGCTGGAATAAATCTGGTTCTTCTATTCTTTAACAAAACACAATTTAATTTGTGAATAGATTTAATTAAGTAGTAGAATGATCTTTAAAAGTTTTCAGGATCTTGACTATTTGACGATAGTTAAGTCCAATGTCGCAACCGAAAATTCTTTTAAGGATTTTTATTCATTAATGGTTTGTTCAACAATTTAAAACATAGGCTATTGTTATGGTAAAACGTGATTATCAGTATCCTAATGACTGCGGAATATATATTTAAAGATAGCTGATGGAATTTTTATATCCCTCTTATTTTTATAAAAGTAAAGATAAACTGCATACCGGTTGGTTTCCTTTAAAAAGGTCAAACAATTTTTAGTAAAAGTTACTTTCCAAAGGTACTTTTCGTTACACGCTAAAATCTTTACCGATGCATTTTCTATTCCTTATCTTTTTCATATCATTATCGTAAGAAATTGCAACTTAGACTCTTCCCAACTAAAATCGGATATATTTCAATAGTTAAACAAATATTGAGTACCTTTGAGTAAAATAAATTATTATTGGTTATAGGTTATTGCACCTACGTAGAATGACAACTATTTTTTAAATTGTTATTTTATTCTTTTATTTATCTTATAAATTTTTTTCAATGGCAATGGCATTAGAACGTACTCCAAAGGGGTCAGTTCAAGCTTCAAGGTCACGGGACGATGTAAATAGCGCTTCTGTTCATGGTTTTGTAAAAAAAAGTAGTTAGTGAAGAAGTGTTGTTGGAAACTCAGATTTTTAATTAATTGTAGCCATGTTTTTCATAGAAGTTGTATTGAGTAGGATTTGTCTTGAGCGACTGAGTGCCCCAAATGTGCCGATGGGTGCGATCTCGGCGATTTAAAGAAAATGACTAATCATATTAGTTCAAAATCAATCGCTATTAAAAAGGGTGGTAATGAGGTAAACAGTAGAACTAGAGGTCGTGGTGCTATGAGCAAAAATATATCACGCGAAGGGTTACAAGAAATTTGTGTCTAACTAGGTGGCTTCTCAGCCTAAATATATGCCTCATACTATAATAAGTACCCCAAATCTCAACATCGAAGAAAATTTTTCTAATCTACCGCATTTCGTTCCTAACACAAGTAATAGCCAATATTATCATAATAATAATAACAATATTAACCATTCCCAACTGACCCAAATTATTGAGACGAGTATAATTAAAGTTTTGGAAAATTTTAAATATCGTACCAAATGGCATCCAAGATGCTAGTAAAACAGCTCACCATAGGCAACGACCAGGTTCTTTGACAATACCCCTCCTCAAGTTCAAAGCAATGCACAACGTCTTCCAACGTTTTTTTTTCTTCCCAATCATTTTAATATTCGCACTGAATTTGCACATTTTACTTTCCGGGAAAGCACGGTATTGGTATTAGCGTTACCACAAGCAGGTGGACAACATACAATGGAATGAGTTTTGTACTGCAGTAAGACATCAATATAAAGACTTCGAATCCACTTTTAATCTGTGGGAAGAATTACGGAATCGAAAATTGAGGGCTGGCGAGTCATTTGATACATTCTTTGATAATCATTGATCGTTTGGAAGCCCCGATTGCCAAGGGGGAGTTAATCGAAATCTTGACGAAATAAAACATGAATTACTTTATGTCTCCATTTATTCTATTGCTCACTTGTGTAAAATGGTACAAATGCGAGAAAATCTTATGAATGATGATTATCTACGTAAAAATACCCAATAAAAACCCTTGAACTTTTCGCTTTCAAGACGAAATATTTCAGAAGTGACTTTAAAGAACAATCAGAGTTGGGAGAAAATTCTATCCATGATCAGGTGGTAGATGCGTTATAGCAAGCAAATACCAATAAATGTTGGAACTGTTATGACTTTGGTCACCAGTGGCATGATTGTTTGGAGAAAAAACAATTATTTGTTACGGCTGCGCAGCCAAAGACGTATATAAGCCTCAATGTCAAAGCTGTAATTCAAAAAATTTAAGTAATTCAAAAAACTTGCACAGAATACCACTACTATTGCATCAATCATAGAAGTTGTAACAACTAAAATAAGCAACAAAAACGTTAGTAGGCCAGATGAGACTGACGAAAGCTTACAAATTATCCAGCATGATGAACCACCAAATCTAAGTTCAAACAAAATCTTATATCCTATCCGTCCTTATCACTAACGATGGTAACAATATCTTGCAAAAAGAAATGAACTATTTAATGTATATTCTGTAACGGCTGTTCGGCTAGGAAATTATTATAAATTGTTAAGGCTGTCGTCTAAGTACACAATTTCCACTGTTAACAGTAGTGTTGACAAGAAGTTCTACGCCAAAGTTAAATTGTAAGATTTTTCTCTCTTAGGTCTTTTGGACAACGATACCAATATCACGTGTATTGGGGAAGAGCTGGCTCAAAATGAATTTTCAGGTTCTAAACACTTTACTAAAATTAAGTCTAGCGTAAAAACTACAGAAGGAAAGTTGCAGAGAGTGACACGTAATCTCTTAATTAAGGTCTAATTCCGAAATCAATGTCAGAATATGAGGATATGGATTGTTCCATGATTGTCACAAAAGTTGATTTTATGCTTAGATTGTTAGAAGTTATTAAGTTATCTCCAGATTTGTTTGAATGCGCAATAATTAGCTGTCCTTCTGATATGTCCGCTCTTAAGAAATGGTTCGAGATTTTTTCCGATAAAATCCAGTTTTTAAAAACAGGGTTCGGGCAGAGCGTGCATAATTAAGCATGACATAGGTGCCGACAATGCCACACGCATTAAGCAGAGGTTCTTTTCGGTTTCGCTGGCAGTTGAGAAATTGATGTATAAAGAAATCGACCGAATTCTAGCTTGAGGTGTGATTGAGCTATCGGCATCTCCCTCTAGTTCTCTAATGCGGTTGGTGATCAAGCCAAATAAAATTGGTCTGTGTTTAGATGCCAGAAAGGTCAATTCAGTTACCAAAAAAATGCTTATCCCCTTTTAAGTATTAAGGGAATTTTTGCAAGACTACCAAAGGCAGATCTAATATCAAAATTATACATAAAAGAAGCCTATTAGCAGATTCGCCTAACCGATCAGGCTAAGCCGTTGACGGCCTTTACTGTCCCCGGTAGACCACTCTACCAATTTAAGGTAATGCTGCAAACAATGTGTCCTCTTATGGACGAACTTATCCCACCTGACTTTACAAATTATGTCTTCGGTTACTTAGATGACATAATTATAGTATCAGAAGATTTTCAGACGCATTTATCTGTTTTTGCTAGAATTGCTGATGTATTTAGAAAGGCGTTAAATATTTCTAAGTCCCAGTTTTGTATTACGGGAACAAAATATCTAGGATATGTTATTGGTAATGGGGGTTTAAAAACAGATCCTGAAAAAGTTGACGCAATCGTTTCTTGTGGGCTGGCATCGTAGACTTATAGCAAACTTTTCATCCGCAATGTTTCCAAAAACACAGGTGTTATCTACAAAGAAGAAATTTTGTTGGACTGTAGAGGCACTAATCCTGACTTCAGCAAAAAAAATTTAAATACAGTTCGATGCAAGTAATCTTGGTATTGCGGCCGTCCTGGTTCAGTTCGACAACAAAGGAGACGAAAAACCAATCGCATTTATGTCGAAAAAGCTGAATACAGCGCAACGTAAATATAGTCACTTCGATGTCATCACGGACCACTCTAGTTTTATATGGCTAATGAGGCAGTCAAAATTAAGCGGTCGATTGGCTCGATGGGTATTTAAGCTGCAAGGCTACAAATTTATAATTAGTCACAGGAAAGGCAAAGAAGTTTTAGAAGTTGAATTGGCATTTCTTCAACCAGGAATATGTCCAATTTATTGGAAAAAATCCGAAACTCACCGGCAAATACCCAGACTTGAAAGCTATTGACAAATTTATTTATATTCGAAACGAGCACTACACTAGCGATGAAATCCAACAACAAAACGAATGGAAACTTTGGATCCAAATGCCACTACGTCCAACCGTTATGTCCAGATCTCACGACTCAGTAATCACTCCACATTGTAGAATGGGTGAAACTTTAAACTGCCTTAAGTAGTTATAGAGCAAAATATTCTCTATGGTGCTGTTTTTTGGTGGCCCGCTCTCGAGAAAACGGTAAACCAAAAGTCTCTTGATAAAGTCAGGAGAACAGCCGCCATTTTGATTACTGGAGCTCTCCGAACTACTCTCAGAAACTCTGTATGCTCTTCTCCTCTAGTTACCCACCAAACTTCTGGTATTGCATCAGGCTAAATGCTGTGCAGCCAGACTTAATGCCCTCTCACGCTGGTTCAGGCTGGAAATAGGGCACTTTAAGATTATCGATCGGGATGTGTCACTGCCATTAATGGTGGACTACATATCTTCTACTCCCGCTCTGGACCACGGGTTTCAGATCCATATCATGAGTAGGAAGATATGGGTCCGTAACGAAGTGGTTGTGGGTGGTACTGTTGAAATCTACACTGATGGCTTGAAACTGGACGACAGAGTCTTCTCCAATAGCCTTGAACTAAGACTCTCCCTTAGACTTCATGACTACTGCAGTGTCTTTCAAGCCAAGGTAATGGTCATTCTGAAAGCATCCAAAATAGCGCTTAGGGACGATCTTTCTGGCCTTGACATTCGGATATTTTCGGACAGTCAGGCGGCAATCATGGCGATTGCTGGTGCATACAGTATATCTAAGCTAGTCCTGAGTTGTCGCTCATTACTGAACACTCTATCGGAGCG
The DNA here is from genome assembly GCA_937654795.1 of Cistogaster globosa. Taxonomy (NCBI): domain Eukaryota; kingdom Metazoa; phylum Arthropoda; class Insecta; order Diptera; family Tachinidae; genus Cistogaster; species Cistogaster globosa. The sequence goes on from OW569406.1 coordinate 37,707,026, forward strand.
ATCACAGATTGACCTGTTTTGGGTCCCTGGTCACAGGGATATCTATTGTAACTGTGCGGCCGATGATCTTGCTAAACGGGACACATTGCTTCCTAACGTCTCCTCGCTACCAGACGTTGGAATTCCTCTGGCCATAAAGAACCACTACCTAAATTTGGCTCGCAAATTATGGGTAGAAGAAAGTTCCTGTTGTGTCTCCAGACAACTGTGGACTACACTGGACCTCAAGCGGACCAGGCAGCTGCTCAGACTGGACAGAAAATCCATAAGTATCACGATCTCGGTACTTACTGGACACTGTCTAATCGGCAGGCATGCTGAAAGACTCGGTCTGTCCTTTAATGATCTCTGTCGCAGATGTGGCTCAGAGGATGAGGAAAAGACCGTACTGCACCTTCTGTGCCCCTGCCCACCTTTGGCTCGAAGAAGAGTAAGAATTCTGGGCTCTCCTTTCTTGGGAACTCTTCCAGAGCTATCATCTCACTCTATAGGGGATATAGCGAAGCTCATCCGTGAATCCTCATAGTTCTCGGCTGGGTAAGGGGAGTCGCGCCGTCTTCCTTGTGGTATCACAACGGGCCATTCGATTGTGCTCAAGTGAGCTTCGTCGCTAAATGCTGCCACTCCTTACTAACTAACAAAAACTTTAAAACTTATTAGTCGAAATTTTTATTGGCCTGGTTTTGTTATGAATGTACGCAATTATATTCGTAACTGTGAAATATGCAAAACAAGTAATTTACCAAATTTTTTTACCAAGCCCGAAACGGGAGGAATGATAATATCTGTCTGTCTGTCTTTTCCAACGTCTGTATATAGTCATCTTAGGTCCGTACCTTAGAACTAAGGGAGGAAACACAGGAGCGTTGATATTTCTAGATCGTTTGACAAAATTGCACTGGTTATATCCTTTAAAAAAGTTTACCTCTTTTACTATCCAAACGTTTTTGCTAGAACATGTTTTTTATGTGTACGGTATACCGGAGTACATCATAAGTGGCAACGACTCTGAATTTAAAGCTAATGAGCTAAATGCGTTTTTACCAGACTTCGTATAAATCATTTTTATACTGCCTTAAACTTTTCGCAATCCAACGCCTCTGAGCGGGTCAACAGATCGTTGATAGCAGAAGATTAGGCTTACCTGAGGAAAGATCACACCTTCTGGGACGAGAACCTAACCTCCGTAAGTTGTTCGTTAAGAAATACCATTCATCAGTAGTTACAAACTTCACCATATCACGCTGTTTTCCGGCAAGATATGATAACACATGAAAAAATATAAGAATGCTAAATGAACCAATTTCTCCTCGCTCCAGGGACGACACCTTGTCCTTGATTAGAGATAAAATTAAGAAATGTGTTTCTAGCGCTTGCAATAACATATTATTTATGTTTGGATTTCCGTCATGATGAAGATTTGGTTAATATATTTTTGTTATATTCACATTGTCGAACAGTACAGACGTGTTTTTCTTTGGCTCCCAAGTTGTTCACATTTTTAATGAAAAATAACTAACAAAATTAAATAAACCAAATTCAGCAGAAATTAAGCAATATATACCGTCTTAAATGTATCTAGAAAATTAATAAACCTACAAGTTGAAATTAAAATAAAAATAAATAAGCACTTCTCTAATCGATCATTTTTATTTAAGAACAAAAAATACTTATAACTAAAGTTTAAAAGAAATTTTTTGTTTTTACAACAACACCAGCGATAACAACTACTCGTACTGTGTAAAATTTTGGTAAAATAACTTTCAAAATAAACAAAACTGCTTATAAATACATACTTTTAAAAGTTAGTGTACTTAAATCAGGGTACGGACTTGCACACTCATGTGCGGCTCATGTACATGAAGAGGAGTTTGCGTGCAAAATAAATAGGCACATGCATATCAATAAGAGCTAATTTTTTTGTGTGCCTACTAAAGGCACGTGTGCAAGTTAAACTTGCTTAGCCACACTTCATGTGATACTAATAAAATGAATAGCACATTTCATGTGCCGCTCTTAAAATGAGTGGTACATGAAGTCACACGATCTTGTACTTTAATATATGTCGAAGACGGAGAAGTACAATGATAACAACAAAAAATCGTAGTGTTTTGTTGTTATTTTATGTGTTGAAGAGTTACCCCTGAGCTGTAAAGGAATAATTCATATTTGGCTTTTAACTTACCGTGATTAATATGTTTGAATGCATTCATCTGTTAAAAAAATTAATGAAATTAAAACATGAATGCATTTACAATATATTAGAATTCTTGAATGCCATTCAAAGTAAATGAATTTAAATGAATTTATTATGAAGAAAATTTGTGTGAATTCATTCACTTCACTAACAAGCAAATGCATTAGAATATGAATGGATTTCTTATGAAGATAAACGTCGTGAATGCATTCACTCGCAATCCAATTAAATGAATTAGAATTTGAATGCAACTATTGGGAGGAAAAAAATATAGAAGGCATTCATCTTATTTACAATAACTCATTTTAGTTAAAAATTCTACAGTGTGTGTTACCACATCGGCTATGGTAAACGCTATAGAAAAGAAAAAGGGTGTAACAAAATTGACGTGATGTTAACATATATGGTGTTATTTTTTAACTATAAGAAATAAAAACTTGAAATTTACGCAGTGTATGTTACTAAGTCGGCTTTAACATAAATTGCAATTGAAAGTAAAATGTATGTTGATAGTTAAGTGATTTGAAATCCTACAAGCATTTAGGTATATAAAAAATTGTACTCTTAAATATTAAAAAAACAAAACAAAATGTATTTGTAACAGTTTCCACAAAAAATAAAATAATAAAAAACTAAAGAGGACGCGATTCATCATCTTTTATACTTTTTTGTAGACATTTATTTGCAAAATATCTACCTTTATATAAAAAAATAATCAACATTGAATTCAGAAGATTCTGAATTTAAACTTCATGCGAATAACTATTAAGTATGATCCATGTTTTTTTTTTTTTGCTAGCATCAATTTGAGGGGCTGAAAATAATGGTTGCAGTTTTTAAGCATGAGACATTTGTCATTTTTTAACATACCAGTGGTATAAACACTACAGATATAGTGACCTCCTTTGGACGAAGTGGAAGCCGATGCTTCTTTTGGTGGAGTTCTTGAAAGGGACATTTTAAATTATATTTTAGTTTTATCTTTTTTTTAATTCAAGCTGGGTAAAATATTCAACTATATATTTTAAATGCTAATAAATCAAAATAGATACATTAAGTACTTTTCTTTTTTTAAGGTCGGTAAATGTAGGTATGCTAGGTAGATACAACTAACAAGATAGGGAAGGAAAAATGACTGTAAAAGATTCTTTTTTTTTTAGAACATGAATTTAAATAGACATTATCAAAAGTTGCCAATAGTTCTATTTTCCGGAATTCATTCATAAAAAAAGGAGCAAAAAAAAGAATACTACCTTTTATTCATTATAACATAATCGAACGTCTTTAAAAAAATATATATACATCACACTTATTCTGGTAAAAATCAGACAGTTGCCGTAGGTCGTTGGCAGTAGGTCGTTTTACACGAATATCTAGTCAAGTACACGAAATCTCCATACAAGGGCTGTAAAAAATCCTTTAAAAAAATTTGATATAATATAATTTTTTAAACGCAATAATTAAATCTAAAATTAAACAAAAATTTTATGTACTATTTGTTGTTTTTCTTTAGAGCTGAAAGTTTCTAATTTATTTACTTTCGGTCCCCATGGTGCGCGCCATTTTTATAACTGTTATGTATATGAATAAAATAAACAAGTTTTCTGGTTACTAAATAACTCTAGTAGTAAAGAAATGTTTAATGGGGAATATAGACTCCCTCTTTGAAGATGTTTAATTATTGTTATAAAAAAAGGACCGGTACTTTCTTTATTACACTCATAATGACTCACTCTATTTCTGTACTGGGCCGCTAATGCTGTTTCATAAGCATTGTTATGGCGCGATCGTTGATCAGAATTGTGCCCTGATATTCTGGTTTTTAATATATTTTTAGTTGTACCGACATAAACCATTTTACATTTCTCTATCCCATTTCCATTGCACGGTATTTTATACACAACATTTGATTTTTCAAATTTGTCAATTTTGTCTTTTGTTCTGCTGAATAAATTCTTTAAATTTATTGGAAAGTGAAAAGATAGTTTCTGACGCGATAAATAATAGGATTAAAAAACTCATATTAAAAATTTTTATGGATTATTGAGATTACAAGAAAAGGTACTGAATAAAGCATACAACAAAAATTGGTTCATTAATAAAACTACTACGAATTTTCCAAACGAAGTTCAATGGCGTTTTTCTTTGGGAAAAAACCTTTAGAAAAGAATTTCCTATGCTCAAAATTATAACTGATGGAGAAGATCTAATACAGACCATATCAAATAAGGAAGAACAAGAAGTAGCACGGACCAAATTAGCAACTATAGTAGACAACCACATATATAAAAGGCTGTTAAATAATGGAGACAAATTCACCCTTAATATTATGAAAAAGACAGAAACAATCCTACAACAAAACAGGAATATTCTTACTCTAAATGCTGCCAAGGGAAATGTATCAGTAGCTTTGGACAAAGGGGATTACGATTCCAAAATGCAAACATTAATAGGCGACATTATGACTTATAGCAGAATAAATCAAGATCCAACTAGCTCCTTACAGAAAATTAATGACGAATTGGTCGAAGAACTGCACAAAAATCAAATAAATCTAGACAGCGAGAAGAAAACACTTGAAACTTACGTGGCTTATGCACCGAGAATCTATGGTATTCCTTAAATCTACAAGGAAGGCTGCCCCATCAGACTGAGAATATCCTTTACCAATGCTTCATCGAAAGGACTATGCAAATATACAATGAACGTTTTAAAAGAGGTAACGAAGAAATCTAAACACAATGTAAAAGACTCCTTAGATTTCAAGAAAAAAATTAAAAATATGACGATTCGTGCTGATGAATAACTTGTATCCTTTGATGTAATTTTACTTTTTCCAAACATTCCAGTGGACTTGGCAATTAATATATTAGAAGAAAATGGAGTGCGATTTCGGAATATACTAAGATGGACAAGACTTATTTTTTCGTATTTTGAAATTTTGCATTAGAGATAACCGCTACTTAAAATACAATAATAATATTTACATTTAAAGAACAGGTCATCCCAGGAAGAGGAAGAGTCTGAATCCAAACTTCCATATTTGGATCTACTAATAATAAGGGATAGAGAGTCTTTTAAGATAGATTGGTATCAAAAACCAACTGCATCAGGACGCATAATTAATTATTTTTCAAAACATCTGAAGAATATGATTATAAACACTGCCTGCAACCTAATTAAGCGAGTTGTGAGTATTAGCGATGTGGATTTTCACTATAATAATCCGTGCGAAATTAAGAAAATATTGAAGTGGAATAATTTCACTCAAACCTTATCGAGAACCTAATTGCCAGACATAGGGTGAGCAATTTAAAAACGAAGGAACCGAACCAGATGACTAGTTTTAAATCAGCATTGTATGTTCAAGACATATCTGAAAGACTTGCCAATTCAAAACTCTTTGATTCTAAAAACTATAAAATAGCTTATAAAACATTTATTAGCAATGAACAATTTTTCAGCAGAACAAAAGACAAAATTGACAAATTTGAAAAATCAAATGTTGTGTATAAAATACCGTGCAATGAAAATGGGATAGAGAAATGTAAAATGGTTTATGTCGGTACAACTAAAAATATATTAAAAACCAGAATATCAAGGCACAAATCTGATCAACGATCGCGCCATAACAATGCTCATAAAACAGCATTAGCGGCCCAGAACAGAAATGTTAACAACGCAGAATAACCGCAAGCGTGGCTTTATGCTAAATATGCTAATCATTATAAATATTCCATCGAAGGAGAGAATTAACTTTAAAGCTGACACAGAAAATTGCGCCCAAATATACCGACATTTAATAAATAAGCAACAAAATATAAAACACAGTGCAAATATTAGTATGAGTAAATGAAGCACTATTGGCTTACTCTAAGTGCAATAAAAGATGACGATCAAGAAACCGTTATTGTGAGTTTGTTTGTAAACACTGGACGTAAGCTTAAATATTGTTTTTTATTATTGATTATTCTGTTATATGTGCTTGTATTTTTTCAAATTTTTATTTTGTACTTTATTCCTACATTAAGATAATTTATATTTGTTTTGTGCTTTTGTACTCTTAGCCATAGCCCTGATGATGCTACTCGATGTTGTAGCGAAATATAGGCAATAAAGAAATAACTTTCACACTACAATTTTTACCTCAAGCTCGAATATTGTTTTTTCATACTTATTTCAAATCTATTTAATATTTTATGAATACGACAGTTTTACCTCGCACACTCACATACATATTTCCAAATAAATTAATAGTGACCTCGCTCCTGCAATTTATTTTTACGACTATCTTCTCTCCTTCATTATCTCGCAACACAATTTCTGTCTGATTATCAGTCTGAAATTCTTTGTTCTCACTTTGTTCAAAATTTTAATTTTTTGTATCTTCTTAATATGATCCTGACTTCTTCTATAAATATTACCAATGTTATCTTGTACTAAAATGATCTTGGTTCTTTATAAGTGTCTACAATTTAACCATCAAACCAACAACTTGGTGTTTTTTGAAAAATTACAGAATCATTTTTATTTACTGGTTTTGCTCTCTTAGCCGTGCTTTTGTAATAATCAGTATATTTTTTAATATGTGAATTTAATTGCTTTCTGTATTTAGTCTTATCTCTGATTCTTGGTTAAAAATTTTTTATTAAGGACGGAATTTTTGTTCTTAAAGATCTTAGCATTAACACTTCCGCAGGGCTAGGTAAATTTCCTTTAGGTGTTTGTAGTGAAGCAAAGCCACATATGGATCAAAATGAATCTCCTTCGCCTTCAACAGTAATTTTTTAATTGTATGAACAGAACGCTCAGCCAAACTATTGGATCTCGGTTGGTATGGACTAGATAAGTTGTGGTTTATTTCCCAATTTGTACAAAAATCCCTAAATTCCTTAGAATTAGAAGGTTGGCCATTATTAGCAACTAAATGGCAATATAAGCCATGTCTGGAAAAAATAGATTTTAACCTTTGTATCACCTGACAGCTGTTATAGCCGGAATTAAGTAATTTTATTTCAATGATTTTTAAGTAATAATCAACTACTAGTAAACATGTTTTTTCATCAAACTCAAAAAGATCACACCCTAATTTAAACAATTGCTCATCAACAATGCGGAGTCATTTCCGATCTAGTTTTCGAGGATATTTCCTCATCTATTTCAGATGTTATTTACATAAGGAGCTCTAGATAAGGTGTCAGCTACTTGAAACTCCCTTTCTGGCCTGTAAATTTTTTCTTCTAGTCGAAAAATTTTAATACCGGTGACTGTGTTATTTCCTGTTTAAGATTTTCAAATTCGCTCTGATGTTTTTCCCACCAATGCCAGACAATATCATTCTTTAGAAGCTCTCTGAGATTTTTTTTAATCTTTAATCCAACTTCTCTTGCTCTAATGTTTCCAAAATCCTTAAATGTTCCTCTTTAGAAGAAGAGTAAATTAAAAAATCATCAATATAAATTATTAATCCTGAAATATCTCCAAACAATCTAACCACCTCAGCATGAAATATTTCCGGTGCCGCATTAATCCGAAATGACAATCTTAAAAATCTATAGCAACCAAATGGCATATTAAAAGAACATAATTTCGAAGACTATTCGTCCAATGGGACCATCCAATACCCGCTACTGGCGTCAAGCGAAGAAAAATATTTTGAACCACGAAGCCTTGCTTTACAATCCTCAATATTAGGAAAAGGAAAGTGTGGCCTTAATTTTTTTTTGGTTAGATTTCTCGGATCTAAGCAAAGTCTCAAGCTACCATTCGGTTTTGCCACCAGAACAAGTGAACTAACCTATTCAGTTGGTTCATTAACCATTTTTATCACATTTAAATTCACCATTCTTTTTAACTCCATTTCTAATTTATCATACAATCGGAATGGAATTTTACATACCGGTTCTAGAAATGGAGAAACGCTTTCTTTCATTTTCAAATTACATTCATCATGTAAAAGACCAAGACCAGAAAAGACACCAGAATACTTTTCCGTAATATTATTTTATGATACAAAGTTTACATTTTTAACCGAATTCATTTGAATAGCAGACTGATGGCCTTAATATTTTTACATTTCATTAGCACTACAAAAAATTTTAACATATGTATATGTATGTTCCCGAAAACTTATTTCTACATTTAAAATTCCTAATACTGACAATTTTTAACCACTAAAAGTAAAAATATTTACAGATGTTTTCTTTAAAAAATATTTATTAATTATCTTTTTTACTATTTCCAAAGATATAATATTGGCTTGAGCGCCATTCCATTCGTTTGCTATTGTGACTGCTGTTCTTGAAAGGGTGCCAATTTATAAATCTTGTTCTTCTTTCTCAACATCGGAATCGCCATATTTTTCAATGTTGACATTTTTGAGAAACCGCCTTTTAGCAAAACACATTTTAAAATTGCCGATCTTATGGCATTTCACTCCTTCTTTTCGACATCCATTTTTGTGATTCAGCCCAGAATGACTGCACTTTCCTACTTGCTGTTTGCCAAAAGCTACAGGTCTTAATTTCTTTTTTAACATATTAATGACTGGTTCCACTAATAGCTCCTGTGCGTCTTTAAGTCTTGACACATTTTCTTTGGCCACGGCAATAAACTTTGCTATCCCAGCAGCTTTTTCCAAATAAATTCCACAGATAATAGTTTTCCCGTATGTTTCCTGATTTGGGTGACAACCCGCAGGTAAATATATCTTGTACGAGATCCTCGAGCAAATTGCCAAATTCACAATTTAAATTTAATTCTTTAAAATTGTGACGTATTCGTCAATCGTTTGGTTAGATTGCGTATGAAGAATTTTTGCCGCTCCATTGCAATGTTCATCTTTGGCATAAAATATTCTTCAAATTTTTTCACCAACTGTGCATACTTAATATTATCTACATCAGCATCGAAAGAATAAAAAATTTCAAGGGTTTCACCACCCAGATGGTGTACCAACAAGGCCACCTTACGCCTGTCTGGTTGTAACTCCAAGTGTGAAGCCATCATGAAGATTCTCAATTGCGTGCACCATAGTTTCCACTTTTTTTTGCCAAAGTTGTGGATTTTAGGTTAATTGGCGGCAATGTAGTTGTAAAAAACTGTCCGCCATCTTTTGTTTTCTCAGATCCTGCTGCATTTTCTCACTGTCCACCATTTTTTATTAAAATTCCACCAGATTTTATTTAAGTTTTTATTCTTCAATTTTAATTTTTTACTTTTCTTTTAGTTATACTTCTTAGTTATATTTACCGCAGAATATAATAAAAGCCACTTCTGACACCATGTCACAGGGTATACAGAGATGTCACAAGACGGCTATAATTGTGTTTCTCTGTGCATCTCTTTCTTGACATCCTATCGACTTTACTTTTGTTTTGATTTGTTTTTCTAGCGCAAGAATATATTAAAAGTTTAATTACAGGCAAAAATAAGGGTAAGTTTTTTGTTAAATTAATAAAAATATTAAAAATAAGTAAAATTAATGTTTTTTTTTTTTTTTTTTTTTGTAGAAGAAAGCAAATGTGTTTATTGTTAACGTAACTACATTTTGATATAACCATTTGAGTGTGTTTTTAATTCTATTTTTTTAATTGTGCAGGAAGGAAGCTAACTACAATTGGCAAACATCATGTAAGTATGCAACATACAAAAATTGAAATTTTTCTGTTTAATTAAGTCAACTTTTTCTTTTTAAATTGCAGGAGTTTAAGATAAAAGGATGTCGACCAGAAGAGATCTTTCTTATCTTCCCAAAGGAGGCTAAAATCTAGTTTACGGACGAAGCTAAAAAATTAAGAAAAGTTGTCTACAGGGCGTAAATAATTTTAAGTAAAAGTGTAAAATAGAAAATTTGGGGCAGGGTCTGCCTACGTTTGTACGTACAGTATGTCATATATCGTGAGAAAATATGGGTATCATTGGAGGGGTAATTTTAATATCTATTCAATTGAAAAGGAGAATATTAAAAAAATTAAAAAAACAGGCAAGGTGACAATATTATACGAAAAATGATTTAGTAAAAAATCTTTATTAAGGGGTTCCCTTAATGGTTTGGTCATATCCTTCCGTCCGGCCGAAGGCCGCCTGCTCAAAAAATCTTTAGTAAACGAAGACGGTATTAGTCATACTAAAGGGGAGAAAATCCTTGCGCCAGGCCATCAAAATATGTTTATATGAAAAAATTGTTTTTTTGGTCGTTACATGTTTTTTTCTATTTTTTGTTATTTTCCTTTTTAATTGAATATATATTAAATTTACCTTTTCAACGATACCCATATTACCTCATATCACCACCAAATACTCGATATACGCCATTCTGTACGTACAAACTTTGGAAGCTCGTAACTCCGAAACTAAGGGTCAGCCCCAAATTTTCCATTTAACATTTTTTGCTTAAAATTTAATTTTATACCCTGTAGATAACTTTTTTTTTAATTTTTAAGCTGGTTCCGTAAGCTATATTTGTTCCCCATGGGGTTCTTAGAGGTAACTAAAGCTTTTCATTATAATTAATCGCTCTGATACGCATGTGTGTATTGGAATCAGATAAGGTTCCATAGGATAGTGATTATGGTCATCAATGGTTCGTAGAGAAAATGGAGATACAAATGTGAAGTCACTAAATTTTATCGGCAAAATGGTACTAAAACAGTTGTCAGCACATTTTATTTTTATAGATGGAAATTTTTTGACACTGTTTAAAGAACTCTACAATAAATGTTTAAAAACACATTTTAATGCAAGCTGTAAATAAAATATGTAAATTGTAATGTAAAAAATGTAAAATAAAAAAAACACAAATATCGTAAAACCTTTGTCTTTATTGTAAAAATGCTATATAATTGTTAAATAAAATATATAACTTTGTAATAAAAATGAAAATAACATTACAATAAAAACATTAACTCAAATGCTAAATTGTGTTTAATATAATTTTTGGCTGAAGGTTAACTAAAGTTAATAATATTTTGCATATTTTAATTTTAATAATACAAGTATTCAGATAATATATTGTATGTATTTCATGGGTTCAGAAGAAAACATTGTTAAGCTTAAATTGGATCGTGAAACAATTACATATATACCTTTTAAAAACATTTTTAGCTCCTTCTTAAACCAAATAAGTCCTCATCACCATCACTTTCTTCGTAGGGTTTATTCTCCTCTTCGTGCAGTTCATTAACTCTTGCTACTTCTATGCGCTTCTTTTTTTCTTTGTTTAGATTTTTCCAAATTTCAAAAATTTATATTCCTCCGATTTTTTTAACACAAAAGTTAGGATTTTCAAACAACGCCTTAAAACCATTGTCTCCAACAGATTAGGTACTTGTCTTGCAGCTTCTTTAGCCGATTAGCAACTATTTTAATTGCCAACTCTATATTTACTTTGGGTTACTTAGTATTTAGTTTTAAACGATGTTTACGTTCACTTCTAAAAGGAATCCACAATAGACTTGGCCTTGTTATACATACGAACATCAATAAAGAAACTGTTAAAGAAATCAGGAGATAAAATTATATCTGCCTTTTGGTCATAAAAAAATTTTTACATACCCATGCAAGTTAGCTTTTAATAAATTGCTGCCTAATACATATTCCATTCTTCTAATTCCTTTTGTATAACAAATTGATTGATTGATTTTGTGTAACAATTGATAATCGTCATATATGTTTTCTATTACTTCAGCCAACATCTTGAAAACTTCGAACAATTTTTTATCAAAATCTTTATGCAAATGGTGTAAATACATTGTTTCAAAATCAATTCATGTTTTTGTAAATTTAATTTTCTCCAACTTTTGATTAATTTTGTGTGTTAAAACACCGATAATGATGGTGCATTTTTGCAACAGGTCACAGTTTCTGCGTTCAAAAAACACTGCAGATTTAAAGACGTTTTCACTTTTAAATGCTGCAATTTTCTCGTTAAACTACATCATTTCATATTTTTTAACAATTTAATAATTTATTTATTTATTTTCACTGAAATTTATTACTTTTTTGTAGCTAAAACTTTTTGTGCTTTATGTTTTCTTGTAAAATATCTAGTTTTTGTTTTGTTTATTATCACTTGTTCGTAATAAAATAGCACTATATTTGTCTCTTTCTTGAGAACCTACAGAAAACCTGATTATATTGTTTTTCAAGTGCCAAAGGTATACCCTGTCACCATGTTGTGTTCACAAAATAGTAAAAGTGAATGTTTTTATTGAAACTTTTTTATAACAAGTCACTTGGTTAGTGCTGCCATATTCTTACTTTAATACATTCTTGAGCTACACGTTACAAATTAATATATATATATATATATATATATATATATATATATATATATATATATATATATATATATATATATATATATATATATATATATATATAACAAAGAATAAAACAAATATATTTGAAAAATTTCGTTCAGCAGAACCAGCAAAACGCCTGAGCAGAGAGAAGGTATTAAAACCCAACTTTAAATTCATAACTATCATCTAATGCACCAATTTCTTTACCAGGTATAGCTATTTTGCAAGATTTCTGCTTATCTCTACAACTAGAAACCAAGGGGAAATCAACACCAAATAGCGTATGCCCTTCGTTATACCCAAAGGAACACCAAAACTGCTAGAAAAATTAATTAAAACTAAAAAAATTTTATAAAATTTTGGTCTATGAGTAAAACAGAGAAAAAAAGAAAGGGTGTAGAATAGATTTTCCGTAGGACCGTCCGTTTTGCTAACATTATAAATTAAATTTTATTATTAACCATGATACAATAATAGAAGGTTCCACTTTAGTCATTTTTGACGTCTGCGTTGCCACAGATATAAATAAGAGCGAAAATACTTTGGAAATATTTAATAAAATATGTATAATTTGTTCAATAAATTAATATATAAATAAAATTCAAATTTATTTTGCAGAAATATAAAATCACTTAAAAATAAATCCCTTGACGCTTAAAAACCATTTTATATAAACGATTATAATAAAAATCCGTTTATTATAGTAACTAAAAGTTACAATTGTAGAGTAAGAATTTTTTCGAACTAACTACCTTACTTAATTAAAGTTGAAGTTGATATTTATTTTCGCGAAATTAATTAATAATTATTTGTCAATTATGCAAACTGTATTTCAAATAGGGATGCAAATAACACATCGATATTTTAAAAACTTTGATATATCGTTTATAAGCATCGATGTTAACATCGATGTTTTTGTTGACAATATATCGGCGATACATAGGCGTCAAAACTAAAAAAACATGCACATCGTTTATTCGTGCTCTGCTGTCTTAAAACACGTGCTTATGTGCCTTTATTACTTTTATTATATGTAGTTCTGCTTATTTACTTTACTAGCAGGAACTTGTAACGAGAGAGTAAGAAAGAATTTTGCAAAATTGCTCTCAAAAAGTTAAAAAAGTGAATGAACGCTTTACTAGGAAAAATTAGCAAAGAAAATTGTTGTGGTTTCGGAAATGATATGTAAGACATAAAAACTGTACGGTATGCACACAAAATAGTACTATTTTTAAAGCAAATGTACTAGAGCGCAAAAATGTATAAAATAAAGACCACTGAAAGCCAGCAAACTGGTAACCACACGAAAAAAAAAGAAAATAATACTCCAAGTACCAAATAGCAAAAATATGTAAAATTTTTTAAATATTTGGTAATTTGCAAACGCGTTTATGATGTTTAAGCTCATCATGTATAGAAATTTTTTTCTACAGTTCTACATTCTTATTGTGATTAAGATGTAAAAATATTTATCAGGCATGTTCTGACAATCGCAAATCGGCTTAAACTTGCGATGTGAGTTGAAATCGCATGAAAGGTGTTTTGTAGTTGTCAATCGCAAGAAATTTGGCGACTTGAAATCGCAAGCACAGACTGAATTGAAGTTATAAATTTCACTTAAAATAAGTTTTAAAACAACAATAAGACTATACACAAATAAAAATTAATATGTTTTCTTTTATTCTTATTAAAATTTATTTTTATTTTTACACAATTAAAGTGTTAAATAATAAATTTAAAATATGCCCTTTGTTTTATCAATTGTTTGTGTTGGTTTTTTCTTGAGTACTTGCGATTTCATAAAAACAGCTGTTCTTATTGATGTTCGAAAATATATTAGTATTAGTGCGGTTAAATGTGTAGTCGGCAGTCAAATAAAAATGCGGTTATTCACATTTTAAAATCTTAAACAAATATTCGGTGCTTATTAAATGGGTAATTAAAGCGTTAATGTACGTTAATAAATATATTTTAATTATTTTTAGGACGATCTGCGTTTTGAACGTGTATTTTATAACTAACAAAATAAGCAAAAATAATTTTCAAGTACTGATTACTCACGACCTGAGTAATCTTTTTCTTCAAAGTTGCTAAATGCAACATCACTAATAGAAATTTCATTTGTCGCCAAATTATTTCTTGCTTTGTATAAAATTTTTAAATTAATAAATATTTATTGGATTGGAATATCCAATAAATTTAAATTATCTCTAAGCATCCGTTTTTTAATTTCTTCTTTTTTTAATTTAATGTTTATTTGAAGAAATTAAACTAAGCAAGAAGGCTGCTGCCATTTTTATAATTCTCTTTTGATTTTTAAGTTATGCACCGTCAAATCATATGTTTTTGTTTTTCGAACATAAGTTTGAAAAAAAGCAAATCGCAAGCAAAACGCGTGAGTTTCAGAACATGTAAATCAAAAGTTGGCGTTTTTGAAATCGCATGTGAACAGTGTCAAAACATGCCTGTATATTAAAAATAGTTTTAAAATGTATATAACTTATTTTTAATTATACATAAGAATTGTACATCTCTTCTATAAATTGTACCGAAAAAGGTACATTGCAATGAATGTTTCATTAATGGCTTGTTTACTTTTCATTCTAAAAAAAAAAAAAATAAACGCCTGCAAAGCTCGAACATTCTAAACCAAACTTCTATTGTTTTACACTACTTTGATTTGTACTTCCAGAGATAAGTTAAAGAAAAATTACAAAATAATATTATTTTTATATGCTTTTAATTGGCAAATACTTGCATTTTCTTTAATGTTACAAAAATTTCTTTTATGAGGCATTTTTAAAGTAAATTATTTGTAAACAAAAGTAAGAAACAGCTGTTTGGCTAATTCTTGCAAGTAAAAATTTTACCAGTAGAATTTGCAAGATATTTTTTTTATCTCATTTTATTACTCTCTGTTTACACTCTCTCGTTGCGAATTTTTTGGGTTGATGAACACTTTCCAGTAACAATTGTTACAAATTCGTAACAATTTTTAGTAAATGAAGAGACCTAATATTTGTAACAGTATTGTTAAGTATGTCTGTTTTTACTTCACTAAGTACTTCAGTTTACGTTTGCCGTCTGTGCCCAACGAGCGTTTGTTTTCGACACCTAGAGCAACCTTACTCAGGACAGAAATAGGCTTCTGGGACTAGGTTATCCAAACTTATTTTCCTGAACTCTTTATGGAAACGATTGAATGTAATTAAAACAAATAAAATTTGGAAGAATTATTCTTGCGTTTTATTTAAAATATGGTTAATTTATGTATAAAAATGTTTGTGACTTGGTGTTAATATGAGAAACTTAAAACATCGATCTATCTTTTCTTTTAGCAATGTTTTTTAACATCGATGTTCTACAGGGAAACATCGATGTTTTAAGAATGATTTTGCGCCTTAATTTCAAAGAAATTTTTTTAAATCATTGGCAGTTTAGCAATGCCAAGAAAAAGTTTTTCTATTACTAAAATCGACAATAGAAGATTTTTTTAATAAATTTGTTATTGAAACCTAATATAAAAATATTTTTTTATACAAAATTTTACTTTTTTTCATTTCTCTATTCAAAAACCGAATCCGAAAGAAAAATTTTCCAAAAACTTGATTTAGTTCTTATCTATTTCTTTCATAAATTCCTTTTTTAATAATTTTTTAAATAATATATCCCGAAAAATGTTCAATTTTTCATATTCTTCTTCATTAAAAAGATTTATTTGCTTCTGAATTTTTGTGTTTTTTTTTTTTTGTTGTTGTTTAAATTGGTGATAAAATGTAATTTATTTCTGACTTTTAAATTGTGCATTTTTTTCTTTTGAAATTACATATAAAACGAAAAAGAAAAATAGAGCAGAAAAACAAGATTTCAGAAATTGATATGGTAGCACGAATTTTCATAATTGTCGCAAACGTCAGAACGTTAATATGGCGACAAAAAGAGAAAGTGAAATTACCTTATATTTTTATATCATGTTATTAACAATAAACCTTATTATACTTATAAAGGCAATCAAAATTCTTACAAAAAAGTAAAAAGTATTAAAATATAAACTTTAAAAACAAAAAAATTCAACAAAAGCAACGTCTAAACTTAAAGAATTTTATTGCTACAACTAAAGCCAGTAGGGGTAACTAATTTATCTATCA
The DNA here is from genome assembly GCA_937654795.1 of Cistogaster globosa. Lineage (NCBI taxonomy): Eukaryota > Metazoa > Arthropoda > Insecta > Diptera > Tachinidae > Cistogaster > Cistogaster globosa. Next base: position 37,723,675 of record OW569406.1, read on the forward strand.
AAATATTAATTGGTAAATAATTTATTTAGAGTAACTATAAAAGTTTAAACAAATTAACAATTAAAAATTTAAATTTTTAAAAATAGCAACGTATGCAGAACATTCGAAGAGGCCTCTACGGGATTCCGTAAACGTTTTCGTCAAAAAAACAAATCCAAAAAAATAAAATAAATCTACAATTCAGTTGGTGACTCAGCGTGTAATTTGCTTTTACTTTATTTTGTTATTGTAAATTTTCTTATAAAATATAACTAAAAACAACAACCACATCAAAAAGAGTAGCACACATATTAATGTTGGAGATTTCTATTGTGGTTTTTAACATATATACCAATTCTTTAAGTAAATCTATGTTTAAGTTTGAATTTGCAAATGCATAGGTATGAGGGGAAGAATACCCTACCATAGTATGTAATTTTTTCATATACATTTTTATAAGATTAGGTTATATAAATAGAATTAATTTCTGTTTTAAAGTTTTCCTTGGTGTACCAAACACGAAAAAATAAGGTTAGGCATTTACGTTTACCATGTTAAAAGAACAATGTGAATAAATATATTTGAATTACTAGGGAAGTTTAAATAATTTTTAGTTTCTAACGGATTTGATGAGTTAGGAATGGTGGAGCTTTTGGGGTTCCAGAAAATTGACCTTCCTAGAAGATAGGTAGGGTGGGTAAAGAGGCACTGGCCCAAACAACTTCACCTCGCCATTATAGGATTTTATAATATTTAGCATACAGTTGCAAAGAAATGCGCAAAGCTATTTCCCCGACAGTTTGTGGAACACCCCACCTTGCAGAATAAGGGTAAAAGAGCCATAATTCAGAGAATTAAGAATCTAAAACGAAATTTGGTGCCCATTTCCTTCACTCTCGATGAAGTGAAAAATACTATCTTGAAATCGAAACCCTCAAAGGCTCTTGGTCCTGATGGCATCTCAATGCAAATGTTGAAAAAACTTGGCGCGGTATCGCTTTAATGTCTGACGCGCCTTCTAGAAATTTCGATTCACCAATTGGTGATTCTGGATATCTGGAAGGTAGCTCGGATAACTCCAATACTGCCAACTCTTAAAGTACATCTTTAACCCGCCACACATCAACATGGTTTTAGGAAATCCTACAGCACGCCAACGGCTTTGAATATGATAGCTACCCAAATCGCTGACGGCCTTAATCAGCAGAGACCATATCACCGCACAGTTGTTGCTGCCTTGGACTTATCTAAGGCTTTTGATACGGTCGATCACTCTGTGCTGATAAATGACATCACAAACTCCACTCTTCATTGCCAATTACTTAAGTGGTAGACAAGCGTTTGTTGAGTTCAGAGACCAGAAGTCGAAATTCCGCAAGATAAAAATGGGCGTACCACAAGAAGAAGTACTGTGATCTATACCCTTTAACACTTATCTTGCAAAACTTCCTGCGCCACCCCAAGATATCAAGATTATATCGTACGCAGATGACTGTGCATTATTCTCATCTATTGTTCAGATTGACGACATATGTGCCAGAATCTCACAATACTTGGCCACCATCTCACAACTTTTTAGGAACGTAGACTTCAGCTATCACCCTTAAAGTCATCTGTATCCCTTTTTACATCGTGGACTTAAGAAGTAAGAATGGAATAAGCATCATGGTGGAAGGCCGTCGAGTCCCTATTGTACAGAACCCAAAAATTTTAGGCGTAGCCATCGACAGCCTCCATCACTTTTCATCGCACGCCATCTACATCCACCACAAAGTGAAAACTCGAAACTAGGTCCTAAAAGCACTCGCTGGCACCACCTGGGGAATGACTAAGGAGACGATAGTGGCAACATACAAAGCAATTGACCGCTTTCTCCTTAATTAAGGTGCCCTGATTTCGACCTTGTTTCTAAGTGATACAAACTGCACAAAATAATGCACCCAGAACGGCGACAGGATGAGTTAAAATGACGAACATAGATCACCTCCATGAAGAGACTAGAATGCCTCCGGTTGTAACGTATACGTCCTATTATTTAACTGATTGTTTCAGTTGGAAGGTTGTGTTAAGTATAAATTTAAACAGCTATAATCATTCTACTGACGGATGGTGCTCTAAAAAACATATGAGAATGAATGGGAGCCATTGATAACCACTAGCGGTCAGTCGGGTGGGTGAGTTCTTGTTCTCATAGCTTCCCTTGCCAATAGACTGTCGAAGTTACATAAATAATGTTCTAGACTCCCGAAGTCAATAAGAAGAAAAAAAAAAGGACCGGAGATTGACCTGTATAAAATAAGCTGTTATATAAACCCTGTTTAGATCAACCAAAAAACTGAAAGAAAATAAATTAAACCCTTAAAACTTTTAAAAGCCTATCCTAGGTGAAATTGGACTGTTATATAGGGAGGGTCCCTACCATTGATTTTAGTGGTGCGAAATTGAGTTACTAAAATCCCACAAAGCAACTTATCACATTTCTTTTACACTACACTACGTAAGAAAACTTTTAAAGATTTATTTTTCCATTTTAATAAAATTCATTATTTATTTCGTAAATTTTAAAATATTCATGGCATGTTGGTTTGTTTTTTTTTTTTTTTTAATATAATACCAAAGATTAAAAGTTTCTAATGCTTATTCATAACGAAAATTATTAAAGGATGAAAAAACAAAATAGAAAGAAAAATGATAGATATGAAACTAAATATATGCATTTAGAAATATGCATTTAGAACAATGCCATTTTAATTACATTCTAAAAATATTAAAATTATGTGACAGAATAGCCAAATATATTAGTACAATTAAATATTATAGCTGAATTTACAATGGTATTGGTGATTCTACCCCTGATCTATGTTTAACTAAATGCATGGAATAAGTCAATAAAGTGGGAAGTTTGTTAACATATAAAATTTCTAAATCCCCATGTTAATAACAGTGATAATCCATGTAAATGGTGACAAATACTAGATGTTAACTTTCTTGCAATATACAAATTAATAATGTAAAATTCACTTACCAAAATACGATAAATGTAACCGTCAGCTTTTTGATAAGGCCTCGCCAAATGCTGGTTTCTTTTATGGGTTAATGATGAAAATCGTCTGCTGTCGTGTGTGGAAAGAAATTTTATATTGACCTTTCCATGCTAAACAATCTACATGTAAGCTGTATTTAATACGTTAAATAAAATATGTATAAGATTAAATCTCTTATAGCTTATGCCGAAAAGTATGTGAGGATAAATGTGCAATGTAGATTTGCTTAGGCTATTAACTATTACCAAGCCTTTAAAATAAAAATTTTTCGTGTTAAGTTTGTTGTTTTTTTCTGTCACATTGCATAATTATCATACATAACTTATTAATATTTATATATATATATATATATATATATATATATATATGTATATTTTAAATAGTGATGTGTTTAATTACAATATGTTTAACTACGTTTAGGTATTTTAAATTTAAGATTATTAATTTAGTTTTATAGTTGTATACTTATTTCTTTTCTAGCCTTATGTTTTGTTTTCATGATGGTCTAGTTGTAGGAGTAATTAAGTAAATGAAATGCTCGGTTTTTAGATAATTAAAGATGATGTTCTTGCTAGTTGGCTTTTATGGCGATCTTGTACATGAGTATTGTCATAAAATGTTAGTGGGAAAAAGGTTGCTCCTAGATTACTTTTCTTGTTTTTTTCTTTTTAAATATTTTATTGCTGGGTAGAACTTGGTTATTTCTTCCTTTCTGCCGCTGATTGTACTCAACCACTAATGATTGGAAGAATGGGTGACTGATAAATTTCTTAACTCATAAGTCACCTTGAAATTGTGACCAAGGGATTTTTCTGGTGAAATAATTCTAGTACTTTCTGACCTCTCTATTCTAGTATAAATGTCCTCTTTCTTCTAGCGCAACTAATGGAAAATCAATAAACCAAGGGTTGATTTGGCGTTGCAAATTCCAGAAAAAAATTGCAAGACAGGATTATCATAGCCTAAAAAAATTTGTTAAGTTTTACTTTTAAGGCTACCCAATAATAGAAAATATATTTACTTTCTGAATTTTAATAATTCATCAAAAAATTGTTTAATATAAACATGTCTTAAACGTAGTTTAATGAAATGAACTGTATGGTATATTTGTACACTTTTTTAATATTCTTTCCACTTTTTTTTATGTTATTACCTTGAGTCACTTATCAAAAAGATTTTTTCTGGGCTCATCCAGTAATTACGAAACCTCGGTTAGCATACTACAACGTGGTTTTAAGCTCATGCAAACACTCGGGTTGCCTACAAGCTTAGGTGCTTATAATGGTTGAAAAGAACTGCCGACAACAATGGTTTATATATTAAGCAAGGGTTGTCATTAATGTTAACTGTCTAACATAAGTTAAGATATTTGAAATCTTATATACAATAAAAATATGGCATTTAAAAAACGATATTTAACGGGATTAAGGTGCTTAGCTATAAAAAAAATTAAAGCAAATATCAAAACTCTTTCTAGATTTTTTTTATATTAAATATTTAAATATAAATATTTAATAAATATTTAATTACTATTTAAATGACAGGAGGTAATAAACTAACGTGAAATATTTAATTATCGCTCTTGTTGACCGTAAAAGAATGAATTAATTATTTATTACAGGAAATTTATCCAAACATATATTTCCAGTGTGTAACAGAAAACCAAAACATTTCTGCATAAGAATCGGGTCACCCGTGTTACCATTCAACTTGGTAATATAAAAGTTTCACGCGTGCTTAGTTCGAGCATAACCCATCGTTCTATCCTCCGTAAGTGGTATAAATGAAACTGTTCTATTTTAAACCATGGCAAATTTAAATAAACAGGTCAAACAATGTAAATTGGATATTTCCGTGGCATAGGTAAGGGCATAAAAAAATAATAATATTCGCTTACGAACAATGGGCAAACTTTTACTATTTTGTCAAACTTTGAGAATAAATAGGGCTTTATTTTAGTAGGCTGTTAAAAAACTGTAATAGTGATAGATTTAAAAAACAATGACATAATTATAAATACATATTAATAAAATAAAATGTATAATAAGAGTTATTTCTATAAAAGAATAAAAAAAGACAAATATAATACAACAGATTACATTACAAACCGCATAATACTGGTCATTTTGACAACAGTGTAATGAGGACGCATATTTAGGGACGAATATCCAATTTTTCCTTTATTTTACATTTTAGAAATGAAGAAGCCAGTTTTGCACAAAATTTTTTTTTTTTCAAGATTAAATTGTGTGAAATTCCTTCGGTAAACGTATTGTCCAATTTCGTAGGATATGGGTCTAGTCCTCAAATTATATTGGTGCTTATACTTCTCATAGGAACTACTGATATGTTTTTGCAGATTTCTGTGTATTAGTTGCAGTTGATCACCTCGATGTAGTTTTAATACAGGTTCGTTTAATAAATTTAGGGTTTTAGGCAAGGTATAAGAGCTGCCATGCGTTATCATTTCCTGACCGAAAATCGCGTGATAAAGAGAAATCTGAATACTTTGATGAATAGAATTTCTTAAAGCACAGCTAATAAAACTTAGGTTTTCGTCCCAATGAGTTTGATCTTTTTTTAAATATGACCGAATACCATATATGATAGATCTATTAACTCTTTCTGATGCATTAGATTGTGGCGAATATATGGCGGTATATATATGTTGAATACCCATTTTGGTGAGAAATGCATTGAGGTCATGAGACTTGAACTGCGAGCCATTATCGCTTACTAAACTTTCTGGGACACCATAGACATGAAATATTTGTTCTAAAAGATATTTCTGTATACCAGAAGAAGAAAACTTTTCAAGGGGACACAACCAATGAAACTTGGTTAGGTGATCTAGGACTATCAATAAGCCAATATTGCCTTGTTTACTTCTAGGATAGGGACCTAGAATGTCGACATATAAACGTTGAAAAGGTCTAGACGTTACAACTTGAGCACCCATGTTAGGTTTTAAGACTACATTTGGAGCTTTGCATTCTTTGCAAGTTTCACATGATCCTACATATGCTCTCACATCACGTACAATACCTGGCCAATAGAACTTACGGCGAATTAATTCTAGAGTTTTTGCCATTCCCCCGTGCGTTGCTATGGGATAGTCATGAAATCTAGATATTACAGTTTTTCTTAAATTCTGTGGTATCCACAGTTTCCAGCAGTCATTTTCCTGTTCGGCTTCTCCCGTATAGTGGGTCGTACGAATATAAACAAAATTATAAAAGGCTTTTACATCTGGATATTGGGATGGATTTTCACTAATTTTTCTTTTCAACGCCCGATAGTCATCATCATTAAAATGAGGCAAATACAAATCAATTTCGGGGTCAGTTATCTCGATACCTGAAACTTCTTCGAACGGGATTCGGGACAAAGCATCTGGTACTACGTGATTTTTCCCTTTTCGGTGGCTTATGGATAACTTGTAACTTTGAAGCTTCCATACCCATCTTGCGAGCCTTCCTGTCACATCCTGCTGCTTCATAAGCCAAACCAAAGAAGAATGGTCTCTTATTACTTCAAATTCTTGAAGTTCTAGATAGCATCTAAACTTTTTTATGACTTCTAGCGCTGCCAAACATTCGCGTTCGGTGACACTGTAATTGCGCTGAGCCGAATTTAGTTTTTTCGACATAAAAGCGATGGGCTTTTCATTGCCATCCTCATCGAACTGCACCAGCACAGCACCGATGCCAAAATCGCTGGCGTCGCATTGTAAATAGATTTTTTTTGAAAAGTCAGGATTTGAAAGAACAGGATTAGATGTAAGTAAGTTTTTAATTAGCTCAAATGATTTCTGAGCTTCTTGGGTCCAGCAAAATTTTCGCTTAGTTGATAACAATTCCGACATAGGAAAGACAACAGATGAAAAATTTAAAACAAATCTACGGTACCATCCTGCTAACCCAAGAAAACCTCTAACCTGTTTAACGTTCCTAGGGATGGGCCAATTTCTAATGGATTCAACTTTTTCGGGATCAGTTTTTATTCCTCCATTTCCAATTATATAGCCGAGGTAATTTACTTCCGTAACACAAAATTTGGACTTGGAAACATTTAGGGTAAGATTAGCGTTTTTAAATTGTTTTGCTATTCTGACTAGTACTGTTAAATGAGAACTAAAATCTTCTGACACAATAATTAAATCGTCCAAGTATCCAAATACAGAATGGCGAAGGTCTGGAGGTATAAGGTTATCCATTAACCGGCACATTGTGGGAGGAGCATTACAAAGCCCAAAGGGCATTACCACAAATTGGTATAACGGTCTTTCTGGGACTGTAAAGGCAGTTAGGGCTTTTGATTCGTCGGATAACCCGATTTGCCAGTAGGCGTCTTTTAAGTCTAGCTTAGATATAATGTTAGCTAAAGGTAACCTTGAGAATATACCTTCAATATTAGGTAACGGGTATGCATCTTTCTTCGTGATCTCGTTCAATTTGCGTGCATCTAGACATAGCCTAATTTTGTTGAGTTTTAAGACGACTCTCATAGGAGAGCTCCAAGAAGATGAAGAGGGCTCTATAACTCCTAAATTTAGCATACGGTCTATTTCCTGGAACATTAATTTTTCTACAGCCGGTGAAACAGGGTAAAATCTCTGCTTTACGGGCTTGGCATTACCAATGTCGATGCTGTGCTCAATTAAGCTTGTACGGCCCAGTCCGTGCTTCTCAAAATTTGGAAAAAGCGCAACTATAGTCGCCAGCTGCTGTTTTTGGCTTTTTGTCAATAGATACTCCTTATTACTATCTGAATCAATCTGAACTTCGGACGAAATTGGGTTACTCGTCGATAATCTAGGCACGGTTTTTAGTGGGAATTCCCCTTCGGAAGAACAAATTACATCCTCGAAAATTTCTGGGGCTAAATTAAAGGCTTTCCAAAAATCGAGTCCTAAGATGAGTCTTTGAGTGATAGATGGCACGATTAAGATTTTTATTTTATCACCATATCCTTAAAGGTAACTTCTACATCCAAGAATCCGAGGACATTTTGTTTTTTTCCATCAGCAGTTTTTACAAAATTTTTCATGGGGAAAAATTCCTGAAATGATCGAAAATCTCGCTCTGCCAAATCAGAGCCAATGCAGGAAACATTCACCCCTGTGTCCAAGAGACCAAATTCTACGAAAGATAAAAACTTTACAGGAGCATAATAACGTTTGTCGACTGGATTATTTACAATGGAGGATATTATGTGTTTAGAATATATTTTTCTACATCTAAAATAAGTACGCAATCTTTTGGCGGAGCGTTTTTGTTTACATTTGGAACAATAATCAATGGCATTCGTGGCAAAAATTAATTTACGTTTTTCTAAATAATTTTGTAATCTTACATGGTACGGTACTATTGAATGACATATTTTCTCCTTGGTTTCTTGATTGCTACTTTCATACTCGAAATTTTCACGTTTTTAAATGTTAGTTGTTGTTTTAAGGCTTAAAAAAGTATTACCAGAGTTTACTTCAGAATTTTTTTGGGGTAGTGCCTTATATTGTTCATGCCTGCTTAGTTTTTGAATTTTCTAGTTTTCGGTTAGTACATTTACTACACTGGGGCTTAAAGGTATTTTTCATACCGCACCCATAGCAAAAAATATTCCGCGACTGTAAGCAATCTTCCCAGTGATGACCAGGTTGATCACAATTCCAACATTTAAGAATATGTGGTGAGGGTTGGATTGCGTCCACAGAAAGTGCATGTTTATCCTGCGTTTCAGGAATACTAAGTTCTTGAGTGCAATCTACTTCTGCCACCTGACGTCGGGCTCCGAAATTCGGAGGATATCGTAGAGTCAAATTTTTTCGAAAAGCATCAGAGTCCATTAGATGTTCTCGCATCTGAACTAATTTTCTAAGGTGAGCGATAGAGTATACAGGAACTTAAAGCAACTCATGCCTGATTTCTGGTCGAAGATTTCTAGTTAATATTTCTACCAATCCTGACTCTGGTATAGGTGTCGAAAGTTTATCCAACATGACACAAACCGATTCATAAAAAGATTCAAAAGTTTCGTTCGGCTTCATTCTTCGATTCCTTATTTCCTCATGTATATCAAAACTGGATTTAAAGTCCTTATATTGATGTTTTAAGGCTTCGCAAAATTGTCTCCATTCTATAACTTCCACCTGTTGGTGGTAGCGCCAGTACCAATCTCGTGCTCTACCAAATAACAGTATATGAAGATTCTTGCTTATAAGTGAAAAATCATTGTTAAAGTTTTCACGAGCCAAACAGTTTACTCGGTACAAAAGTTCATCAACACTAATACCATTACTGGAACCATCAAATTTAATGTTCCAGTTTTGAATAATCGAGGTGATTTTATCAGCTCGTATGGCACAATTTTCATCGAAAGATGAATTGTTGTACATAAGTCGACTATTGTGACGTACTTGAAAAAATCTTGGAGCGCTTTGAGAATAAACTTGAGGTCTAGATGGTAGTGGTTGTGAGATTCGATTACCTGGGATAGTTTGAAGTGCTTGAACTAAATTAAGATTCTGCAACAGATGCGTAACCGTACTCTCAATTATACCATTCAACTGAGACGCCTCAACAAAACGAGAAGAATTATCTGAATTAGTTCTACTATTACTATTACTATTATACTCAGGTGAATTTTGCCGACTTGAATTTTTTTGTTTTCTTTTGAAACTGGGCGAACTTTCCAGCAGTGGATTTGCATGCATTCAAAGGTTGTACACTGACATTTAGCGAGGGAGTTTGCGACTCGGTGAACAACGCTTTAACATTGCTACGGGTGCTTTGCTATGGCTCCTCGTGGTTTACCACGTTGACTTATATTCTTAGGGTTTTCTCCTATTGGTAAAGGATTGGATATTTCGATTGTTTTAAGTTCGGATAAAGAAAAAGTCCTTTTACAAGAGGGGCATTCAGTGGAATTAGCTAAATGATTCTCAAGGAAACGACGATGATAGGCGTGATTACATTCTGAAATAATTAGACAAACTTGTCCTTCAGACATTTTATTATTGCAAATGGCACAAGACTGATCCTTATTTCTTGCGTTAATGGCAGCAGCCTGAGCTTGTTGAGGAGGAGATATCTCCATTTTGATACAAGTAAGATATATCCAATTAAAATCGAAAACTATCACCAAAATTACAAAATTTTTGAACAAGAATTAAAATAATGTGTCTAGCACCTTACTGCTAATTCTTAACTGTATCTAAGCAAACTAGCTAACCAAAAAAAAAAAAACTGAAAATAATATTTGAATTTTAATCATATATATTATTTTATTATTTATAAACGAAAGCGCACGATTGATGGTTTAATCAACAACAGCGGATCACTATTATAATTAAGCGCAACTAAAAAAATGTCATAAAGAAAAGAAAAATTGAGAAATTGTAATTGTATTTAACAGCAAACTGCTTCGACAGACAATTATAGATATGTAATAAAATAGGCTAAGAATTCGAGTTACGCCAAACAAAATTGTTTTTAGAAATTACCCTGTTTATTATTAGCCATTTATATTCAAGCAAAAAAATTATGTATAATAAAATATATATATGAATAACCAAAACTTATGCATCAATTTATGTAACGTACACGTCCTATTAATAAGCTGATTGTTTCAGTTGGAAGGTTGTGTTAAGTATAAATTTAAACAGCTATAATCATTCTACTGACGGACGGTGCTCTAAAAAACATATGAGAATGAATGGGAGCCATTTATAACCACTAGAGGTCAGTCGGGTGGGTGAGTTCTTGTTCTCATAGTTTCCCTTGCCAATAGACTGTCGAAGTTACATAAATATTGTTCTAGACTCCCGAAGTCAATAAGAAGAAAAAAAGAGGACCGAAGATTGACCTGTATACAATAAGCTGTTATATAAACCCTGTTTAGATCAACCAAAATAAGCTGAAAGAAAATAAATTCAACCCTTAAAACTTTTAAAACCCTATCCTAGGTGAAATTGGATAGTTATGCACCTCTATACCCTCCCTACCATTGATCTTAGTGGTTCGAAATTGAGTTACTAAAATCCCACAAAGCAACTTATAACATTTCTTTTACACTACACTACGTAAGAAAACTTTTAAAGATTTATTTTTCCATTTTAATAAAATTCATTATTTATTTCGTAAATTTTAAAATATTCATGGCATGTTGATTTGTTTTTTTTTTTTTTTTTTTTAAATATAATATCAAAGATTAAAAGTTTCTAATACTTATTCATAACGAAAATTATTAAAGGATGAAAAAAAAATAGAAAGAAAAATGATAGGTATGAAACTAAATATATGCATTTCGAAATATGCATTTAGAACAATGCCATTTTAATTACATTCTAAAAATATTAAAATTATGTGACAGAATAGCCAAATATATTAGTACAATTAAATATTATAGCTGAATTTACAATGGTAATGGTGATTCCACCCCTGATCTATGTTTAACTAAATGCATGGAATAAGTCAATAAAGTGGGGAGTTTGTTAACATATAAAATTTCTAAATCACCATGTTAATAACAGTGATAATCCATGTAAATGGTGACAAATAATAGATGTTAACTTTCTTGCAATATACAAATTAATAATGTAAAATTCACTTACCAAAATACGATAAATGTAACCGTCAGCTTTTTGATGAGGCCTCGCCAAATGCTGGTTTCTTTTATGGGTTAATGATGAAAATCGTCTGCTGTAGTGTGTGGAAAGAAATTTTATATTGACCTTTCCATGCTAAACAAAATACATGTAAGCTGTATTTAATACGTTAAATAAAATATGAAAAAGGTTAAATCTCTTATAGCTTATGCCGAAAAGTATGTGAGGATAAATGCGAAATGTAGATTTGCTTAGGCTATTAACTATTACCAAGCCTTTAAAATAAAAATTGTTCGTTTTAAGTTTGTTGTTTTTTTTTCTGTCACATTGCATAATTATCTTACATAACTTATTAATATATATATATATATATATATATATATATATATATATATATATATATATATATATATATATATATATATATATATTTATATATATAACTATTACCAAGCCTTTAAAATAAAAATTGTTCGTTTTAAGTTTTTTGTTTTTTTTTTTCTGTCACATTGCATAATTATCTTACATAACTTATTAATATATATATATATATATATATATATATATATATATATATATGTATATATTTTATATATATATATATATATATATATATATATATATATATATATATATATATATATATATATGTATATATATTTTAAATAGTGATGTGTTTAATTACAATATGTTTAACTACGTTTAGGTATTTTAAATTTAAGATTATTAATTTAGTTTTATAGTTGTATACTTATTTCTTTTCTAGCCTTATGTTTTGTTTTCATGATGGTCTAGTTGTAGGAGTAATTAAGTAAATTAAATGCTCGGTTTTTAGATATTTAAAGATGATGTTCTTGCTAGTTGGCTTTTATGGCTATCTTGTACATGAGTATTGTCATAAAATGTTAGTGGGAAAAAGGTTGCTCCTAGATTACTTTTCTTGTTTTTTTCTTTTTAAATATTTTATTGCTGGGTAGAACTTGGTTATTTCTTCCTTTCTGGCGCTGATTGTACTCAACCACTAATGTATGGAAGAATGGGTGACTTATAAGTTTCTTAACTCATAAGTCAACTTGAAATTGTGACCAAGGGTTGTTTCTGGTGAAATAATTCTAGTACTTTCTGACCTCTCTATTCTAGTATAAATGTCCTCTTTCTTCGAGCGCAACTAATAGAAAATCAATAAAATGGCATTGCAAATTCCAGAAAAAAATTGGAAGACAGGATTATCATAGCCTAAAAAAACTTGTTAAGTTTTACTTTTAAGGCTACCTAATAATAGAAAATATATTTACCTTCTGAATTTTAATAATTCATGAAAAAATTGTTTAATATAAACATGTCTTAAACGGAGTTTAGTGAAATGAACTGTATGGTATATTTGTACACCTTGAGTCACTTATCAAAAAAAACTTTTCTGGGCTCATCCAGTAATTACGAAACCTCGGTTAGCATACTACAACGTGGTTTTAAACTCATGCAAACACTCGGGTTGCCTACAAGCTTAGGTGCTTATAATGGTTGAAAAGAACTGCCGACAACAATGGTTTGTATATTAAGCAAGGGTTGTCATTAATGTTAACTGTCTAACATAAGTTAAGATATTTGAAATCTTATATACAATTAACATATGGCATATAAAAAACGAGATTTAATGGGATTAAGGGGCTTAGCTATAAAAAAATTAAAGCAAATATCAAAACTCTTTCTAGAGTTTTTTTTGTAATAAATATTTAAATATAAATATTTAATTACTATTTAAATCACAGGAGGTAATAAACTAACGTGAAATATTTAATTATCGCTCTTGTTGACCGTATAAGAATGATTTAATTATTTATTACAGGAAATTTATCCAAACATATATTTCCAGTGTGTAACATAAAACCAAAACATTTCTGCATAAGAATCGGGTCACCCGTGTTACCATTCAACTTGGTAATATAAAAGATTCACGCGTGCTTAGTTCGAGCATAACCCATTGTTCTATCCTCCGTAAGTAGTATAAATGAAATTGTTCTATTTTAAACCATGAATTTGCCAATAAACAGGTCAAACAATGTAAATTGGATACTTCCGTGGCATAGGTTAAGGCATAAAAAAATAATAATATTCGCTTACGAACAATGGGCAAACTTTTACTATTTTGTCAAACTTTGAGGATAAATAGGGCTTTATTATTGTAGGCTGTTAAAAAACTGTAATAGTGATAGATTTAAAAAACAATGACATAATTATAAATACATATTAATAAAATAAAATGTATAATGAGAGTTATTTCTGTAAAAGAATAAAAAAAGACAAATATAAAACAACAGATTACATTACACGGTCAGACAACATAATGAATAATGACCAAGCAATTCGTAGTAGCTTGTCATCTGCCCACTCACCATAATCACGAGGTGATGTTGTAGGATCCCCCACCCCGGCACATCCGGCAAGACTTTAGGTTATATCGCAATGACATCCGGGATATTATTCCATCTAAAATAAGCCGGATGTCCATTGCAAATACCCAAAAAATGCTATATAGACAGGTGGTCCTAGACACCATAAATGGCTAAAGATGTAATAAAGTCCTAAATAAACACCTATCCGCGATTTTAGAAGATGAGAGGCTTCTACCCAGGCATATAAGATCAGTTCTGGCACAATTAAGAGCCGGTTGGTGCAATATTCTCCACTGCTACCGTAAACGGATAGTTTTTGGCACTTTAAACCGTTGCCGAGCCTGTTTTCAAAGCTCTCACTACACAGTGCAGTTGTTTAATTATCCCATTAAGCCCACTGGTTTACGCCTTATGGACCTGTGGATACGATCGATTTTGGTTGCACGATTTTTTTACCTCCTGATGACACAGGTACACATAAATGAGTTTTCTTTTGCTTTTTGTTTTATATCTTTTCAGGAAAGAACTCTTATCAGTAGCAGAGCTGTATGAACAACAACAATAACAACATAATGGGTGTCCCCCAAATAGTGTTTGTGAGAAGATAGCGTGTAACAGTTGTTTTCTTTCGTCTATTAATTTTACGCATAAATGTACTAAGTTAGTATGTGGATAAGAATATGCAGACGACACAAAAGACTGTCAGCTAGTTGTGTAAAGACTCCTCCATCGTTTATCTGTGTACTCGAAATAAAATACGGCCAAACGTGGGTGCCATAGAATATTTCGTTTTATGGGTCACGGCTGAAATAGTTTCTGTTTTTTTCTATTCTTTAATAAAACACAATTTACTTTATGAATAGATTCAATTAAGTGGTAAAATGATCTTTAAAAGCTTTCAGGATCTTGTCTATTTGACGATAGTTAAGTCCAATATCGCAACCGAAAATTCTTTTAAGGTTTTTTTATTCATTATTGATTTGTTCAAAGGCTATTGTTATGGTGAAACGTAGTTATCTGTATCCTAGTGACTTATTGGTCATAAAAGTAAAAGATAAGCTGCATGCTGGTTGGTTTCCTTTAACAAGGTCAAACAATTTTTAGTAGAAGTTACTTTTCAAATGTACTTTTCGTTACACGCTAAAATCTTCACTGAAGCGTTTTCTATTCCTTATCTTTTTCATATGATTATCGTAAGAAATTACAACTTAGACTCTTTTCAACTAAAATCGGATATATTTCAATAGTTACACAAATATTGAGTAGCTTTGAGTGAAATAAATTATTATTGGTTTTGAGTTATTGCACCTACGTAGGTGCAATGGCAATGGCAATGGCATTAGAATGTATCCCCATGGGGTCAGTTCAAGCTTCAACGTCACCGGAAGATGTAAATAGCGCTTCTGTTTATGGTTTTGTAAAAAAATTAGTAGTTTTAAAGAAGTGTTGGAAACTCAGGATTGCTTATTAATAATTAATTGTAGTCAGGTTTTTTATTGGAGTTGTATTGAGCAGGATTTGTCTCGAGCGGCTGAGTGCGCCGAATTTGGCAAGGCGTGGGATATCGGCGATTTGAAGACAATGACTTATCACATTTGTTCGACATCAATCGCTATTGAAAGGGGTGGTTGTAAGGTAAACAGTTGAACTAGAGGTCGTGGTGCTACGAGCAAAAGATAGAACACGCAAAGGGTTACAAGAAATTTGTGTCTAGAAGATTCTGTGTCTGATTTTAACCAGGTGGCTTTTCAGCCTAAATATATGCCTTATACTATAATAAGTACCCCAAATCTCAACATTGAAGAAAAGTTTTCTAATTTACAGCATTTCGCTCCTAACACAAGTAATAGCCAGTATTATCATACTAATAATAACAATTTTAACCATTCCCAACTGACCCAAATTATTAAGGCAAGTATCATTAAAGTTTTGGAAAATTTTATATATCGTACCAAAACGCATCCAAGATCTAATAAAACAGTTCACCATAGGCAACGACCAGGTTCTTCACCAATACCTTCTCAAGTTGTCGTTATTAATGTTAATTTACTTATAAAATATAACTATAAACAACAACCACATCAAAAGGAGTAACATACATATTAATTTTGGAGATTTCTACTGTGGTTTTTGTTTTTAACATATATACCAATTCTGTCATTAAATCTATGTTTAAGTTTGAATTTCAAAATTCAAGTTATATATGCTACCCAAGAAGAGAAAATGATTTTGTAAACAATAGTTAACGATAGCTCAACGATCAATGGAATTTCATCATCAATGATCGTTGTGCTGATCATGCAGAAATAGTTCATATGTCTAAGCTATGAATATTTTAAGAGGAAAAATAAAAGTTCAACTTAAACATTAAATGAATGTGGTTGATTAAAGTACTCGCAATAAATAAATAAAAAATCCTTTTGAAATAAATCTTTTTTTTGAAAGATAACTGGCGACCGTGTCAGGACCCTAAGTGAAAAATAGGGTCACGAGAATTAAAATACAGTAAATCTGTTATAAAGATTAAAGGTACGGTCACATTTGGCAAACATTTGTTTCAAGTTTTTTTGCTCTCGCAAACAGTTCAAACAGTTATAAAATAATGACAAATAAAATATGGGCAAACATTTTTGATGTGCGGTCACGCTTAAATAAATATTTGCCTTAAAAATGTATTTGATCAAACTGTAAAAAAAACATAAATTTATTTGCCTTGAAACTATTACAGAAGGGATGTCTTTATTGGTATTTAATTTCTTCAGCATTATTACGAAAGAATTGCAAAGAAAGTATTTAAAATATTATTGAATTGTTTAAAAAACTAATAACAAATATTAAAAAATGATTTCTCCTATAAAGTTTTAAGTGCAGTACAATATAAGTTCAAAACAAACAAAATATAACTATTTGCCATCGGAATAAAAATAGACAAATGAAGGAAAATCAATCCTATCTAGGCAAACTTTATGCGCTTCCTTTTTAAAGTACCAAATTAAGCTTTAATTTTTCTCCTATACTTTACACGAAAAGTAAAATTCCAGATTTTGATATAAAAAGAAAATATCCACCGCTGATAGCAATAAGCTATAAAAATTAGTCAAGTAATGGAGGCTGGCATTATATTTATATACACACATGCATAATGTATACAGATTACAATAAAAAAAATTGTACATAATGGCAATGTTAGAAGGAAATTTATATTGAATAACTCCCACGTATGAAAGTCACAAGTAAACAAAGCCATGCAAAAATGTTAAATTTTTCATCTTCCATGATATAAAAATGCACTAATATTTGTTTTCAAGGAAGAGAACAATAAAAGGAAAAACCTAAATAGGAATTAGATTCCACTTCTTAATAAAAATTGTAATATGCATTCATTACATTTTTTTAGTTAAAATTTCTACAAATTTTTATTTAATTTAAATTAATTTTCAATCTACAGCTGTTGATTTGTTTATTTGATATAAATGTAGACAAATAATAGGTCTGTTTCTTTACTTTTTGGGTAAAGTTCGTGAAAATGAGAGCAAGTTAAATTTTCTCTTATAAAGAGACAAAATTGTATTAAAGTACGGGAACACAAAATTTAAATTTTAAACACAAATTAAAACGTCATAGTGTTTTGACTGTTTCAATAAAAGAATCAATTTAAAGAAAAAATTAAAAAAAAACAAATAGGAACAGTTCTTATAAATTTGTTGCGTTTGTCAGCTCGCAAAGAAGCATATGTGTGGCCTTTTGCAAATTTTGCGAATAAATTTAAATATAACTCTCATATAACAATTTCATTTCAATAATTTGGAATGCTATTCCTCTCTTGGCATTTAAAATTTTAAAAAAGAAACTACAAAACTTATTCTTCTAAGTCGAAATCATGTTCAATAAGGTCTAGGATGTCGTCACAATAACTAGAATCACTTGAACTCTCTCTACCAAATCTGCAACAATGTTTTTTAACTCGTCTTCATTTGCAATTACAAATTGTCTTTTATATTAGAATTACTATTTTACTCTGTTTTAAATATTTCTAGTGACTTTTTTATTTGTTTTTATTTTGTTTTTGTTTTACAGCTGTTTCAGAAATAAAAATAACTTGCACGAAGAAAAAGTTTGGGCTGTTTCGTGCAAAAAGAAGAAGAACTTTATTCTCTCAAGACCGCTCTCATTTACCCAATTTTTAAGTACGGGAACGCTTTTCGTGCAAATTGGGATCCCACGGGATCCCAAAGTGGAGTAAAGAAACAGACCTAATATGTTTTAGGTCGTTTAAATAAAAAGCCAATTTGACGAAGAATCAAACTGCGACTGCCGTGTTTATAAAATACCAAAATATCTTTAAAATGTATTTCGTGACAAATTTGCAATGTTTTTTTTATGAATATGGCAGTATATATACAACATTTTTAATGGGACAATTTCCAATTTCGGAAGATAGAAAAAAAACACTTGGAACTCACCGAGGTTTTTAAAAACTGTTGCGTAATTACTTACAATTAAATGCATACATATAGTATTAATGAAAAATTCAGTTCACATTCAGATGTAAAACAAGTGTTTAGCTTAGGACTTATGGGACACATATATTTTTATTGCAAATCGAAAGTTTTGGCAGAATAATTTAGGTGTGTAAAATGGATTATCACTAAAGTTGTTAAGCACTAATAAGAGTGTCGTGGACTATGCGCAGGATTCTTAGCTCTGTTCTTACGCTTCGGGTGATGCAGAAGAATAAGCTTGTTTTTGTTCTGCATACAGCCGACTTTTTACGGCTCTTTATGCAGTTTAAATGATTTTTAAATTTAATTTAAAGTTTAATTATTGGAATGTATAATTTAGGTTACTTAAATTTAAGCGTGTTAAATTTTAGATTATGAAATTTAAACTAATCGATATTGACTATTAATGTCAAAGCACGTGGCTGGTCTCATTTAATCTCCTTAATAAGAAATTTGAAACAACATAAATACATTTCACTATAATCAGAGCTTTGTGTTCAGAAATATAATTTCCGAACTAATAACTCTTAACAGGATTACTTGTCATCGGTAGATGTAAGGAAAATTTTGTTTAAGTCTAGTCTAGCATAGCATTTCAAAATAAAAACAATAGTTACATTTGGAACTCTTGTTTTCGAGTAATATATCCCCAAGGATTATATATAATAAAGGATATTATACCAAGCGTAATATATGTTTCGAAAAAAAATTATCTTTTGTCGACCAGGAAATTTTTGTTGTAGATTTTTTTTTAAATTTAATGTAATTTGCAGGGACTGTATTTATAACCAATATTTATCAAAAAAAATATAAAAAAACATTTGTTACAAAACACATTTCAAAGTTATTTTAATATTTTTATGAATATGGCGAAATTTAAATCTCAATTTAAATAAAGCTCCACTTTATAAAAAAAATATTTTTTTTTTAATTTCATATTTCTGATTTCGGAAGATAAGAAATAAACTGTTTGAATCTCACCGCGGTTTTTAAAAACTATAACGTGGAATGTAGCAATTTTTTTTACGTAAAATTTTGAAACCGTGGTCCATTCTAAAGCGAAAATGTCGAAATATACCAAATTATATATAAAAACTTTAATTATATATAACTAGAAAAATATGCGTTTCTTTAATTTACCTTTTCTTTTAAAAATTGCATTTCATTATTACTATTATTTGTAATTTTACGCGATTTTTCCCGAAACTTAATTATTAAGTTTAAATACTTATCAACAGTGATGATACACCTGTTGTTTGCTTGTGTTTTTTCTTACAAATATTTTGTAAGAACAAATATTTTTTTGGCTCTAAATGAGTAAAATATTTGCCGTCGAGCGGTCACACTATGTTCACATTAGAAGCATTTTTGTTTGCTGGAAAATAATTTTATTTGCCCAAAATCAGCTGCGGTGTTTTTTGCTCCTAATAAATATTTTGCGGTCAGAATACGGCAAGCAAATATTTGACGATTTCGGACAAATGTTTTTCAAGTGCGTGAAGAGTGTTATTCATAAAAAGTTAGTGAATTATTTTAAAAGTCTATTGTTTTAAAATACAAAAGAACCAAATAGAACTCAATATAACAAAAATACTCAAGAAATAAAATTGAGTAGATATTGAAAAATAAATAAAAAGAACTAGAAAAATAATTATAAAAGGTGAAGAAAACCCAGTAACCAAAATAAAACCAACCTTGCAGCACCAATAAAGCTGAGAAAAATAAATAAATTTTTGTCTTCTACAAGACAACAGCCAATCAACTTCATATATTGTAAGGCCACAACTATTACCTGATATTAAGCAACTGAAGGAAGGCTAAAACAACTTAAACAGGATTTTGAATTTGATGTTCGTCAACAAGAGTAAGTATTTGTTTTGTGGACACTGTTTAAAAATTTTAAAAATCTTCATAAATATTCAATATAGAACAAAAGAGAAGGTTTGATGTATTTTGTAGTTTATGTTTGATACTCAAATTAATTGGGGCATTTTTTTGTGCAAACATTTTGTATTTAAATTTAGTAGGAAAATACATAACTATCATGGCACAATTAGCCCTTACTGACTGCTTGCGCGAGGCAAGAATCTTGCCTGTCTTTGATGGAGAATCTAAGTATTCTCTGCAGAATTACCTTAGGGATGTGGTAATGGTATTATCATTGACTGATGTCGCAATTAACCGAGCGTGCAAACAATTTTAGCCAATAAAACTCATGTTCGACTTTTGAACGCTGTAGAAACACTCACAGAATCCACATGGACAAATATTCTAAATAAATTAAGACAATAATTTTTGGTTAAGGAATCTAATTTTTCCATTAGGGAAAAGCCATAAATTTAAATATCAATAATATTGAAGAATTGCATTTTAAGTTGGACATATGCCTGAATAAAATGAATACGAAATACAGTTTAGAAGTAGCGAATGATGCTAATTTCACGCCTATAAATAAAGTTAAATTAATATTCGATATTTATGTAAATTACTTGAGTTTTAATGTAAAAGCAATATTGCTTCAAAGTGATATTTCAAGCGTGAGCAGCTCTCGATGCTTTTTAATCGAGAATAACCTTATGAGCGAGGCTATTTTTTGACAAAACACTACAAAAGAAATTACAGTTAACAACAAAATCATAGAAGGGTAAACATAGGCAGAAATATCAACACAAATCTTGTTATGAAATTTTATTAATGGAATTTACAATTCAAATTTTAATCAGTCTTATTCAAGGTATAAGAAACAAAATTCTAAAAGAAACGTTGATCATTCCCGTTCAAATTTGAATCCATATAGTGAAATTTTTGTCAGAAGCCGGAAGGTAATAGGCGTGGACAACATCAAGCACCCATGCCTATGAAAGTTGACCATGCGTAATTTGAAAATTTTCCTCAACCGCCTCAGGCTGTTTATTACCAATAGCAACGCTTACGTTCAGGTCAGGTCCTGGTTGACACGGGTGCAGTAACCAGCTTGGGCGATTCCATGTTTTTTTGGAAGGATTTTAAACCGTAGAAAATTAATAAACCTTATCAAACTAAATACACTCATTGGCTCTTCCATTATAGAGGACGAATTTAACAGTCCAGGCCAAACTGTGTCTATAAAACTTGTAGACCTTAAAAATAAACCATCCGAATGCATAATAGGTAATCATATTTTACCATATTAATTGGCGAAAATAAACCACCCTTCGAATATGGAGATATTTTTTGTCTGGAGGAGCGTGATAGGAGCTAGATGAGTTTTTGCACGATGACCTGAGCTCAGAGGAAAGAGAACAACTGTCTAAATTTTTGCAAGTAAATAGGCGAACATTTTATGCTGAAGGACAAAATTTAACTAGCGACTATAGCATTAGGCACAAAATCATTACTACATCAAACACACATATATATACAAAAAAATTACCAATAGCCCTAGATTTCGAAAAAGAAATCTAACGGCAAATCCGGGAAATGTTACAACAAAGTATTGATAGACCTAGTAAATCCCCATATAGTTCAACCCTTTGGATAGTTCCAAATAAAATGAACGATACTGGGATAAAGAAATGGCGATTAGTTATAGACTATCGCAAATTAAACGAAGTGACAATACAGGAAAATTTTCTGATACCGAACATGGAATCTCTGTTCGATAAATTAAGTTGCTCGCAATACTATGCCACCTTTGATTTGGCCAAAAGGTTCCATCAGATATTTATGGGCGAAAAGAATGTTGAGAAAATCGCGTTTTCTATCCCAATGGGACACTTCGAGTACATTTGTATGTCCTTCGGTTTAAAAAATGTGCCGGCGCACAGTGGTCAATTCCGCGAGATAGCGGTCAAAACTCTATAACTTTTGACCAGATTGGTATTTTTTTACGCAATTTGTTTTGTTCAATAGGAGAGACTTTAAGCTTCAATTTGCGTGTTCAAACGTAAAAATCGACTAATAGGAACTTAAGTAATGTGGAGTTAAAAATGCATTTTAATTTTTTGTTGAGTTTCCATGTAAAAGTTGAATATTTTGAAATTTTAAATAGATATTTTTTTTATAATTTCTTATTTTCTTCAATCGTATTTTACAACCAATACTTATTTGTTATTCCTAAACTTAATTTTGGTCAGAAAATGCCAACATTTGGCCACTGACATTTATTTAGTCTCTATATTCACAGCGGCCAAAGGTTGGTTTTTTTGGAAGAAAACTAATTCTTGTGAGGATTAAACTGAAAAATAACACTGAAATTCCCAACAATATCAATACCATTTGGATATATTATATACAGAACACAACATCGATAAAATTTTAAGTAAACTTTTACTATTGATTTAAAGTGCACATGTATTTTATTTAAATGTATTAATAAAAATTTATACTAAAATTAGAAACAAATTATAATTTTTAAACTAGTATTAATTAAACAATATTAGTAAAAATTTCTTACAAATAGCTTTGATTTTTATTTTGCAGTAGTTGTTTAGCTTCTTCATCTAACTCTAATGAGGTTGATTTCCATTTTTGTCGAATAATGGACATGTCTGATGTGCACAACAAGTACAAGTATGTGCACAATAGTACAATATCTGGAAATTTTTCTTGTATTGTGCTGGCGAAAGAATCTGTAGTCTTTGTTCCTTTTTTCTTGCGCTTCTTCTGAGAGATCTCCAGTTGGAAGCATATTGTGCTGAATTATTTGTTCCCCATGGAACAAAATTTTGTGAACTGTGGTTGGCATATGTCTCCAAGAATATTTTTGGTTATAAAGCATACATGGATTAATATACTATTGCTAGAAGCTTCAACATGATCTCTTTTACCTCTTTGAAACGTAATATAACAGGTACTTGGTTTTACCAGTTATTTCCATTGGTTTTAAATTTATTTGCAATTTTCAGGTATTTAAGTTGTGTAATATTAGATGACAATAAAACCATTTTTTACCTTTTCCAAATGAATTGCCAGATACCACATAATTTGAGAGTTCTATTGTCATTTTTGTCAAAATTTTGATACACCCTTCTATGTGGACTACGTCCAAATATGGGCCAACTTCTCCTAACTTCAACAGAATTATTTTTTGGGTCAATAAGAACTCTTGTACAAGCTTTCATCAAAATATATGCATAATAGCCACTTTCACATACAAATAACTTTTCAAAAAATATGACGTGCATTTGTACCGAATATCTTACCTTGGGTCAGAAAAATTGCTGTAGCTCAAAAAGTGCAGTCCCGATGCATGGACATGTATGTATAGGAATCCAGGGGAGATTTAGAACTACAAAATGGTATATTTGTATTTTTTGTATTTGTATTTGGAAATTTCCGAGAAATTTGTCTTTTTTAAAAAAAAATATTTAAATTGTTCTGAAAACAGTAGAGCTTCATTTTCTTTACCAGTAATAGGAAATAAGTTAGGTTAAAACAAAAAATTTATTTCGTCCAAAAATCTTGAAAAACAAAAAAGTTATGATCACTTAAACTTTAAAAATTAATTAAAAATATCATAAATTTACTAAATTCTGAAAAAGCCCATTTTGGACCACCCTGTTCTCAGTGAAATAGTTGAAATAGAGTTCTAATTTTTTGGCTCCCGGGGTTTACTGCTGTCTACTTTCATACGAGTCTAATAACTTTAAAATCGGAGAACAAAAACCAAAAGGAGTTTTGGCCGCTATCTCAAAATATTGACCACAGTGCAGCGACATTTCAACGAATAATAAATCATGTACCAAGTGATTACATCAATAAGATTTGCGTCATTTACATGGACTACATCTTGGTTTTCCCGTGAAATTCAAAGAACATTTTGAGAGTCTAAATAAAATATTTAAAAGATTGAACGAATTCAATCTAAAGGTCCAATTGGACATAATATTATAACTCCCGATGGTATTACTCCGAAGTCGGAAAAGATAAAGGCTATTAGTGATTTGAAATTACCAGGAAGTGTCAAACAGATAAAATCATTTTTAGGGTTATCTGACTTTTACAGGAAGTTTATAAAAAAAACTATTCAACAACAGCCAATCCAATGACAAAGTATCTTAAAAAAATACTCTATAAATACGCGAAACCAGGAAGACTCTTTTGAGAAATTAAAAACTCTACTCACAACATACCCCATCCTAGCCTACCTAGAATTTGATAAAGAATTCGTACTGACCACCGATGCCAGCGATATATGTAGCTATTGGTGCGGTCTTGAGTCAGAAAGGTAGATCTATGTATATGTTATGCCAGCCGTACGAAGGCCATTTTCTGGAGCGTAAAATACTAGAGACCATATTTGTATGGGAGAAAATTTTTGGTGAAAACTGACCATCAACCATTGATGTTTTTATATTATTTGAAGGAGCCAAATAATTCGATGGAAACTAGTGTTGGGAAAATTTGAGTTTGATGTAGAATATTTGAAGGGAAAGGATAACAAGGTTGCCGACTTTTTAAGTAGAATTCCGAAGCCTAATGTGGAAGATGAAGAAAATTTTGATGTTAAATCGCTGTTTGAGCTAACAGACAATGATATGAGCACTGTTTATAGTGCCAATAAAGAGTTGAATGAACACTTTCTCATAAGTAAGACAGTTGTTAATAAGTATAGGAAGCAAATTAGAATTTTGAATCATAATGAGAAACATTGTATAATACATTTAAAATTATTTACATCAAGAGAAATGATTTGTCAAATGATTATTATTTAAATGCCATTTTTAGAAGAGAGTTAAATAAAGGTACAGTGGGAATTTATTCCGAATTAGGCGATTCGGATTATAGTGTTATCCAAAATAAATTAATCCAACTTTTTTCAAATGATAACAATTTAAAATTTGTAAAATGTACAAAATTGGCAGTGGACAATGGAAATGTGGAAAGTTTGTTGCAGGTAATCGAAAATAACCATATCGAAACCAATCATAGAGGTGTACTTGAAAATTCTGAAAAATCGAAGTTTAAGTATTTGTTTCGAATTTAGTTAAATATATAAATAAAGGCTAAACAATATTGTGCATGCAGACATATTTCATGTTCACAAAAATTGCTTTTTGACTACCATTGATCGATTTACTAAATTGGGTTCCGCTCATAGGCTCAACGATAAAAATATGTGCACAGTGAAAACTAAGTTAAATAAGAGAATTACTTATTTGGGAAAGCCCGAAACCTTGATTTTGGATAGTGAATTTTTTAATAAAACCAAACTATTGGATGTACCACAAATGATTAATCTTTATACCCATAATGAGGTATATTTGAAACAAAACATAAATTACAAAACAAAACAAAAAAAAAAAAAGAAAAAAAAAACGAAATGTTAGGCATTTACGTTCACCCAGTTAAAAGAACAATGTGTATATATATATTTGACTTACTATGGAAATTTAAATAATTTTGAGTTTCTTACGGATGTGATGAGTTAGGAATGGTAGACCTTTTGGGGCTCTTTTTTGGCCTTACTAGAACATAGGTAGGGGGGGGGTAAAGAGGCACTGGCCCCAACAATGTTTGGGCAGTTTTTGTGAGAAGATAGCGTGTAACATTTGTTTTCTTTCATCTAAATTTAGTAAACAGAGGTAATGGAGTCTATAAATATTATGTATAAATATACCAAATTGGTATGAGGATAAAAATATACAGACGACAATTGCCCACCCCGAAAGACTGTCATCTGGTTGTGTAAAGACTCCTTCATCGTTTGTCTGTATAGTCAAAATAAAATAAAAAAAGACCAAAGTTTACCATCAACCCACATACTAAAAACATCGTTTCGGCCTTTTGACTTATTACATATAACAAATTATTAAATTGTTCATTACAAGGGTTGAAAATGAAACAAATATACCTTAAGGTCTTTAAGCCAATATACTTACGGATAAAGTATTAAATGAACTAAGTAAATTTTAAAGGGATGAATTACAATTTATTAAAGTCAGCCAATTCACTACAGTTATACAATTTTTCTTTTTCGAATTTCGCCAGAAAGCAGCATAAGCAAACTAAAAATATTAAGGCTCTCGATGTGTAAAGCGGGAGCAAATAAAACGACCTGAAATACCTTAATGTCGCAACTGCCAAGGGTTCTTCCATAGTGCAGCAAATTGTTTTCTTGATGTTTCAAATGCAGCTTAAACCATGAGAAAAGGAAATGCCCTATAAATGATGTGTCAGCAGAACAAAAAGACAAACTATATTGTGTCGTTTGTAACAGCAATTGCACAAACAATTGCAATTTAGACTGAAGAAAAAATCTCTAATAGAAAATAAGACTAATAATGTTAGTATGGTATTAACTAATACGATTTTTGCTAGTGTTGTTAGAGGAAATGATGGTATACATACTAATCCAAATATTTTAAAAGAAAATAGATATAATTTATTTCTTATAGAATTCAAATATATGTTAATAAATTAAATAATCAACTAGCTGACTTAGAAAAACAATTATATTTACAAATACATAATTTATTTGATTCCTTAAAATTACAAAACCTTAGTAATTATTATATATTAGCAAGTGATCTAAACTGTAAACATACAAATGGGGTAATCTAACAAACAATCTGAAAGGCAATAAATTAAAAGAATGGTTAACAGATAATCACATAAATTTCAGATGTAGGCTTTATGTATTAAAATTTCCTTCGTATCTAAGAACAGGATCATATATTGAAGTCTATATTGCAGATTGTAGGCTTTACATGCATACGGAAAACAATTCTTCAAGCTATCTTGAAGCTTTAGACTTTGATAGCGATCACTACGCTATTCAGATTAAGGCTTTCATGAATAATGAACAGCAAGAGTTTGTTTTCATTACAGAGCCCCCAACAAATAAATATGTACAATTAAAAAAAATATAATTGGAAAAAATTTCAAAAACAAATTACAAAATGAAGCAAAAATCCCAAATAATTGAAATTTTGTAAAATTCTTAAATCGATTTCAATGTCTTTAGACTGAACAATATACTTGTAGATACCATAGAACAAGTTACGCCTAAATATAAAAACATCGATGCTTCATACAAAAAAAGGTAAAATTTTAAATTGTATAAAAAATATATTAGATTAGAACATATCGTAAATGAGGCGTCTCTAAAATTTTTAAAGGCTAAGGGCTTCGGAAACATATTAGACAAAGCGGGAGTTTTATTAAGCAATCTGGGAAAAGATAATATAAATAATTTCGTAGTTTGCGATCAAGAGCAAAGGTTAGACACTGTTAGATCATATTTAGAGTCCATTCATACACACAAATAAATTAATTTTAACAATAGCTAGCAAGCTCAAGTTAATAACTATATCCATCTGTTTTTAGAAATAAAAGGTAATAATGAAAACAGTCAAACAATTTTAATAAATTTTTCCTGCGAAAGAACATCAATCTGAAAATTATTTCATAACAATAACGGGAATAATTTACATTTTTCATAAATTAAAAGGTAAATTATCTTCGGGCGTTGATTAAATATCAAAATACTGTATTGAAAAATGTACCCAATGAAATTTTGTTCGGGTACTGTAATTTGTTTAATAACATGCTAAACAATTATTACTTTCCACTCAAATCAAAACTTAGAAAGTAAGAATTCGTTTACAATTATTAACGGCATACAACAGTGAACGGTGAACTCACCTACAATTTTTAACCTAGTTATATTGGACTTTCATATCTTTTGCACATGAAACTATAATATATCAACACCATCATAACACCATTGAAAAAAATATATCAAATTATTCAAACAAATTTTAATACAGTAGAAAAATATACAATTAATTTGATTATGAAAATTAACACGAACCAATGTGAGACAATTCTATTTAGGCCAGCAGTTGATAAATGCAATGCTAATATAAGAAAAAACTGGAAACAATTTGGAATCAATAACATTAATATCCCAAATAAGGATATAGTATAATATCTAGGTATATACTCAGACAAATTCTTACTTTTTAACAATCAATTAAAGAGATATTAAATAAATCAAGAAAACATTTTTCAAAGTCCAGATTTACACAATGCAATTTTTGAGGCATTTTTTTTCTCATTTCTCTATTTAAGTTACGGTGATATGCGTTATTTAAAAATAAGCATAAGCAACAGTAACATTCCTTTAAAATTCAAGCAACACCATATTTCTTATCTCTCGTACTTCACCAACATATAAAATTTTCTTGCTAATTTCATTAAAAATTGCATAGTGTAAATGCCGTAAAATTTAAAACTTTATTCTACTCAAAGTATGTTAAATCAACAGTCAAAGTTATTAGACACATAATTATCTACGGCTGTCCTATTTGGATCAATATCTCACCACCTTATATGAAAAAGTTAAGGGTGTTCGAAAGAAAATGTCTTAGGGCTTGTGTATCTAAATTTAGGTCTTCAGAAAGTAACTATGAAAAATATATTACTAGCAATACTTTGTTCAATTTATCAAATATGATAAGAATCGATACTTTTATTTATCTTCTAAGAATATATTACAAGAAACCACATCACAAGATGTACATATGTCATGTTTAAGAAATAATTTAATAGTGGCGCCATACTATACATATGAAGAATATGTTATCCATACAGTGGAAAAAGGATTTGTACCTCTTGAAGCTTTTTGTATTTAAAAGTGTTTGTTGTAATTTACCGGCAAACGATTTGAGATTTAATACAAGTTTAGGCAATAACGCATCTCATATTAATCAAAGACTAAAAATTAAATAATTTTGGTGGCTAAATTAATAAATTATTATATTATTTCTTTTTTATCCTCTTGACAAACTTAATCAAATTAAAATAAAAGGTGTAATGTTTTTTAAAACTTTCATTATAAATAAATAAAAGAATATATTCTCCAACTGTAGTACATAAAATATTATTTATACTCACAAAAGTAAATTTCATTAAATAATATAACCGAATACATTTGTAAATATTTTTTCTTTTCTAAAAAATGCTTAGAAATTAAATTAAAAGTTAACCTTAAACCGAAGAAGTAAAATTCTATTTCATTTATAATACCCACGGTTCAAATCCCAGTTGGAAAAAAAAATACAAATAATATTATTTATATATTCTTTTAATTGCCAAATACTTGTATTCTCTTTAGTCTTATTAAAATTTGTTTTATCACTTTTTTAAAGCCAATTATTTTGTAAACAAAAGTATCGTAAAAATTTTACGAGCCAAAACTTGCAACAAATGTTTTCTTTCACATTTTTACGCTCTTTTTTCATTTTCTACTTACAAGTTTTTTGAGTACGTGAACACGTTGTAGTAACAATTAGCAACAATTAGTAACAATTTTTATTTATTGAACAGACCTATAGTTGTAATACACAGTGTTTTGACATACAGCAATTTATTCATCATTATAACAATATATGGTAAAAGTAACAAATATAAAAATTTTCGTATATATATACTGATGATTTTTAATTGATGAACAATTTGCTAATGAGTTAGAGCTTACAGGAACAGCACATCAATTATGTCTGAAAAGGACTGGCAACGTACAAAGCAATGAAGAATTTCTCGTAGGCTTTCCGCTAATGTACATACAGTAAAGTATTTACATATATCTGCCAAAACAAACAATGATTTTTTTTTAAGATAAGTAGCATTTCAGGCAATAATACCTATTTAATTAGTATGTAACCGTGCTACATCCTTTAGGAAAGAGATAGAGGAGAAAAACAGGTGGCGAAAGAATAGCCATTTTATTAATTATTATACTTCGCCGGCGAATATGCTATGAAGAAGTACCGACGAAGGAGGCTGCATGTTTTAATATTAATTTTGAATATGTATTTATACCATTAAACAGAAAAAAACCTGTTGTCATACCTTTCGGTGAAGACCGTCGTCACTGGCTGTTTATTTAGTACGATTGGCGAGCGCTTTCGATGTAAAGACATCATTTTCAAGCCGCGTTTTGATTAGTACTGGTTGGATAGTGTAACGTGTTTGTTGCGTAGATAGTGGTGGGTACAGGTAGTTTTGTCCGTTAGGATGGTGTCTATTTAAAAACGGTATTTTGCAGGTAGATTGCCTGATATCTGTCATCTTTATTGAAGGTATATAATTTTAATATTTCTGTCTTTTATTATTAGGTAGGTAAGTGTGACCATCTGTGGGTGTTTTGCGTTTGTAAGTTTGTTTTAATAGCTTAAGTGGTGTAAAAATTGTGTCCGAGGTTGTATTTACCTGTTCGTTAATAATATCTCCGTTAAACGTTCGTGTTTTGTATATTTCCATGTTTTCAAGAATGTCCAGTCTTCGTCCTTTTTTACTAGGATGTATTAACGTCATACATTCATCTATTTCCCTTGGCTCGTGTTCATGTGTGTTAAGGTGTATTGCGAAGTTAGAGTCTTCTCTTTTCCGTTTATATGATCGTATGTGTTCTGTGAACCTTGTTTTTAATGTTCGTCCAGTTTGTCCTATGTATGTATGGTTGCAGGTGCAAGTAAGTCTGTATACTCCGCTGGTGTTAAATTTATCGGTTATTTCTGTTGATGTCTTGAGATTGTTGCGTAGAGTGTTGCTCGTCTTTAGTGCTGTCTGCAAACCTTCTTTTTGAAAAAGGTTAGTTAGTCTATATATTTCTGGTCCTGTGTAAGTAAAAATGTGTCGTCGTGTTGTATCGATTGTGTCCTTGTTTTCTTTCTTCTTGTTTTTAGTGTTGTATTGTCTAAGTAGTTTGTCGATAGTAGTGCAGTTGTAACCGTTATTTTTAGCTATAGTGTAAATTGTGTCCAGTTCTTTGTTATATTTGTCTGGAGAAAGTGGGACTGTCTTAAGTCTGTTAATCATATGTCTAAATGCTGCGAGTTTATGTTGGGTGGGATGGTTTGAGGAACTGTGGATAGTTATGTCTGTTGTGGTTGGTTTTCTGTATATGTCAAAGTTTAATGAGTCAATTCCTCGTGTTATTGTTATGTCAAGATAATGTAAAGTTCCGTCTTTCTCTTTTTCCATTGTGTATGTGATTTTATTATGTATTGTGTTTAAATCCGTTAGAATTTCCTCTGCGTTGTCCCTTTCTAGGATGCATATTATGTCGTCTACGTATCTGTAATAATGAGTTATTTTATGTTTTTCCATTAGGGTTTTGACGTGCGGTTGTTCTAAATGTTGCATAAATATCTCTGTAAAAATTGCGGATGTCGGGTTTCCCATGCCGAGTCCATCAGGTAATTTATAAAAGTTATTGTTAAATCTAAAGTAGTTTTGTCTTAGTATCGTTTTTGCAATATCCATTATTTCGTTAATATATTGATTGTCGTATAAGTTGAAAAGCATGTTACGTAGAATTGTTAACGTTTCTTGTGTGGGTATTGATGTATATAAATCCTTAATGTCGTAGGAAACAAGTCTCGTATTTTCGGTAATTTTGATGTCCTTAAGTTTATTGATAAGGTCTTGTGTATTGTGCAACATGTATATGTTCTGCAAATTTATTTTCCCTTTTAATAATATGGTGAGGTGCTTAGCCAAGTTATATGCAGGTGCAGGTTTGTAATTTACTATAGGTCTGATCGGTATATTTTCCTTGTGAATTTTGGGTTGTGCTCTAAGTGTAGGGGGTCCTGGATTCATGTTCATGTATATGTATAGTTTACCGTCAGTAAACGTTTTACAGCGTTTTAGTAGGCTGCGTATTTCCTTTTGGAATGAATCGGTTGGGTCATTTTTAAATTTCGTACATTTTGTCTGTTGAATGAATTGTTGTGTTTTGTCTATATAATCTTTTTTGTACATTATTACAGTCGTGTTACCTTTGTCCGCTTTAGTAAGTAATAGATCATTATTTCGTAGTTTTGTCTTTATCTGTTTAGTAATTTTCTGTTCGCTAGGATTTGTTTTGGATATAGTGTGTTCTTTTATTGTTTTTTCGAGTACATCGGCTATCTTGTGTCTTAAGTGTTCTTGTCGATCAGTTGGTAAGTGTGTTATAGTAGCTTCGGCGTCTACAATTTGGGTTTCAATTGTTCTTTGTATTTTGTCAAAAGGTAAATTATGTTTTAGTCCCTTCTCCATTAGCTTTGTTTCATTGTCGCTGAATCGTACGGTTGTAAGGTTTTTCACACGTGGGTAAAATTCTGTGTTTGTGCGTTTGTCGGTCTGTTTTGTAAGTTTTGTAAACTTTCTTTCCATTCGCTTGTATTTGTCAGTCATTTGATTTTGTATCCTTTCATCTAAGTAGTGTAAAAATGAGGGAAATAAATGGTAAAGGTTTTGTTTTGTTACCACATGCATCTCGAAGTAACAGACCTATTAACAAAACAAAACCTTTACCATTTATTTCCCTAATTTTTACACTACTTAGATGAAAGGATACAAAATCAAATGACTGACAAATACAAGCGAATGGAAAGAAAGTTTACAAAACTTACAAAACAGACCGACAAACGCACAAACACAGAATTTTACCCACGTGTGAAAAACCTTACAACCGTACGATTCAGCGACAATGAAACAAAGCTAATGGAGAAGGGACTAAAACATAATTTACCTTTTGACAAAATACAAAGAACAATTGAAACCCAAATTGTAGACGCCGAAGCTACTATAACACACTTACCAACTGATCGACAAGAACACTTAAGACACAAGATAGCCGATGTACTCGAAAAAACAATAAAAGAACACACTATATCCAAAACAAATCCTAGCGAACAGAAAATTACTAAACAGATAAAGACAAAACTACGAAATAATGATCTATTACTTACTAAAGCGGACAAAGGTAACACGACTGTAATAATGTACAAAAAAGATTATATAGACAAAACACAACAATTCATTCAACAGACAAAATGTACGAAATTTAAAAATGACCCAACCGATTCATTCCAAAAGGAAATACGCAGCCTACTAAAACGCTGTAAAACGTTTACTGACGGTAAACTATACATATACATGAACATGAATCCAGGACCCCCTACACTTAGAGCACAACCCAAAATTCACAAGGAAAATATACCGATCAGACCTATAGTAAATTACAAACCTGCACCTGCATATAACTTGGCTAAGCACCTCACCATATTATTAAAAGGGAAAATAAATTTGCAGAACATATACATGTTGCACAATACACAAGACCTTATCAATAAACTTAAGGACATCAAAATTACCGAAAATACGAGACTTGTTTCCTACGACATTAAGGATTTATATACATCAATACCCACACAAGAAACGTTAACAATTCTACGTAACATGCTTTTCAACTTATACGACAATCAATATATTAACGAAATAATGGATATTGCAAAAACGATACTAAGACAAAACTACTTTAGATTTAACAATAACTTTTATAAATTACCTGATGGACTCGGCATGGGAAACCCGACATCCGCAATTTTTACAGAGATATTTATGCAACATTTAGAACAACTGCACGTCAAAACCCTAATGGAAAAACATAAAATAACTCATTATTACAGATACGTAGACGACATAATATGCATCCTAGAAAGGGACAACGCAGAGGAAATTCTAACGGACTTAAACACAATACATAATAAAATCACATACACAATGGAAAAAGAGAAAGACGGAACTTTACATTATCTTGACATAACAATAACACGAGGAATTGACTCATTAAACTTTGACATATACAGAAAACCAACCACAACAGACATAACTATCCACAGTTCCTCAAACCATCCCACCCAACATAAACTCGCAGCATTTAGACATATGATTAACAGACTTAAGACAGTCCCACTTTCTCCAGACAAATATAACAAAGAACTGGACACAATTTACACTATAGCTAAAAATAACGGTTACAACTGCACTACTATCGACAAACTACTTAGACAATACAACACTAAAAACAAGAAGAAAGAAAACAAGGACACAATCGATACAATACGACGACACATTTTTACTTACACAGGACCAGAAATATATAGACTAACTAACCTTTTTCAAAAAGAAGGTTTGCAGACAGCACTAAAGACGAGCAACACTCTACGCAACAATCTCAAGACATCAACAGAAATAACCGATAAATTTAACACCAGCGGAGTATACAGACTTACTTGCACCTGCAACCATACATACATAGGACAAACTGGACGAACATTAAAAACAAGGTTCACAGAACACATACGATCATATAAACGGAAAAGAGAAGACTCTAACTTCGCAATACACCTTAACACACATGAACACGAGCCAAGGGAAATAGATGAATGTATGACGTTAATACATCCTAGTAAAAAAGGACGAAGACTGGACATTCTTGAAAACATGGAAATATACAAAACACGAACGTTTAACGGAGATATTATTAACGAACAGGTAAATACAACCTCGGACACAATTTTTACACCACTTAAGCTATTAAAACAAACTTACAAACGCAAAACACCCACAGATGGTCACACTTACCTACCTAATAATAAAAGACAGAAATATTAAAATTATATACCTTCAATAAAGATGACAGATATCAGGCAATCTACCTGCATAATACCGTTTTTAAATAGACACCATCCTAACGGACAAAACTACCTGTACCCACCACTATCTACGCAACAAACACGTTACACTATCCAACCAGTACTAATCAAAACGCGGCTTGAAAATGATGTCTTTACATCGAAAGCGCTCGCCAATCGTAATAAATAAACAGCCAGTGACGACGGTCTTCACCGAAAGGTATGACAACAGTATTTTATTTACTGGCGGAATAAATCCAATTAACTTAATACCAAGAAAAAAACCTTTTTATTTTTTGGTTACCGCAGGGGTTGAACCGTGGCCAATCAGGTTTGTAGTTAACGTGCTTACCACCTTCAATACAACAGCCTCTATATTAATTATATTTATTCATATTTTATTCTAAGATTTTTCATATTTGAAAGTCTACCAATTCAAAGTTTTGTAGAGGTTTAGTGGTTTATGGGTTAGTAAAATAAAAACTTAAAAAAAACCTAAGCAAAAAGCAAACCAATTCAAAAATTTATGAACGGATCAAAAAATAATTATTAGCTAAAGGAAAAATTAAACTAAAATTTTAAAGCTACCATGATAAAAAATATTTTTTTTGGACAAAGAAGATTTTCTGTAAAGCATACTTGTAAAATATACTTGCTAAAATAATTTAGGACAACCATTCATGGTAGGGCAAAGGTAACGAAGTTTCAATCTATTACTATTTCGTTCAGCTTCTTTGGGAACTACTTTGTGATTACTATTTGAGTTCTCTTCTGCAACATATGGTTTGAGGCGGTCAATAGATATAACTTTTTCTTTTCTAGATATAAGGCGTATCACCTTGTAGGGACCATCGTACGGACGTTGTAAAAGTTTTTTCACAGCGTCATTTCTAAAAAAAAACTTTTTACACAATGGTGTAGCTTTTGAAAAATTCAGCAGAAAGACGTAGATGTGTCCCAAATATAGCCGATGTCTTGAATAACTGTTGTACGTAAGCTCACTAAAACTAGTAGAAAATTATCAACCCAGTTTTGTTTAGCTTAGCATTTTAAAGCTGCTTTCAAAGAACTATGAGACCATTTGACTTAGGATGGTAGGGCGCTGCATGCAAAACTTTTACTCCAAGAACTTTGGAAAACTCTCGAAATAACGAGCTTTCAAATTGTCTTCGTGATCAGTAGTTATTGGGTCTGGAACACCGTATCGTGAAATCCATCCTTGGAGTAAAGCAACTGCCACAGATTCTCCGGTTATCTCTGTGAGTGGTATTGCTTCTGCTTACCTAGTCAATCTATAGTTATATATAACGATGTATTTGAGACCTTGATTAGAAAGATCAAAATTATCAATTGACTGAACTTTCGATGATTGATAGGAAATACAATGCTTTGTCCAATCACGAAATCCTTAAAAATTTAAGGCCATACAAATCGACTTTTTATGAGTTCCAATATCTTATTTATACTTGGATGCGAGAGACCATGTAAATATTCAAAAAGTGGCTTTCGAAAAGAAGGAGTTATGGAAGGTCTACTATTTGTTGAAGAAACACCACAATAGATCTGCAATTTAGCTTTAGGTAATTTTATTTGTTTGAATAATAAACTTTGCAGAGATTTTAATATCATTTGCAATTCGTCGTCTACTTGTTGATCCTTTGCAAGTAAATCATAGTTTATTGCAGACGGCATTGAGATAACATCAAGGCGCGACAATGCATTAGCAACCACATTTGATTTACCAGAAACGTACCGAATATCGACAGTGTGTTGACCGATTAAGACACAAACAACAACTTTTAAAATTTTTCACAAAAAATATTTATTAATAAAAAGCTAAAGTTATTACCAATTCAAACATTTTTAAACGAATTAAACATTATATTTATTCGCTAAAGGAAAAATTAAACTAAAATTTCAAAGCTATTATGATGAAAAATATTTTATTTTCGTTATTTATATCGACGTTTAAGAATGCATGTAAATTTATATTTTTCTTCTTCGGCTCTAGGTCAATATTGTGTATTTAAATACAAATCGTTTTTGTTTTATAAAATAATAGTTATAAATTGTTCTATTCAATATATCGAACACCTTTGGTGTCCTTTTTCAGGAACTAAAAATAAACAAACAAATAAAATAAATTAACACGTTAAACATTATAAACACCTTCCTTTGAGAAAAACCGTCTATCACTTTAGGGTGTATTATGTTAACTAAAGCCACAGGGTATACAGAGGTGAAACCCTTGGCACTTGAAAAACAATATAATCAGGCTTTCTGCAGGTTCTCAAGAAAGAGACATATATAGTGCTATTTTTTTACGAACAAGTGATAATAAACAAAACAAAAACTAGATATTTTACAAGAAAACATAAAGCACAAAAAGTTTTAGCTACAAAAAAGTAATAAATTTCAGTGAAAATAAATAAATAAATTATTAAATTGATAAAAAATATGATATGATGTAGTTTAGCTAGAAAATTGCAGCATTTAAAAGTAAAAACTTCTTTAAATCTGCAGTGTTTTTTGAACGAAGAAACTGTGACCTGTTGCAAAAATGCACCATCATTATTAGTGTGTTAACACACAGAATTAATCAAAAGTTGGAGAAAATTGAATTTACAAAAACACGAATTGATTTTGGAACAATGTATTTACACCATTTGCATAAAAATTTTGATAAAAAATTGTTCGAAGTTTTCAAGATGTTGGCTGAGGAAATAGAAAACATATATGACGATTATCAACCAATTGTTACACAAAATCAATCAATCAATTTGTTACACAAAAGGAATTAGAAGAATGGAATATACATTAGGCAGCAATTTATTAAAAGCTAACTTGCATGGGTATGTAAAAGTTTTTTTATGACCAAAAGGCAGATATAATTTATTCTCCTGATTTCTTTAACAGTTTCTTTATTGATGTTCGTTTGTATAACAAGGCCAAGTCTATTGTGGATTCCATTTGGAAGTGAACGTAAACCTCGTTTACAACTAAATACTAAGTAACCCAAAGTAAATCTAGAGTTGGCAATTAAAATAGTTGCTAATCGGCTAAAGAAGCTGCAATACAAGTACCTAATCTGTTGGAGACAATGGTTCTAAGGCGTTGTTTGAAAATGCTAACTTTTGTGTTAAAAAAATCGGAGGAATATAAATTTTTGAAATTTCGAAAAATCTAAACAAAGAAAAAAAGATGCGCATAGAAGTAGCAAGAGTTAATGAACTGCACGAAAAGGAGAATAAACCCTACGAAGAAAGTGATGGTGATGAGGACTTATTTGGTTTAAGAAGGAGCTAAAAATGTTTTTAAAAGGTATATATGTAATTGTTTCACGATCCAATTTAAGCTTAACAATGTTTTCTTCTGAACCCATGAAATACATACAATATATTATCTGAATACTTGTATTATTGAAATTAAAATATGCAAAATATTATTAACTTTAGTTAACCTTCAGCCAAAAATTATATTAAACACAATTTAGCATTTGAGTTAATGTTTTTATTGTAATGTTATTTTCATTTTTATTACAAAGTTTTATATTTTATTTAACAATGATACAGTATTTTTACAACAAAGACTAAGGTTTTACAATATTTGCGTTTTTTTATTTTACATTTTTTACATTACAAAATACATATTTTATTTACAGCTAGCATTAAAGTGTGTTTTTTTAACATTTATTGTAGAGTTCTTTAAGCAGTGTTAAAAAATTTCCATCTATAAAAATAAAATGTGCTGACAACTGTTTTAGTACCATTTTGCCGATAAAATTTAGTGACTTCACATTTGTGTCTCCATTTTCTCTGCGAACCATTGATGACCATAATCACTATCCTATGGAACCTTATCTGATTCCAATACACACACGCGTATCAGAGCGATTAATTATAATGAAAAGCTTTACTTACCTTTAAGAACCCCAAAATAACAAATATACTTACAGAAGCAGCTTAAAAATTAAAAAAAGTTATCTACAGGGTATAAAATTAATTTTAAGCAAAAAATGTTAAATGGAAAATTTGGGGCTGACCCTTAGTTTCAGGGTTACGGGCTTCTAAAGTTTGTACGTACAGAATGGCATATATCGAGTATTTGGTGGTGATATGAGGTAATATGGGTATCATTGAAAAGGTAAATTAAATATACATATATTCAATTAAAAAGAAAATAGCAAAAAATAGAAAAAAACAATTAACGACCATAAAAACTATTTTTTCATATAAACATATTTTGATGGCCTGGCGCAAGGATTTTCTCCCCTTTAGTATGACCAATACCGTCTTCGTTTACTAAAGATTTTTTGAGCAGGCGGAATTCGGCCGGACAAAAGGGTATGACCAAACCATTAAGGGAAACCCTTAATAAAGATTTTTTACTTAATCATTTTTCGTATAATATTATCACTTAATAATTTGATTAGCTTTTTTTTGTCGTTACCTGTTTTATAATTTTTTTAATATTCTCCTTTTCAATGGAATAGATATTAAAATTACCCTCCAATGATACCCATATTTTCTCACGATATATGAAATACTGTACATACAAACGTCAGCAGACCCTGCCCCAAATTTTCTATTTTACACTCTTGCTTAAAATTATTTACGCCCTGTAGACAATTTTTTTATTTTTTAGCTTCATCCGTAAACTAGATTTTAGCCTCCCTTGGGAAGATAAGAAAGATCTCTTCGGGTCGACATCCTTTTATCTTAAACTCCTGAAATTTTAAAAGAAAAAGTTGACAGAAAAATTTCAATTTTTGTATGTTGCATACTTACATGATGTTTGCCAATTGTAGTTAGCCTCCTTCCTGCACAATTAAAAAAATAGAATTAAAAACTCACTCAAATGGTTATATCAAAATGTACTTACGTTAACAATAAACACATTTGCTTTCTGCTACAAAAAAAACATTAATTTTACTTATTTTTGATATTTTTATTAATTTAACAAAAAACTTACCCTTATTTTTGCCTGTAATTAAACTTTTAATATTTTCTTGCGCTAGAAAAACAAATCAAAACAAAAGTAATGTCGATAGGATGTCAAGAAAGAGATGCACAGAGAAACACAATTATAGCCGTCTCGTGACATCTCTGTATACCCTGTGCTAAAGCTTTATTGTTTATGTTTTATTATAATAGGTATGTCTATAGGAATGCGCGCAATTTTTAGTATCTCTCTTAAAATTCATTATTTTACTCTCGGGAGCATTTATTGTATGTAGCACTTCCATTATGTATCTCTTCCTATAGCTACTTTCTTGTTGTTATATTTCTGGATTCTCTAAGTCGGGAGAGTGTTTGCTTATTGAACAGTGGGCTGCTATTTCTGCTTTTTGTTAACTTGTTCTGTTATGGTTTTATAATCGGATTTGTGTGCAGCAAACCTTGTTTTTAGTTTTGACTTCTTCGTTCTAACATATATTTAACACATATATTAGATCCGTCACCGTTACAAGGTATTTTGTATATTACGTTGGATTTATCTTATTTGTGAATTTATGTCTTTGTGTTTGAAAACACTATGTTTAAAGTATCATCAGTGTTAAGTGCTATATTAATATTTTGTATGTCATGTTCGATTTAAATATTTTTTTCTTTCTGTTTTTTTAAATAATATTTTATGTCATCGCATTAGGAAAACTGTTTTTTGCAGCTTTTTCTTTCTTTATAATAATTTCTGTCACTTAACTAAAGTACTCCTTAGACTAGGAACTTTTTAAAAATTCACAATTAAAGAATATTGAAAACAAGAATAAACTTAATAATCAATGATTAAAAACACGGAAATATTAAACTAAATTTATTAAACTTTTAATTTAATTGTGCTATTTTCCCGATATTGATTATTGGAGGTGAAACCACGACTCGATGGCCATTTCGCTACCGCTTACTTAGCTCTTCAGGAATCTTCTCAAAATTATTTTTAGTGAACTAAAGATTTTTGTCTAAACAATAAAGTAAAGACAAAAATCAAAGTTTAAGCAAAAACAAAAATAGTCAACTTTGATTTTACTTTTCTTTATCCACTGTATACGGCTGAGTTCTTTTCGGCTCTTTTTCTACAGTTTTAAAGATGTTGAAAAATAAAAGCAACATATAAAACATCACGAAGCACCATGATATTTTATTTTTGCTTATTGCACAAGCACAGGCACTTGCAATAATTTAATAATTTAAAATTATAAACACGGGAATATTAAACTAAATTTATTAAATTTT
This sequence comes from Cistogaster globosa, assembly GCA_937654795.1. NCBI lineage: Eukaryota > Metazoa > Arthropoda > Insecta > Diptera > Tachinidae > Cistogaster > Cistogaster globosa. Next base: position 37,764,888 of record OW569406.1, read on the forward strand.
TAAATTTATTGTGCTATTTTCCCGATATTAATTTTTGGAGGTGAAAGCACGACTCGATGGCCATTTCGCTACCGCTTACTTGACTCTTCAGGAAACTTCTCACAATTATTTTAAGTGAACTAAAGATTTTTGTCTAAACAATAAAGCTCAAGCAAAAACAACAATAATAAACTTTGATTTTACTTTTCTTTATACACTGTATACGGCTGACTTCTTTTCGGCTTTTTTTATATAGTTTTAATGATGTTAAAAAATAAAAACAACATATAAAATATCACGAAACACTATGATATTTTATTTTTGCTTATTGCAAAGGCACATGCACTTGCAATAATTTGATAATTAAAAATTAGAAACAAGGGAATATTAAACTAAATTTATTAAACTTTAAGTTTTATTGTGCTATTTTCCCGGCATTCATTCAATCATATTGTGGTATATAAAAGGGAATTTCGATATGTTCTTTTTACAGCTGGTTAAGTAGCGAAAAGTATAGAAACAGCATAGGAAGCAAAAAGGGAAATTATTTGATAATTAGCTATGGTCAAAGGAATATTCGAAATTGTGAACCAAAAATGCTGAAACAGAGTTTGGAATATTCTACACTAACCAAAGACTTAGCCTGCCAACACATAACGCTAAAGTTCCATTTAGCGATTTATAAGTATCATTACATATATTTTTATATTGTGCCAACGCCGTTTGGGGGTAGGAGTTTATGTAAAACAGAATGATTAATAAAAAACAGTCACAATTAACTTGATTAAGCCAGGTTATACGTTGTGAATATTGCAGAGTCTTATAGTCGGTTGAAAGAGGAACTAAGAGTTGCACTCTTATTACCAAAAAAAAAAAACGTATGGAAAATCATGCAAAAGCCATTAAAATCCTGCAGAAGCTATTAAAATTATGCACAAGCCATTAAAAATCAATTAACTGTCATTTAAATAGGTAATAAATTAGCGAAAGGTTAAGGTTTGTTTTAACTTTATTGTTTAGACAAAAATATCTAGTTCACTTAAAATAATTGTGAGGAGTTTCCTAAAGAGCTAAGTAAGCGGTAGCGAAATGGCCATCGAGTCGTGCTTTCACCTCCAGTAATCAATATCGGGAAAATAGCACAATTAAATTAAAAGTTTAATAAATTTAGTTTAATATTCCCGTGTTTTTAATCATTAATTATTAAATTACTGCAAGTGCCTGTGCCTGTGCAATAAGCAAAAATAAAATATCATAGTGTTTCGTATAAAAAGAGCAAAAAGAAGTCAGCCGTATACAGTGGATAAAGAAAAGTAAAATCAAAGTTGATTATTGTTGTTTTTGCTTGAACTTTGATTTTTGTTTTAACTTTATTGTTTAGACAAAAATCTTTAGTTCACAAAAAATAATTGTAAGAAGTTTCCTGAAGAGCTACTCGTAAGTAAACGGTAGCGAAATGGCCATCGAGTCGTGCTTTCACCTCCAAAAATTAATATCGAGAAAATAGCACAATAAATTTAAAAATTTAATAAATTTAGTTTAATATTCCCGTGTTTATAGTTTTAAATTATCGAATTATTGCAAGTGCCTGTGCCTGTGCAATAAGCAACTGACTATTGTTGTTTTTCCTTGAACTTTGATTTTTATCTTTACTTTATTGTTTAGACAAAAATCTTTAATTCACTAAAAAAAATTGTGAGAAGTTTCCTGAAGAGCTACTCCTAAGTAAGCGGTAGCGAAATGGCCATTGAGTCGTGCTTTCTCCTCTAATAATCAATATCGGGAAAATAGAACAATAAAATTAAAAGTTTAATAAATTTAGTTTAATGTTCCCGTGCTTTTAATTTTTAATTATTAAATTACTGCAAGTGCCTGTGCCTGTGCAATAAGCAAAAATAAAATATCATAGTGTTTCGTGATGTTTTATATGTGGTTTTTGTTTTTAACATCTTTAAAACTGTATAAAAAGGGCCAAAAAGAAGTCAGCCGTATACAGTGGATACAGAAAAGTAAAATCAAAGTTGATTATTGTTGTTTTTGCTTGAACTTTGATTTTTGCCTTTACCTTATTGTTTAGACAAAAATCTTTAGTTAATGACACATTTTTAATCTTAAGTTTTTGACGTGATAACAAAATGTATACAAAGTATATTTTCCCAACCTTAAATCCTTTTTCAGAAAAACCTTTATGAAAAGCGAAATTAAAATGTATGTACACAGATTTGTAGTATAAAAAATGTCGTCAGCTAAAATGAAAACTCATGTAACTAACAAAATATTTGAAATTTGTTCTTTCATCGAATTTCATGCCTTTAACGAAAATGTAAATACAGAAAAAATATTAATAAATAAATAAATAAAAAAAAATTTATTAAATTTTGGATGCATGATTTTTAATTTGTTAAAAATTACTTTATTTCTGTATAATTAAGACTTTTATATAACTTAATTCAAATATTAAAATTTCTAACATTTTGTATATGTGTGTATACGTAAGCAATTAACTAATTTTTTTTCTAAGTGCGTATTTTAATTTGCTTCTTCTGTTGTGAAATTGCTGGAACATTGGGGAGAGGAGCCAGAATTTTTCTGGCAATACAGGATAGTTCTTATAATCTTTCTCATTTTAATTTTAATGCAAGAATACTTACATTAAAAATACACAAAATTTTTTCCATGTTTCTCTGTTTACTCTTTTTTCTTTAATGCACTGTGTTTTTGGCTCTGACTCTAATTTTATTGATTAAAAAATTTTTATTAATGTGCTGCTTACTGCAATAAAATTTTTTAATGGAGGATATTATACTTTACTTGTCTGTTTCTGTTAAATTTGAGTTAACTATACTAAGAAAAATCAGCAACGATATTTTTCTGATTATGTGAAAAAGGTGTACTTAGGTGTAAAATAGAGAAATCGTACTTTTCTATGAACAGTTCAAAGGCCCATAGATCGGAAAATATGAGTGAGCGCCAATTTTTTCACTTCATATTTTTATTTTTTTTTTAATTATATATCGCCCTATATATTTTCTGATTGGAGTTACTTCAATGTTTCAAATGGCATCGAAAAATTAAAGGCATACGTGGTGTTTTGCCACTGCATCGAAGGACATGGACTGATATGTAGTAGCCATAACAATGGTAACAATCTGACCTTTGATTTAACGATTTTTCAATAATTTTAATTTATAAGATTATTTATTTTATTAGAATTCTAAAGTTTGGTGTACTGAGCAACATACTACTAAGAATTTTAAAAATTTAGTCATAAGACTCACTGGAGTCAACACATTTTTCTGTAAAAATATAGAGAGAAGTTAAAAAAGGATTCTTTCATATACATTATTGGCGCAGTCCAAAGGTTAAATTTAAAAAGTTGCTAAAAGTCTTAGGGCCATTATAAAAATTTGCCATTTGTTAAAAGTAGGAATATTGCCTACCTGATAAATAGCTTTGCGAAATTAAAATTTTAATTTTTATTGTTCTTAGAAATAATAAAAATAAAAGGATAATAAAACAAGTAAGCTGTATTCAGCTACGCCGAATCTTATATACCATATAAGTATGTAAATCTAATTCAGTAAGGTCAAAAAAACAAATTTTGCGGTGACAGAGAATTAAAAAATAAGGAAAAACAAATTCATGAAAATGCCATTGGTTTTAAATATGTTGATAATTTTTAACCAAATTTAGAATTTCCTGAAAGATCTCTTCAAAAGTTTTTAAATGATACTCATATATATATAACTCGGTAAACATGGGCGAGTGCCAATTCTTTCATTTGATATTCTTTTTATTATTTTTGGTTGGAGTTACTTTATTGTTCTAAATGATACGGAAAATTAGAGGCAGGCGCGGTGTTAAGCATACTGCCTCGAAGGACATGGACCGATCTTGCTGATTTTCAATAGCACTTCTTTCGACACTATGTGTGATCGATTGGCCAGCCCATCTGGTGCCCTGACAAAGTTGATTTCAAGACTAACATGGACGGACAGAAGGACATTGCTCAATAGACTTCGCTATGCATAACGACAGAATATATGTATATACTTTATAGGGCCTGAAATATATGTTGTAGAGATTACAAACGGAATGAAAAACTTAAGGTACACATACACGACATGTTTTTTACATCTGTCAAATTTTCCACTATAAAACACATACATGTCGTGTAGGACTGTTAAAACATTGCTTCTGTAAAATACATGTGAAAGTCATAAGACAAAATTTCATTTATCTGACAAACCATCTGACATCAGCTGTTTTCATGAATCAATGCCGTATGAAAACAATAACAGCGGTCGAGCATTGGCGGTGGCATTAGCCGACTGAAGATAATATTTTATATAACCAAAATTTAAAACTGCTTTTAACTATTTAGCAACAATTATGTAATTTTTGTATTTTTTTCAATGCAAACTGATCTTCTTTATATTTTTTTAGTGAAAAAATAATTAAAATTGACAAGTCTTCAGTAATTCCGCACGCAAAAATATTTTAAGACGACAACAAGCCATTTTAAAACCGGACGGCTTGGATATTTGTACAGTAAAAAAAGCGAATTAATTAAAAAAGGAAATTCTTCTTTTATTTTTGGTTATAATTTAATTGCTGTTACAATTCAATTGTTTTAGTTTCTGAATTCATTTTTTTAATAATCACTTTTAACAAAAAACAATTTTAATAAAATTTGCAGGTCAGCCGTTGTTAACAAATAATAATTACTCCAGACGTAATTATACATGTACGTTTGTGACCAAATATTAAAAGTCTTCTGTAAAATACCAATTTTGACAGACATGCAGAATTACATATGACTTACACAGATAAAAAGTCAGATATAAAAAATATGTCATGTATGGGTACCTTTAGATAAACCTATCTTTTTCTTGTTTGCTAAGAGAAGAAGCACTTCAGGCAACAATGCCTATTTAATTAGCGCAACCGTGCTACATTCTTTAGGAAGGGAATAGAAGAGAGAAAAGATAGAGAAGAAGAACAGTACGGATTACGTTGGATTTTCATATTATTTTCTCTTAGATTTTACGAACGTAAAGTTGTACCGTCTAAGCCGCCCTTTAGTTTGACTTCTGCTGTGTCACGTACACTGATTTAAATCACAGTATTACAAATGTACATTTTATTTTTTTATATATTTTTCTCATACTCGTATCATATTATTTTTTTAGCATAAACAATTGCAACCCTACTTAGGCAAAAATGTAGCTGACTGCAATAAACAAAACAAAATTGTCAAGTAAATATATTTCATCAATAGTGAAAAAAGTTTAAATGAAAATATTTTTATAAAATAAGAAGTGGCATGTCATAACATCCACGGTTATATAGCCCATGCACATTATGTCGTACCAGAAAGTAACATAATGTCAATCGACGTTATGTCACACTACGATGCGACACAATGACCATCAACGTAAATAGTCATAACGTCCATTGATATTATAGGTATATCTTATGGTATTCTAAATAAAAAAAGATCTAACGTTTTTATTAAATAGATTGCAGTAAATCTTTGGTAAGCAAAACCGGTATAAGTTATACCATATATGCAAATTCTTGCGCCCGAAAGAAGGCCGCGTATGTATGAAATCTTTGGTTAGCGAAGCACGTGTTAGTTATTTCATAGAGAAGAAAATCTTTACGTAGAAATACATTAGAGGAGAAATTATTTGCATGAAGGCCGTTTATGCGGAAAATTTTTGGAAGCCTGTATTTATTACACTATAAAGAAAAAAATCCTAAATGACAGCATGTCCATATAAAAACGATACAATGTCCAATGTCCTTCAAAGCGATATAATGTCCATAGTCACTTATTGATACGACATAAAGTCCATTATGTCCGTAGATGTGCCACCAATAGAAAAAAAAAAAAACTAAATTTAACAAAATTTTTAGTTCAGTGAAACTTGCTTTTTCTAGCGAACTAAGTCACAAATGAAATTAACAGTGGAAGAAGATTCCAATTAGAATATGATGGCTCCAAATACTAAAGAGTCAGTCTAGACTTATAGTCTAGACCTATAGCTTATAGCTTATAATAATAAACACAAATTAATTTTTTTCACACGATTTTTTTCCTGTTTCTTTATTCTCTATCGCCCCAAATATCTCTTTGTTTTTTTGTGTTTTTGATTAGAGTTACTTCACTTAACTAGATATTGTCTAAATGATATGGAAAAATTAGAGGCAGGCAACACAACGCCTGCTGTCTCGAGAAACATTGACGGATATAGCTGGTCTTTAAGAACAAAATTTTCAAAACTATGTCTGATCGATTTAAATTTTCTCTAGCTTATCTAGTGCCTTAGCAAAATTGACTTGAACCCGAACACGGACGAAAAGACGGACATCGCTCAGTCGATTTCGCTTTGCATAAGAACTCAGACTGTATATACTTCATAGGGTCAAAAATGTATATGATAGATATAACAAAGGAGAAGCGTATAATGAAACTAATGACAGCAGAAGAAGATTCAAATTAGGTTTTGATAGCTGCATAGCGAAGTCGATAGCGGGCAAAACATTTTTTTAAGAAATAGTAAGAAAATTCATACCTGGCCTCATCGATATAAATACTATAAACACAAGTAAGAGTACTATTTTCGGCTTTGCCAAATCTTCTATAATCTTGACCATATATGTACACATGTAAATCTAGTTTAGTGAAGTAATAACAATTAAAACAAGTAAGAGTGTTATATTCGGCGTTGCCCATTTATGTATATATATAGAAGAATTAATTGATATTTGGGGTGAAGTTGAGTTTCTTATGTATCACCTTGACGTTTGCTCTGCACTCTCCTTTATTAAAGAATCTATGATATACATTTAAGCGCAAAAGGCAAGGCCTTTCGTAAGCTGAACGTTCGCTGAAAGAAATATTCTGAAGATGTCAGATATTTGGTTTTCAGCTTGACTTGTACAACTATAATATAAACAATGACTCAAAAGTGTAAATGTGTTTTTTTTTTGCGAATTTGGGGTTTTTTAAAAAACTTTTAAATTATTTAGAGTATAGTTTTTTATGCATATTCGGTTCTAAATAAAATTTCACCACGCCTACCTCTAATTTTTTCATGTCATTTGGAACAATTTAATAATTCCAATCAAAAAAATAAATGTATGGGGCGATAGAGAATTAAAAAATAAGAAAAAAATCAAATGAAAAAATTTGCGCTCGCCCATATTTCCGAGCTCTGAAATTTTCAAGTTTTTTAAAATATCAAAATGGTTATCATTTTAAAGCTTTTGAAGAGGTCTTTAAGAAAATACTAATTTTTTTAGATGCTTAACCCATTAAGATCCGATGTCACTTTTATGTAAAATTATATAATGCAGTACCATTTTTTTTAATTCTCTGTCACCCCAATATTTGCGTTTTTGATTGGAGTTACTTCACTAAACTATATTTACATAGATAGTAAAGGGTATATAAGATTTGGCATAGCCGAATATAGCACTCCAACTTGTTTTATATTATAATTGTATAAGTGAAGCTTAAAACCAAATATCTAAAATCTTCAGAATATTCCTTTCAGCGGACTTTCAGCTTACTAACAGCTTGCATTTCGCGCTTATTTATTGATAGATTCTTTAGTGAAGGATAGGGGAGAGTAGAAGCAACTTAACTTAAACCCAAATATCATCATTGTGCAATATTAAAGATTACAAAAAATGCAATTTCACTAAACTATTAAAATTTTACCAAAATATTTTTTTTCCACGAAAATTTCACCAAAAATTTTAATTTTTGAAAAAAATTCTACTTGCAATAAAAATTTGAAATTCCATCTAAAACCGAAAATGAACAAAAAATAAGTTGAAACTTTTCTGAAACACCCATACTCGCAAAAAAAAACATTTATATTTACATTTTTGAGTCATTTTTTACCAAAAAATTTGCTTTTTGTAAAAAAAAAAATGTGATTGTCTGATCGATTGACGTATTTGTTTATTTATTATTATATTTTTTTTAAATCAAGCTTGCCTCGGTATAAAGGGTATAAAAACAAATATTCGGGTGAAAATGAATAACAAAATAAGAAAAAAAAGTACTATACATATAAAATTTTACATGAAAATGTCATTTTATTTAATGTTTATTTTTTATTTTATTTAATTATACCCTTCACCACAAAAAGTGGAAAAATGGTATATATAATTTTGTCATTCCGTGTGTAATTTCTACAATTCCAGTTCCCCCGTCTGTCCGTCCGTGTTAGTGTTGAAATCAAGTTTGCCGAGGCAAACTTGAAAGCGCTTCATGTCATTCGATGCAGCAGGCAAAACACTACGCCTATCTCTAATTTTTTTATGTCATTTGGAACAATAAAGTAACTCCAATCAAAACAATTAATATATTGGGCGATAGAGAATTAAAAAAAAAAAACAAAGTAAAAAAAATTGGCGCTCCCCCATACTTTCCAAGTTACGGGCTCTGAAATTTTAAAATTTTTTAAAATATCAATATGGTTATCGTTTTAAAGCTTTTGAAGAGGTCCTTAAGGAAATACTAAAATTTTTTAAAAATGTTTAGCACATTAAGAGTCACTTTTATGTAAAATTGCATATATGCAGTATCAATTTTTTTTTAGTTTTTAATTCTCTGTCACTCCAATATTTTCGTTTTTGATTCAACATAGCCGAATATAGCACTCTTACTTGTTATATTAATTTCTTTTATTGAAGTTAATCCACTAAATTAAATTTTTTCTAAGTAGTATAGAAAAAGTAGAGACAGGCGCCGCGTTTTGCCTGCTACCTTGACGGTCAGCAGCTGATTTTGCTGATAAATTGCACTTAGCGTGCTAACTTAGGTTTGGCTGTTAAGCAACATTAATTTTGTTTTAACAATTTTCGATAAGGAAAGACAATAGTGTGTTATCTACATTTTATCATAGTCATTTCTATTACAGTATTAATATCGGAAAAGTTTTCATTTATACGGTATACTACATTATTTTAGCAAAGTGAATCTTGTATTTAAACAATCCATAAAGCGCGAGTTGGACACACACACAAAGGGTTTCGTACGATGAATCTTTTAATTTTAAATTCAATGTTGTACGTTTTAAGCATCGGCCTATTACGGTTGAAAAAAATGTATATGTCTTAATCAGGGCCTTCATATTTGTTTTTATTTAGGGTACATCTTGTGATTATTCCGAAATGTATGTATAACCGTTTAAAAAAGAAAGCCCTAGAATGGTGTAGAAGTAACTCCACCAACTAACATTGTCAGGTATAAAATTATAAAAATTAAAACACGGTTTGTAAAACAAACAAACAAACTAAACAAATCAAAACACAACAAAGTTTCATAACTTATTAACAATAATTTGATGTATTAAACCATAATATGTTATTGTTTTTAATTAATGTACGATTAAAAGAAAACACATGATGTTTGCTTTTAAAAATATTTTGTTCTAGAACTTGACAGAATTCTTTTTCATTATTTTAGCGATTCCTTTGTTAGTTGTCAGAAAAAAAACTCTTAAAATTTAAATATTTATTATTTAAGAAAATAAAATGTATAAATTAATATAGTATAAATAAGCTCAACAAATTTAAATATGAAGCAAACATTTTTTGTGAATTTATGTCTTAATATTGTTGTAACAGATCATTAATAAATAAAGCAAAAAATAAATAAATCCTTGATTTCCGGAGATGTTTTCACTTAAGAGACCATATTATGATTCAATTACATTACATGACATTTTCATAATGTTTGTACACAATATTACTATATTTGATTATAACATGTTTACATTTTAAATATCATTATGTTTATACTTGAACATGTTACTGTTATGCTAGACAATAATAATAATATGGTTCAACTTCATTGTTATTAAACATAAGAATACTATGTTTTGTTCACAACCATATAATACAACTCTAACATGTTATTCTAAGGTTATGGCTGTCTCAACCATGTATCTATTTGCGTGTACCTTATATTGTACTTTTAAATTTTATTTTCGGGCTAGTATGCATGTAAGTCATTTATTTTTAAAGACAGATATAAAATAACACAGGCTAAAAACTTCATCACTCTAAAAACCGGTAAAGCTACTGAGCTAGAAACTGTAAGTTTTACACTCTGTAGGAAATTCAAGCAAACGTTTTTGAAGCTGCTGAAGAGAGCTGGACAAGCAAATTTTTAATTAACATAAATGATTTTGATATATCTGAAGAAAATGAATTGGAGAAACCAGGACGAATAAATAATTTTTTAGATGTTCTTGATGCAAACTAAACCTATGGAATAGAAATAAATGTTAATAGTGATATAAAGCAAATACTAGAAAATATTCCAAAGAAATTAAAAAAAATCGGAATGCGGTTACAAAAGAAAAATCAATGAAGTATGATTTAAAAATTACCTAATGGTGCAGTCCAAACGAGTAAAGTTTATAGTTTGGTACATAAAGATAAAAGGTACAAAAATAAGTGTTTTGCTGCAATAAAAATACTGTTACTTTCCTCAATTTTTGAAATATTCCTATATTATTTTATTATTTAAATCAGAAAACAAGACAAACGTAATGAGTTATAGAGGCATAGCAAAGTTAAGTGCAACACCGTCTTTCTAAGATATAAAATACACTAATTGCTGTCACCGTTTCAGTACCGTTTCACTAAAGGCTGCTCCACAGTTACAAACATTTTACAACTGACAACTTTTATAAATCGTGGATTTATCAACAATATGGCCTTATATTATTTTACCTGTTCATATATGATTTGCCGTGCATAATTAAGTTTGGCAATATTTTAATGTACGCAGATTGGATTGGTGTAAAACAAACCTAATGGACTTCAACTTACAGAACTGTAAGCATATGCCATTCACATGGAATTTAATTTCACTTGATGGTTGCTTTAGCATCAGTTTTTTGGTATCATTCTCGATCATAAGTCGTATTGATCTTTTAGGATTTTTATCCAAAGATTCTTAATTAAATAAATATCTAAAAAAAGAGGTTTAGAAAATCTATTTCCTGATTATTAAAAAAAATAAGCTAGGTCAACAGTAACCATTTGTAAAAAATTTGAATGCTTAGATTTGGAGAAGGCGGTTGAGGTTTGTCTAAAGATTGGAAAACATTTCCTTTCCGGCAGTTCAGAGTCACCAATACGCAGATTTTTTAACCAAACAGATACAGAAAACAATGAATATATTGCAGGTGTAAATGTAATGAACACATTTTTTCCTTCATCTTTTTGATTAGGTTTAAAAAAATTTAAATATATATTTGAACACATTAAATTTTTTTCATTATTAATTGTATTTAATTTAAAAAAAGCAAAATTAATAATTAAAGTTCAAAAACAAAAATATTTCCATATTTTTGAAAACCCTTATATATATATATATATATATATATATATATATATATATATATATTATAGTAAAAAAGATTTTTAATACATTTGTGCTTTAAACACTTACAAATAATAATTATAACACTGCAGACATAATATTTTCTTACAATTGAACAAAAAGGCTCGTGCATTTAACTTCCTTAGCGTTTATTGAACTTATGTGCTAAAGGGAACCCAACTTTTTTACAAATTAAAAAACAAATACGTTAACTTTTTGCAAATAAAAGTAATTAATTAAATAAATAAGGAATTCTTGTGACTATTAACACAAAAAAAGTATGTAGTATGAAGCCAAAAAATTATCTTGCATAATAATCACGATGTACTATAAAATCTACGAAATTTGCGTTATTACTGAAAAAGGTTGATTTGTTAAATCTGTTCTATTATTGAAGCAGAAACAGATTATCACTGAATTAAGTAACCAACAGAGTATTTTAAATAGCTATATAAGAAAAACACCTACTCATTTATTAAATTAAGATGTAAGTAAATTATAATGAGACATAGAAGACACACAAAAAATAAATAAAAAATAAAAAACAACACTTACCCCTCACACCTTTTGATTGATAGGGTGATTCAGAATCACGATGAGGTTCTGGTGCAGTGTTTTGTGTATCCAACGTATTAATGTTACGTGGGGGAGTTTCTAGCAAATAAAAAAAGAGAAAGAGCTTAGCTAATGTTTTAAAAAAGTAATAAATAAAAGTTATGTGAATGGAGCTTAACTATTTTACTTACGTCTGCTGCAATAAACACTTACTTATACATGGAGCAATATGGGAACGACTTTGTTGATAACCACGAGAACAGCGATTACATGTCAAGCCGGTGACGCCATCCTTACAAGGACATTGACCGGATGTATGATTGCATGTTTTACCAGTTGATCCAATGGGATGACATTCACATGCTATAAAAATTGTGTTTGAAAAAGGCTTTCATTGCTTATAATTCAATAATGTTGTTACAGCTATCTTAATGTAAATCTTAATTATTTTATATATGTAAAAAAATGAGCAGCATAATTGAATTATGACTCAGAGCAAAAATATCGTTGTGTTAAATATTTATTGCTAAACTTGAGTGTTTACGTATGGTCTGAAATAAAAAAATCATAAAGAAGTTTTGGCAACGACGCAAATAATTCGTTAAAAACGAAAAGTAGAAAGATGTTCTGTATTATATTTTTGTAAGCATTTATTGGAAAATGGAATGGAATTTAAAATGGAATCATTTTAATGGAACAGAAATCTATAAATTTTTAAAAATTTTAGTTGTAAATGTATGTTTTGTTTTTAAGTGATATTATTCCAAACTTTGAGATAGTTAAACATCTGAAACAGTTAGATCAAGATTTTTTTAATACAATATTCTATATTAGATGAAATTCTTCCTTTCATTTTATAATAATTTGAAAATGGCTTTTCCGATATTTTCACGAAAATATAAAAAGTAAAATTAGTTGTGATATTTGTTAAATCGAAATAGTTATTCTCAAATTTAATTGACGAACAAAATTATGTTTTTAATTATACTAAAGTCAAAAATGTGCTCCAATCTATAATTTCCTTGTCTCTTTAGGTATAAATAAAACGCATCATAGTTGACAGAACTATGGGCCCCTGAGCTTTTCATAGAAACGATTAAGCACCACCCCAATATTTGTTTTTGATTTTATTTTATATTATTTTATTTTATTTAATTCATTAATCTTGTTAAGTGAAATAACCAGCGTTGCCAGTTCTGTCAAAGTTCTGGCTCTTGTCCTCAATTTGACGAATGATGTCTCCAAAAATCCGAATTTCTAAACAAAAATCCCCTCTGTTCAGCTTTTTATGCGGAATGCTCTCAACTACATACATAAAAAATTTGTATAAAAAATTCATTAAAAATTGTTGCAAAGGTTGCTTTACAGTGGAAAAAACTATGAAATCTGTCTAGCAATATTTTATCAAAGCTGTGAAATAAAGCAAATAGGCATTATTTCATGCGAAATTTTTAAAACTACAGCCGATCATGTCTATTCCTTATATTTCTAAAACAATGTATACGGTATAGTAGTATAGTATACAGTAAAACAATAAAACGTTAAATTCTTCCAAATCGTGCTATAGACACTTCATTTGAAATTTCAAATTTTCGATGTAAAATAATCAACGTTGCTCAACATAACCATGAAATTCAATAGAAAAACAAATTTTTAATATTTTGTTCGTTACACGAGTTTTCATTTTAGCTGACAAGTTTGTGTACTACAAGGGTATATACATAAGTACTTATACATCTTTTCGATTTACATACAAATAAATAAATAAAGTAATATTCAATACATAAACCGACAAATGCATTAATCAGAATTTAGTACTTTCAGATATATTTTTTTTCAATTCAATGGTTTTTCTTAAATATAGTTTAAGGTGAAGAAAATTTTTTTGTCTTATATAAATACATATGGATGATACTGTTATGAATATTTTGTGTACTAATGCCAAGAAACTTGTGCAATTTTAATCCACTGGCTTTTGTATGTAGCTTCATTAAACCTTCGAGTCTATGGAATAAAATTTATATCTTTATCCATATTCCTAAATTTTAAATTTTTAAAGAGTTCGTAGTTTGTCATATTATAGAGGAATCTTGCTAGTTTTTTTTTTTTTTTGTTACTATTCTAAACAGGTTTTTAGTCGACTTGGTCCGAAAGAGATAATTGCAAGTTTAGTTCTTCAGAACATTCTATGCCATTATCAGTGTTGGTGATATCCAAAATCAAATTTGGTGCAGAGTGCAAAAAGTAGTTATACAATTCTCTAACAAGAAATTCGCAGACTTGTGGATTGATTTCACCGCTGCCGAGCTGAATAAATTTAGTAAATGGCAAAGGTATTTAACTTATTTAATTGAACTGCTTTTCGTTTTCAAGCAAAACATAATAAGAGTCTCTTTTGCCCCACACATAATGCTTGCATCTTCTGTTCCACTGGCAGTTTAATTATTAAGACATGAACAAGTTTAAAAAAAATCTAATAATGCCTCTGCTGTTATCTCTGATACAACTAAAATGCACAAAAACTCGGTCATTATTTTCATCTGTTTTTCTTTTTAATACCGAATTACTCATCAATCAGTATTTACCGGCATTTCATATTAAAATTTAATATTAACTGTTATAAACTGGCGCTATAACAAATTTCCTTATTGCCTAGAATTTCATCCTATGAATTTTTAGCGTTATGGAGTTTTTTATTAATTTGAACACTTTTTGGTAATAAATTATATAAGTGACCAACTAATATTTTACTAGAATTTGTAATTTTAATTTGCAATACAAAAATTTTTAAGTAACTATTAAGTGTCTACACAAAACAGTTTATATTGTGACGCTTTTAATATTTTAACTCAATAGTACAGGCAGAAAAAGTCTTTAAAATATAAAAACCAATGTCAATAAATCAAACAAGTGCTAATAATAAAGAAGGTCAGAATGAAAAATTTCCAAATCCCTTCCCAGGAATATATGTCCTCAAACTTGAAATCCCCAATTTGGGAAGAAAAACCGTATCCACTGGAAGTAGCTCCAGTCAAAAGAACAATTATTAAAGGGACAGAGAGTTAAAACGTTATTTTGCACGCTGCCTCGAAGGACATGGACCGCTGTTGCTAATTTTCAATAGCAAAGATTTCGAAACAATGTCTGATTAATTGGCGTGCTAAGGTTTTCCCTAGCTCATCTAGTGTCTTGTCAAAGTTGATTTCAACACTAACACGGACAGACAGACATTGCTTAATCGAGTTCCTTATACCTAAGGACTCAGAAAAATATACTCTTTGTGTCATAAATGGATATTGTAGGAATTACAAACGGAATGACAAACTAGGATATACCCTTTTTTCTGCTTTTTCTGGTGAATTAGTTTCTTATTAATATCACCGCCTTTTAATGGGAGAAACAACAAACAAAATGGAAAACTAAGGTACACCCTTTTTTCACCTGTGGTAAGGGGTAGAAAAAGTTATATTAACATTATTTCAATACTGCTTAATAGAAATTGTGTTAAAGCTGATTTAAAATGTGATCTCAAACATTAATGTTTTTTGGCTTGAAGCTTTCATCTGATTGTTTTTAAGTTTGGGCTACTTCTTGTAATGAAAAGCATCTGATTTCTTTAAAAATACATTGTGTTTTGGCATTTTTACTTTTTACTAAATTGATTAAGTAATATTACAAACAATAAAATAAGTTTTCATATAGGAAATATAACGGCTATTACAAATTGTTTTTTTCAATTTGGGTGTAAACATGAAATTGCTTAACATTTAGTAAGTGTTTTTTCATAGTATTATCTGAACACTCTAGTATTTTTAAAATAATAAAAGAAGTGCCAATCCCAGAGCACCTGAATGAGAATTTAAAAAATATGTATAGGACCATTGCAACATTACCAGTTATTGATAAAATATTTTAAAGGATCATTCTCAAACAACTTTTAAAATACTTTGAAAATAAGTATGGGTTTAGAAAAGGAGGTGGTACTAAAAGTATTTTTTTAGTTTTGGTTAACCTTTCGAGCCGTCGCAACGTATCATTCTCAACAAGTTTTAAAGTACTTTGAAAATAAGTATGGGTTTAGAAAAGGAGGTGGTACTAAAAGTATTTTTTAGTTTTGGTTAACCTTTCGAGGCGTCGCAACGTATGGCCTAGAGAAAAGGTGTTGCAGTCTGTGGGAAAACCTATTGAACAAAAAACTGCACTTGCTGCCTACTGTGTAGTGAGTGGACACAAACCTGATTTTGAGAGAGTGAGAATATTACAAGAATTACAAAAAGAGATTCACTTTAGAGATGCTACACGTTATCAACGAACCCCTAACAAAACGCTTAAATTACAAGACAGATATTGACAATTGCGCTCAATTATATCGACACATAATTAATAAACACATAAACAAAGCAATTAGTTGACGAAAACTGATGAAACTGGTAGGATGTACGACAGTTAAATATTTAATTGTTTTAACATTATAATGTATGTATTGTTAAAATTTATATTGTTTTCAAGTTACTGTATTTAAGAAAATGTATCTTTGTTGTGTTTATATGTAGATTCCTTGATAATGGTTAACGAAGTTAAACGAAAAAAAAAAATAAAAGTGAAACAAAATATTTTATTGTTTTTCATTTTTAATAATTTAACTTGGACCTTAAGCCGAACAAAATCTTCAACTATAAAAAACACAGGTCGTTCTATCAAATAAAAACAACACCCTCATACATTAGTTTACTTTAATTAAAAAAGTGTTAATGAAATTGGAAGAATTTTTGTGTTGAGCTATTGCACAGCTTCCCTTATGCTTTTAGAAGGAGAGAGAAACCAAGTCAAAGCAAAAAGAAAAGGCAACGGACTAGGAAGGTGATGTAACGCCGGAAAGAAAAAGACTACTGCGCAAAACTGCTTTTGGAGCTGTGGCAAGAAAGTGCTCATTTCTTTAAAAAAAAACTTTAGTTTGAGTGCAGCCTGTTTTAGTTTTTTTTGATAGAAGTTCAATTAATTTTTATACCCATAATATTATTTCTTAATCCACTTATAGTCAAAGTTAATATAACCACTGATAGGAAAGCGAATTAAAAGTTTTCGAAAATCAATTTCTTCCCTGGGCAAAAGTATTACGTATTACTCACAACACCATTTCAGGAATTATTCCCGAAGTATGCGATGCACTCTATAAAGTTTTGCCACCGGACTACTTGTAGGTAAAACAAAAAAAATCATTTTTATCCAACAATTAGTGATTGGGTTTTAGATACAATAAACAGTAAAGGAGTGAGTAGCCATATCTGAAGAGTTACTACGATTATGAATCTTTTCGTAATGTATTAGGACATTAGACGGATAGCATGTTGTGATGATCGCGCCGTCACAGGTCGAAAGTACTTACTACAACTACAAATGTAAATATAGTTACTTTACTACAAGTATCTATGGGAATTGCTGATGCATCTTACAAGTTTTTGTGTATAGATACTGGGTCACTTGGGCGTATATCAAATGGAGGGGTTTCTTAAAAAAGGCCTTTAAACCAAGCAATAGGCTAAATCTGGCGCCACCAAAACCATTACCAAACTGTAAATGTTCCATACGTTCTGGTAGATGATGCTATCGCTTTGACACTGAAAGTACTTTTAACCACATAGTGTACGTAATATGAACGCTATCCAAGGACTTTAAGATGATCGTTTTTCGATAATCAGACGAACAACAGAAAACACAATATAGATTATGCTTTCGTGTTATATGGAGCTAAATTAAACTTGAGCCTCAAAAAACAAAACAGCTAACCCGCCTGTTGCGAAATTCACAGTTTTTTGATAAGTCGTTAAAGTTTTGTGTATTTCAACGCAAATGTTGTTGACAACTATACTGCTAAAGTTAATCTAATTTCCGGAGGATAGTGATGCATTCAGAACGACCAAGATGTTTTGGGACTTCAAACTCATCGTTTCTACATATCCCAGGAAACGTTAAACATAAGAAGAACTTTTCTCAATACTTTGTAGAGGAAGGTAAAGTTCAATAATTAATTAAAATTATACATATGTATGTATATTCGAATATTTAAGTATATTCTGGAAAACGTATTCAAAATAAAAAGGCATAACCACAAAAAAAATTGTAACCAACTTTACACTTAAAATTATTTATTTAAAAAAAAAGAATCTTATGTATCTTTAAAGTTTTTAATGATACTTATATTGAAATCTTAAAAAATATGGTGCCTAACCGTATTTTTCTATGAAAAGTTTAGAGGCCCATAACTCGGCGATCATAAATTTTTTATTTAATATTTATTTTTTATTTTTTTTACTCTATTGCCCCATTTATTCACTTTTTTTTGTTTGAAGTTAATTCAATAAATTAGATTTGTTCCACATGATAAACAAAAATTAGAGGTAGGCGCGATTATTTTCCGCTGCCTTGAAGGACATCTTTGACCTTGCTGTGTTTTAGTAATAAAATTTTCGAAGCTATTTCTGATGGATTGACGTATTTAAATATTCTATAGCTAATCTAGTGACTTAGCAAAGTTGATTTCAACACTAACACGGACGGTCAGACAGATATCTTTCAATCGACTTCGCTATGCATAGAGACTCAGAATATAAATATATACTTTATAGGGTTGGAAATGGGTATTGTAGAAATTACAAATCAAATGAGAAACAAAAATTCTTGGATCTAAGCCTAAAATATTTTTTTTACATAATTTAAAGAAAAGAAAAATTGTAGACATTGTCGTTCTGTTTGTAATTTCTACAGTATCCATTTCCTACTACATAAAGTATATTCTGAGTTCTTATGCATAGCGAAGTCGATTGAGTGATGTCCGTCAATACGGGTATCATTTAAAATCTTATGAAAAGATCTTTTAGGAAATGCCATTAAGATCCGATGACATATTTAAATGTATGATTAATTTTTTCACTTTTTAATTTTTTGTCACCCCATATATACATATATATATATATATATATATATATATATATTTTTTTTTTTTTAATTTGCCTTTCTTTTTTTGTATGCCTGTAGGTGGTTGTTGTTGATGGTAAAAAATTGTGAGTTTTGACCTGATGTAACAACCTTTACATTTACTAAGTTGGAACACCAACCCTCAGCAAAATTTACAATTGTCATAAAAAAAATTTTTTAACAAAAAAATTTTATGGTATGAAAGAATTTTTTATGCCGGTTTTTATTTAAACTATTCAATTGGAAATCTGCAGTATGGTGTACCGTACTTATACCGCTGTTATACGTATATTGTGAAGGGTATTTATGATTCGACGTAAAACTGAACTTTTTTTTTAGTCAAACATTGTCTTTGCTATTTTTGTATTCTGTAAATCACTTTGTAAGATCCATTCCAATAAATTTGAAGTTTAGGAGATAACACGGTTTTCCTTTGTGGGTTAAAAACTATAGCCAGTTGTACCTCATAAAATTTTTTTGAATTTGCAGCTCGGTCGGTTTATTAATCGGAATCTTTTTTATATTTATTCACTTTGCTTGTGTTTGATTTCTTCAAAAACACATATTTCATGATAAAATAAAAACAAAATAGTTACTGAATGTTTGCTGTGTTTTTGTATATAAAACCTATTGAGTTTTTTTGTCTTTTTGCTTTGTTGATTCAATGTAGTTCTCATTTTATCAACTTGGCATTAGATATAAGACTTTCTAGTTTTGAATACAAAATTTGTGTAGAATCCATTAATTAGCTATATGAGGAGTAGCGAAATGGCCATATGGATATGCTTTCCCCGCAGTTAAACATTTCATTTTGTAGTTTTATTTATATTTATTATATTATATTTGGAAGGAATCAAGCACGATTAAAGTAAATTAACACGTAAACATTTTTTGTAGAAACGAAAATACTATAAGATTAACATATTCCTAATTTGCTGAAACGACGTCATAATTTAAACATAGTTTTCTTGTGATATTAATCTCATCTCGTGAAACGTAGTTTTTTAATTTTTAATTATTTTACCAAGGAATATTCATATCGCCAACACAAATATCGGCAACAGCCCTTTAAGTAAAAAATTTTCTTTTCCTTTTTTATTTTTCATTAATCCATATGTTTTGTTTGCTTTTTTGTTTATTTGCCATGTTATTCTCTATAGAAATATATTTGTGTTTTGTTTGGTTTTTCCATTAAATTTTATTTATACATGTATGCACATTAAAAACATTGAAATAAAAGTTAAGTTTTCAAAAAAATCAGCTTTCTTTTTACTTTAAGGAAATATTTAAGTGACTTTTTTCTAAGAACCAAAAACTGATGATAGTATCGAAGGTATCAAAAAATACTATCAAAACTGTCGAATGGCGCCACTATCGATAGTTTTTCAGCTCTAGTTGTGCGTTTTTGTAGTCGTTGATTTAACACAAAACTTTTAATTTGCAAGAAACTTCAGCACAATTGAAACGCTATTTTCAAAGGTTTAAACATTGTTTTTTGCCTTATACAAATAAAGTATACTTTTATAACACGTATAGGCATATACAAGATGCGTTTGAAGCAAGCATCTCAATCGTCTATAAAAGCTTTCCTTGACTCCTTTTAACTGGATCATTTATTGCAATTCATTGTAAAAACGCTGTTATATACATACAATGAATCAATAGATACACCATAATTTAAAAAGTAATCCCTCAAGATAATATAATAAAATAAATTCAATAAATAAAATAAATTAAATTAAATAAAAAATAATAATGATGCCACTTTATTTCTATTATACAACGTCAGTAGCGGACTTAGGCCTGGCCCATCTCAGGCACTCTTTGAAGTGCCGCCCTTTTTGATTATATGTGACATTTAAGTCACATATAATTACTAACAGTGTTTTGTCCACTGCAGTGTAATTCAATTATTAAATATTATTTATTATTTTCGACCAAAAAATTTATATAATTTTACACATAATTGGGGTGTTTTAAATAATATTTTATTTCAAATTTTCTGTTTTTTTAATTATAAATTTCTAAACTTTTTGAGTTTTATATAAAAATAAATATAGTATCTTAAAATAAAATGAAATAATTCATATGTACATGTGTTTGTGTATCGATAAAACGGGTTTTAAATATAATAATACGATTACTATTTTTCAAAAATTAGCAAAGTTTTTTATCAACGCTTATTTTATTAATTTAGTCTTTCGAGATTTTTCTCTGGCAAAGCCTTCAACTAAATCTTCATAGTCAGTTTCATCCACCAATTGCAAGAGCATTAAGTCTATCTTGGCCCATACTTGCCCGTAGATAGTTTTTTACTCTTTTCAAGGTTGAAAAAGATCTTTCTGCTGAACAGTTTGTAGCGGGGATACTCAGAAAAATTCGCAATTGAAGATTCCATATACGTAATATATAGAATATACTTTGTGCAGAACGCACATCTTCAGTATTCGCCAATCAATCTTTAAGTTAATAATGTAAATGAATGCATTCATTTGCTAATGTTTCCTCTAGATCATCAGGATACTTTTCCACAAGTTTATTTGCTTGTTGTATTAATTCATTTGTATCTATCTCTGATAAATTATTGAACAAATTAAAGTTTTCAAAAAGTTTTACGTATGCATTTTCACGTTCCGATAACTGTACATTCAGAGTATCCAAAATGGGATAATAAATATTTGTACGAAAATGTTCCTGTCCAGAAATTGGTCCTCTTTCATTTACCCGTGATTCATCTGAATGAAGTTTCCTAATTTTTCTACGACGAGAATCATAATGGTAATAATCTTGAACTCCAGATAGCAATTTAGCTTTTTCCTCAAATTCAGAAAATTGTTTATTTCTAATATACTGCAGAAATGAGGCAAGGGAATCATAAATTTGGAATACAGATGATAAATCAGCTTGGGACCCTGAAGTTTCTTACGGGCAGCATTAAAACGGTTTAAAATTACATTCCACAAATTGACCAGGATAGCTGTTTCCAGATGTTGTAATTTTCGTTGCAATCCAAGAGTTTCATATCGCGTGGTTGGTTTCTCGTCCTCGTTTTCTGCAATAAAATCTAATGCTTCAATTATTGCAGACCACCCTTTTTCTAAAGCATAACATGCGTCATGTCGAGCTGACCTGCGAGTTTGAGAGAGGTTTTTGAGTCTTAAATTTGTCCGCTGCATCAAGATCTCCCAACGATGTGTAGATATTGTAAAAAAAATTATAAAGTTCTTGAAAAGTGTAAAAAAAAATCGACTGCTTCGGGTACAGATTCAGCCGCACAAGTACCTGGTAAGTTCAAAGAGTGGGCAGCGCAAGGTACGCATTCTGCTGAAGGATTAATTGCTTTAAATCTTGCCTGAAGTCCAGAATATATACCTGACATATTACTTGCATTATCATAAGATTGACCACGGCAATTCATTATGTCTAAACCATTTTTTTCTTAAGAGCTTAAAACGACATTTTCAATATCTTTGGCTTTATGTTCAGTATTTGGTAAAAATTCTAAAAACCTTTCAACGATTTCACTATTTTCACGTACATACCTAATAATTATGGCAAGCTGATCGACATGTGCAATATCAGGTGTAAAATCTACAATGACACCAAAATACTTAGCCGATCGTATTTCACTAGAAATGCGTTGTAATACTTTATCCCGAATCAAGATTATAATCTGTTCATAAATTGTTTTAGATAAGTAGGAGGTCTTTCCACTACCGCGATGCGCATAAGATTTTAAATGCTCAGATAAAAATGGATCGAACTCCGCAAGAAGTTCCACTGTTCCTAAGAAATTTCCATTTTGGAGACTTCCTATTTATTCTGAATGTCCCCGAAATGGCAGTCCTGTTTTTGCGAGTGATTTAACAATTGCAATTATTCTGTGTAAAATTTGTCTCCAATATGAAATTTCTTCATCGAGTTGTTTTATTAGACGTTGATCCACACGGCCTTGAACTACTGCACGAGTTTTTAAATGATAAACATTAGTTTTATGAAAGTCTGAATATTAATGGGCTTCAACCCGTGCATTCGAGTTTTTCCAGTCACTAAGCCCTTCGCCGGTAAAAGCATTAATTTCCCCACTTTTACCAAATAACAAACAAGGCACAGAATATACAGACCCCTTAGTTTCTGAATAAACCAACCACTCACGGCGCTGAATTTCTCCGTTTTTTAACGTTCGTTGAAACAAGTTTTTGGAACAATAACTTGTTTTATCACTGTAAACTCTTTTTGAATTTTTTAAATTTGTTATATTATTTTGCGGTAAACCGTTTATACTTATGTAATCTCGTGTTTCTTCTTTTAAATTCCACAAAGAGGGATCACTATTATTAGCCTTTTGAGCATCAGCTCCAATTAATTTTTCATTTAATATGTTCGTTGAACGAGAGTTTGAATGTATTTCTTCAATATCTTGTGTTGAAGTTTGTTCTAATACCTGCTAGACAAAATATTACTTTTTACAAACACAATTTTTTTACTTACATTAAATGTGAATTTAATCGAAAAAATGATTAAATACTTACTGCAGATGAACATGATGGTTGTTGGTCATTATTTAAAGATGTCGTCAAACAAGTTATCTAAAAATTAGATATATTTGGAGTTTTTTTTTAGTAAATTATACACATTTGCAGTCTTTTCTGCCTTTTTTTCACGATATTCAGCAACGCTGAGTTTTTTTCTATAGACACTCATATTAAAAATGCAATAAACACGAAAATTTGAAACTTGTGTACTTATGTGAACAGTTCATATGTATGAACATTAATGAACCACGCACAGGTTAAATAAATAACACAGTCACTTGTTTCTTCTATTTTCATAGATTACTATAAAAAGGGGAATCACATTAACATTCTTTTACACCTTTTGAAAAGTAATGTAAATTTTACTATTTTAGCGATCAATCTAGCGATTTTAAAGCAGTCGACAACGTAATTTTAGCTACATATGCGGGATTTAGACGGTAACTTTTTTGATAACTTTTTTCGTATTTTTTATTTCTTGTTTCTTTTCCTTTTATTCTTTTGTTTGACTTTTTATTGAATTACTAAATATAATTTGAAAAATCGTATTCCTTTAAAGCATATTTTATTTTACCATTAAATTTTGGCGCCCTTTATATTATGCCGCCCTAGGCCCTGGCCTCAAGGGCCTAGGCGTAAATGCACCACTGTACAACGTTATAAAACTAAAAACAGGTAAGTGTATGTAAAAAAGGTTTATTCTTGGTTTCTGCACGTCTATTACTTGGTTGAACCTCCTTTAGCTTGGATAAGAAGAAGAAGTTATGTTTTCCCACTCTAAGCGAAGTGTTGTGTTAAGAAATTTTTTGGATGTAACGTGATGTGTCCGTATCTTTTCGCCAGTAAATGCCAAATATGCTCTATAGGATTCGTGTCGGCTGAGGGGTTTTTAACTGTTTGCCGTGGTATATAAGCCATTCATGCACAAGATATAAATAATGTTTTGGGTCATTATCTTGTTGAAATAAATTTCCTTGTATGATATTTAAATAAGAGTGCTAATCTATTTTCTCACCAATAAAGATAAGCTTTCACACTCCAGATGTTGCTAGCAACCCAAAACAATAACATTGCCGCCACCGTGCTCAACATGATGTGACTAACCTTTATTGATTCACAGTATTTTCTAGCGTCCTTAATACATTAAATTTGCTATCACTAGGACCGGTGTATGTAGAGCTTTAAGTTAATACTTGCGGTTGCAAAAATTATAGCAGAAGCTACTTTAAATTTTAAAGAAAGCTTGCTACATGGAGTATACGAGACAGAAGTCACTTTAGTACTTGAAAGCTTGTAGCAAGGCGCATCAAACAGGTGACTGTATCAAATCATGTTCTCATCATGTATTTTAGCTTTTATGTGTATTTTGTTTTTGTAAAAACTTATTCGAGCTGTCAAAAACGTCTGGCAATATATGTGTATGTATTTGTGAAAAATAAGAAAGCCACTAAAAATATATTGCCAGATGTTTTTGACAGCTCGAATAAGTTTTTACAAAAACAAAATACACGTAAAAGGTAATGCATTCACCTGATATTATTCCGACATGGCTTGTAGCTTTAACTCATAAAAAAGCTCAACCTAGACGAACCAGATAGGTATAATCCCTATTTCTATGATTTGAGAAAAAATTTGTTTTTTAAAACGTTTCTGTGGGATGTTGTAAGGTACAAAAGATTTAAGGAAGGATGGGAAATCTTTAAAACTGTGCTTTATTCGGCTTTTTAAGAACTTAACAAGATATTTTGGCAAAAAACATGCATTCGACATTAATGCTCCTATACATAACGCCACAGCTCAAAAAATTTATTTTACACGCAATAAAATGTGTGGGGTTTGCTTACCCGTAAGTTGTATGACGGATTAAGACTATTCGATGATATACAGTTACTAATTCAAGTCATTAAATGTTGAATTGAATAAGAAAAATATATGATACTAAGGTACGACCACGCAAAATTTTACTGAAATTTATTCAGTAGTCAGAACAGTTGAACAGAACAAAAATTCAAAAAACGCATTATCAACAAGATTTTCAAAAAATATTTTGTTTATAGATTTCTCTTGTATATACGTTTTATAGCTGACAAAATAAAAGTTATACCTGGCTGGATTATACATAAAAAAGCACCTACAGACAAAAGCAAATCGATAAAAACTTATTATTTCTAAAATTCTCGTAGAACTCGTGGTCAAAATTAGACTAAGCTAATTATTGAACCCTTTTTTGTTTTTTAATGTACAATTTCTCGTTTTGAATATATGCAATTTAAAGAAGATTTTAATAATTTGAAATTTTAATTTTATTTATATATAGATATGTAAATGTCCCATGTAGTTAGGCTTGCTTCAAAAACAAACGTAATTCGTGCCTTAAACCAGTAAACCTTACGAATGGCGTAAGTAATTTTGTAAGTATGTACTACAGATCTGCATCATTACACTAACACCAAATGCTCTCTTCTTAAAATGTAAAACAAAGAGAATCAAATGAGAACTATAAACATGTTGAATGAATCAAAACGTTGCCTGTTTTAAAGAGAATTATAACATTACTTAACTTTTTTTCAAACCAAATCAAACGAATAACGGTTGTTTGTCAACATCGTTATTATTTCAACAAAAAATACACAAGTCACAGTTGTGAATCATTAGCCACAGTCACAGTCAAATTGGTCCACCTGCTATAAAATGTGTTAGGATGTAAAAAAGTTTATAAAATCAATTAGACCAAAAATTTTTTTTACTAAATTAGTTACTTTATTTTGTTTAAGGAAAAATTCATAAAGAACTTAATACATATATAACATTTTCGACATAAATAAACAATAAACAAAGTTAGTATAAAATTAAAGTTACAGTAAAAATGGCCCAAATTAAAAAAAAAAAACTGCGGAAAAACTAGGAATAGGTGACACCTTTCATTTTTATCAGGATATTAATCCGAAACACACAGCCGGAATTGTTAAAGAATGGCATCTGTATAAATGTCCCAGGGTAATCAAAACGCCTCTGCAATCACCGGACCTTAATGTTATTAAAAATTTGTGGCAGAAACTTGAAGTTAAAATCCGAAAACATTAAATTTCGAACAGTCAAATTGGTCCACCTGCTATAAAATGTGTTAGGATGTAAAAAAGTTTATAAAATCAATTAGACCAAAAATTTTTTTTACTAAATTAGTTACTTTATTTTGTTTAAGGAAAAATTCATAAAAAACTTAATAAATATATAACATTTTCAACATAAATAAACAATAAACAAAGTTAGTATAAAATTAAAGTTACAGTAAAAATGGCCCAAATTAAAAAAAAAACTGCGGAAAAACTAGGAATAGGTGACACCTTTCATTTTTATCAGGATATTAATCCGAAACACACAGCCGGAATTGTTAAAGAATGGCATCTGTATAAATGTCCCAGGGTAATCAAAACGCCTCTGCAATCACCGGACCTTAATGTTATTAAAAATTTGTGGCAGAAACTTGAAGTTAAAATCCGAAAACATTAAATTTCGAACTTAAAAGCTGCCATTATAGAGGAGTGAATAAAACTACCCCGGAATATACAAGAAAACTAGTGAGACTTATTTTAAATCGTTAAGGTCGGTAATTCTTCAAAAAGGACATTCTACAAAATAAAAAAATCGGTTTTCAATTAAATTTTTTAACTTAAGATAAGTGGACTATTTTCAGTGTGATATGAAATTTTCTCACTTCTCGGTTAATATTAGTTCTTGTGGCAAATATAAATGAATAAACTAATTTTTTTATTATGCTTTATTAAAAGTTTTAAAATAACTTTTTTGTATATAAGTTTCTTTTTTTTTTTTTTTGTAAAAATAAAGTTTTGACAACAGAAGTTCCAAAAAGTAGTTTAAAAACGTATACTTACATAAACATACATACATAAAATTTTAGATTTAATTTTTATATTTTATGTTTGGATCTACATACATATATTTATACAAATAACATTATTATCAAAAAATATCAATTATAAACAACATCATTTAAATTATTATTTGGGACGATATGGCCTAGGACTTTTGGTTAAAAGTATTTTATATATAAATACTAACTGCTCAAACATATGTATGTGTGTATTTATGTACATACCTATACATAAACAAAAATTAAAAACTATATTTTTTTAAATGCAAAATAAAAGGGGCAGATCTTTATAGAAGCTTTAAAAAACATATTTCAATGTTATTAATAATAATATTTTACTCAAAACGCAATAGTATAAAAATTAAAAAACGGCAATATTCTTTTTAAACTGATTAAAACCAACTCATAGAATAAAAAATGATTCGTTGTTTTTTAGTGTAAAACTGATTCTACACATTTGATTCATGTTATGTTTGATTTGATTCGTAACTCATTTTTGCAATGCGTGATTTGATTCACAAAACAAATCGTGACATGAAAAAAAAATGATGGTTTTGAATGCATTCATGCAGGTCTCTAATATGTACATACAAACTTGTTTAGTTATGTTTTACTATTTCAAATAGAGAAAAATCTGTGTAACCACTCTACAGTTTTTGTTTTCAAAAGCAATAAGAAAATAAATTTGTAAATGCAAATAACTACGTGTATGTGTATTTTTATAGCATGTGTAATAGTAAAGATTTAAAGATTTATGCATTCGTCAAGTACTTAACCGATTTCAATAAAATATAGACAGTAAACTAAGAAAAATAAAATCGGTTGACAGAGGAGAAAAAGGATCTCGAAATTTTGTGTTTGCCTTTTTATACCCTGCAAGCATTTTTTTTTTCAAAAAATGTACTATATCGTTACTTCATGGCATAAAATGTATCGCAAATAGTATCGAATTCTGATCTTATTAGTATCTCCAGTCGAAAACAAACGTACCACTACAGTTATATAACTAATTGGAAACTATTCAGCGTACATAAGAAGTATTAAAATCGACCATTGCATTAGTGTCGAAAACGTTTTTGTTGGAAGTGTAAAACGGGTGTCTTTTAAAATGATCGATTATGTCACGTAAGAAAGAATCGAATATGTGTTTAATAAAAGTATCGCAAAAGTAATTTTTTGAAAGGTCAAATAAAAAAACTATATGCTTTATGCATTACATAAGTGGCATATTAGGGTTGCGAAAAAGTGTTTTTAAAAAGATTATTATTAAATAAACAATAAATTTAGATTTCAAATATTTTCCATCTTCATATTTATAAATATACTTTGTCGATTCATTTTTTTTTTTAATTTTTTTTGTTTTGTTTATATACGACAAACATTTTTTATGTGTTTAAT
The DNA here is from genome assembly GCA_937654795.1 of Cistogaster globosa. Lineage (NCBI taxonomy): Eukaryota > Metazoa > Arthropoda > Insecta > Diptera > Tachinidae > Cistogaster > Cistogaster globosa. The sequence goes on from OW569406.1 coordinate 37,793,641, forward strand.
TATCTAGTTATTTAAAATAAGCTTACTAGTTCAATGTTCGTTAAAAAATAACGCTGCTGTAGTTAAGGTGCTAAACACGTTGACTACAAACCTCGTTGGGTGGGTTCAACCCCTGCGGCAATCAAAAACTAAATGCCTTTATTGGTTTAATGGTATAAAAATGCATGTTAGGAATAAACCTTAAAACGTGTAGCCTCTTTCGGCGGTACTTCTTCACAGCAAATTTCCCGGCGAAGTAAAATAACTAATAAAATGGCTATATCTATCCCTACCTGTCTTATCTCTCATCTATCCCTTTCCTAAAGAATGTAGTACGGTTACGGTTTCCTAAAGAATGTAGTACGGTTACGATAATAACTAAATGTAATGCCTGAAGTGCTATTTCTCTTTAAAAAAAATAACGTTTGTTTAATATATATAAAAAAATTAAGTTTAAATTTAAGTAATACTTAAAACGAAAATGTAAATAGTAAATTAATGCTAAAGAATATAGGATACAGAAAAATTGATATTAGAAAAATACAATTAGTTAAATAATGTCTAATATGAAGGAAATGTTGACACACTCTGATAATGTCAAAAATATTTGCATTACATAAAATAACCATATAATTTTTAAATTTACAAATTAACCTTCTACAACGTTAAATATTTCAAATTCTGCGGTTTGTCAGATGTTCCGCGCCAATTTGAATCCTCTAACGACATATTTTCATGAAAGTTTTTTAATCAACCACCGATGGTAAACGATTAAAGTCATAATTTGGATTATTGATAGATTTTATCTCTCCATCTTCAGTTTGAAGAGTTAAACGCTCCCCTGTCAAAGTTCCTAAGAGTTTTAAAAAGCTTTATCTCCTTACCAAAGTCCTTCAATTCTATTCGTGTCAGGCACTGAATATTTATTAATTATTTATAGATACAATATACATACCTTGATTTTCATAAGTTAAATCTATATATTGGGTTTCATGATTTCGGTGGACTGCAACGTTTTTTTGTGAAAAAGCAAATCCATATATTTAAATTGGGTCACTTTTTCCAAAGCTGTTATTTTTACCAGTGCTTTGAGACTCTATCATGAATATTAAACAAATGGAAATAAAACAACTGTGTTTTTACTTCATTAATTAAAGAAATTGCCTAATTTTTAATATCTTCAATAGAAAACAATATTTGTTTAATTAAGATCATTTGGCTGACCTCAAAGATCTCCCAGTTCTATGAGCTTAAGGGTACACAAAGCAATGGTTTCAGGTTTGTTATTACTTTGCCTTTTAAATTAGGCAGGCCGTTAAATGAAAGTTATATGGTAAAAACGAAACCTTACAACAAGTACATGTCTTTTACGAAGTCTTGCAAGAGATGTTGTACATAATCAATATTATCTAGATAATTTTTTGCACAAAACTGAACAGAGAATTAGGGGTCTATTATTCAAGAAGAATTGCCGTAATTCAGTTGCCTTCCATCGGTCTAAATCATCTAATGAGGCGGCTTCCTAGAAAACTCATTAGGAATGGATTTTTTTAAACACAGATTGCAGATTAGAAATGTTGCTAATTTGCAACGAAGCCAGGGAAAATTTTTCTCTTTTTATACGAGTCTATGTCTTTAAAAGCGTGCTTTTCACACCAAGGCAAACAACATGCATGTAGTCTATTCCAATTTGATTTACTATATCGATTAATAGTCTTTCTATTGCATTTTCATCAAACTGATGGTCTGGTTGACTTTTTTCTAAAAGTTTTATCATCTTTCAAAGGAAGTAATTCACCTTGGGGAGCAGAGCGCCACAGCGTCCCTTACAAAACAGCCGAGTTTTATTTTGAAAAATTTGCTTAAAATTGAATTCCATTTTCTATTAAATGATTAACTTCATTAAAAAAATTGTTCTTAAAATATATTAACCTCCTCAGGTTTGGTGTATCCTTCATATACTCCGGTTAGAAAAACATTCCTATAGTCAATAACGTTAAAAAATTAAATTTTAAATTAAACTTGTTTTGTCAAACTCTTGCATAAAGGTAGGCCATCAGTATTTAAATCCAGCTCAATGTGTTCTAACCTGTACTTATTTGCAACCAAAAAATCCGTAAGCGCATCTTCCAGGCCGTAATGAATTTAATGCCATCACATATACTTCCCGACATAACAGTATTCGGTAGAGACGTGCCCAGTCGTTCGTTTCAGTGACAGTTCTTTTTCAGTCATTTATCAAGTTGACCGATTGAACGAATTTAAATAACAACCTTTATTCTATGTGATTTTCTTGTTTTTTTTATCAAAACTACAAGTATACAGAAATGAAACCCTTGTTGCATAGAAAACAATATAATCAGATTTTCTGTAGTTTGTAACGCCACTAGTCGGCTCTTGTTTTTGGCAACACGACATTAGTGTGTTAATTGCCACAATTGTATTATTTTTTTTTTTTTTGTTAAATTGCATTATTATTATAAGAGTATTATCATTTGATTTTTTGATTATTATTTACGTTTTCGAGTATTACAAATATTAGTGTTCCATGAGCTTTATAATTAAAATAAGTTAATTTCTAATTCTCGCTAGGATAAATTATGACGCTATCTAGTTTTCACATAATCACCTATGTATATCCGGTTGATTTTAAAGTGGTTGATTACATAAATCAACTGTTTATGACGACATGGTAACGTGCCATCTGCTTAACATGTTTGTACATACTTGTGTGTATTAGCATGTGTATAAGAAAAGGGTATATAAGCGCTGTTTTTATAATTATAAGGGAGTTGAGTTGCGAACATCGCGAAGGTGAGAACTACTTTTTTGAATGGACTTTATAAGACCCTAAAATTTTTGGGTCATTATATTATCGAGAATATAATTATTGTTTGAAACCTCAAAAAAAAAAAACTTTCCATATTAAGAGTTTATAGCAATGAGGCAACATAAAAATAAATAAGGTTGTTAAGTAGATTTTTTAAGGCCCTAGTAATCTTAGAACCTCGTGGTTGTTACCCTAATCAGGGTGGTAGTAGCGGCGGACTTAATAAGTCCCTAAACGACCACGTCAAGAGTTCATAATCAAACAGCAACTGTTTTGTTTTGAAAACGGTGGCGGAATTATTTGTTCTAGTGTCTTTTATATTTATTACAAATAAATATTCCTTGATTATAACGATTGCTTTGAATATGGTTTATCTCATTGTACGACCCTGGACGCCGCTGAGTCTACCTCAGCAGAAAACGGCGACAGTGACTGAGACAATTGGCGTCTGAGCAGGGACCCGAGTTTTTAAAGGAAAAAAATATATATAAAAAAATAAAAACAAAAAAAAGAGAAAAAAAAGATAAAAGGAGAATGGAAATAAAAAAATATATATGTAGAGAGAATCTTCATGGTTAAACATGTTGAAGACTTCACAGGCGTATACTGAAGTCTGCAGGAAATATCGAGGAGATTTCAGCCCCCGTAGAACCGGCCCTGAAGCGCTGCCCCAGCCACAAGAGGAAGAAAATCTAATGATCATGATATAAAGGTGAAAGAAACCCATTAGGTTTGATACAAAAGATTGGAAGAACTCGTGGGTATATACCACGTCGATTTGAACGAATTACCGCGAGAAAGCCTTGGTCTGGTTCCGAAACAATAATAAACACTGGAAAAAGTGGGAAATCTATAAAAACGATTTCCGCGCGTTTTTCCTTCCCCCATCGATACTTCAAAAAGCTTGAACATGAGATCCGCAAGAGAACCCAAAGATCCCGAGAGACCTTTAAAGATTATGTGTTGGCTCTACAAGACCTGGCGCGTCCAACAAAACTTTCCGAGCAATAAAAAATGGAAAGAATTTTTCATAACGCCCAGGCGGACTACCAGTGGTATATTCGTCGGAAACATTTAAGTACCCTAGACGAACTTTTGCAGCTATCAGATGATTTAAAAAGTATTCCAAACACTTCTAAACATAGTCGAGGTAAACATCATCGAATGTTGTCGCCAACATTTTCGGAAGTCTAACGCGCTCCACAGCTAGCTTTACAAAAGGCGGAACTCAACTGTGATGGGAAGAGGGAAATATCAAGGACATAATTAAAATAGAAGGATAGTTAATGCCGGCGATCGTAGAAACAGGAGCCACAAAAAGTTTTATTTCGTGCAGAATTTCAAAAAAATTTGCCACAAAACAACTTCGCCAAAGGTGATCACTTAAGAAGTTCGTACTAAATTAATCTTCGAACACAAGGTGATCCTGTGTAATTTTCTGGTAATGAAAGAAGCCATGGAAAATATTGTCTTAGGATTGGACGCACTTCAACAACTTGGTACCACCCTTGAAGCCAGCTATCGTCTCAGGAAAGTACACTCTAACCCAGCGAATGGTGGCGGCAGAGCCTGAACAGAAAAGATTACTGATCTGCAAAAAAGCAAAGTTGTGTGATTAAGATGACTCTCAACACAAAAAAGATTGAAAAAGCAAAAGCTAAATTCTGCGAAAATTTAAATCGAAAGTAGGGTAAAGGAAGGAGGAAAATTTTTTTCTAAATAAGGATGTCATTCCGAGTACCCACAAGAGAACTGGCCAATCTACAAAGCCTTAGCAAAAGAGAAAGTCTTTCTTAGCCGCGTTTCGTAAGGTTGTGCCTCAGCTTGAAAACCTAGGGTGCCCAACGCCCTAGATTTCCTTAACACGCCAAACGAACCAGAATCACCACCGGCACTTTCACCGGTGTATGGGGCCTTTCCCGAAGGCATCTCCCAAAGCACCATCACCACCTCCCACGGTGTATAATGAAGATTATATAGAGATTTCCTCGGCCTCATCTATGAAAACACCTCCACCACCTACGTTTGATGAAAATTATCTGGGAAGTCCCTCCTAGGCGGCGACTCTTCCTCTTTCATCATAATACGACGCGGTTTTTATTGAAAATCCACTTAACCCGTTGACGCCACCACCACCCTTCTCATCGTACAATGAAATATTACAGGAAGACTTCTCTCTATGAGAGGAGAAGACTCCATGCAATGGAGAAGATTATTACACTTTAGAAAATCTGCGGAACATAGACGACCCCATATTAGAAGAAATTACTCGGAAAACTCATACATTCTCAAAATTTTCAAGTTGTTACATATTACAAATTACGTGTTACATGTTAGCTATGTACATCTCAGTAATTAATTTGAAAAATAGATCAACATTTATACTGCTTTTTTAACAGTTTTTTAAACTTCACTCATAAAGTCGTTACTACCACATGTTTTTTTAGTTTTATGCGAGGTGCTGATGATTGGAGTTAGTTCATTGTTCCAAATATAGAAAAATTAGAGGTAGGTGTAGAGTTTTGCCCGCTGCGTCGAAGGACAAGGACTGATCTTGCTAATTTCCAATAGCACCTTTTCGACACTATGTCTAATCGATATGCGTATTTGATTTTTTCTAGCTGATCTAGCTCCTCGGCTAACTTGATTTCAACACTAAGAAGGACGGACAGATGGACAGACGGAGACGGATATTGTATAAATTACAAATGGAATGACAAGATAAGTTTTGTAGTTTTTACACTTTTTATGATGAAGGGTAAAGTAATAACAATAATAATAATAATAATAACAACAAGAGAGAGTCTATATTCAGCTATGCCAAATTTTATATACCCTTCAACATTTATCTAAATCTGGTTTAGTGAAGTAATTTTAATAAAAAAAACAAATATTGAGGTGACTGAGAATTAAAAAATTTCAAAAGAAAATTACATAAAAATGCAATAGACATTTAAGTAGTTCCTTTAAGATCTCTTCAAAAGCTTTACAAATTTCAGAGGCCCGTAACTCGAAAAATATGGCCTAGCGCCAATTTTTTCACTTGATTTATTTTTCTTATTTTTTAATTCTCTATCTAGTTGATTTTTTTTTCTGTGATTGAAGTTACTTCATGTTCCAAATGATATAGAAAAATTAGAGGTAGGCGTGGTGTTTCGCTCGCTGCATCGAAGGACCTTTTCGACACCTATATCTAATCGATTGGGGTATTTAAATTTTTTTCTGACTAATCTAGTGCCTCGGCAAACCTGATTTCAACACTTATACGGACGGACAGATCGACATCGCTTACTCGACTTCGCTATGCATAATAAGTCAGAATATATATACTTTATGGGGTCTGAAATGGCATTTGTAGAAATTACAAACGGAATGACCAACTTAGTTTTACCCTTTTATAATTTTTTGTGCTGAAGGAGCGATAGAAAAAAAAATAAGAAAAAAACGTCGAGTAAAAATTTTTGCTCGCCCATATGAAAGTTTTGAAAATGCTAAACCCATTAAGAGCTGATGGCTTTTTTATGTAAAAAATTTGTTTGTAATATTTTATTTTACTGAACTAGATTAACATACTCTGCGAAAGGTATATAGATTTGGTATTGCCGAATATAGCACTCTTACTTGTTTTTTTTTACAATAAAAATTTAACTATTCAAAAGAATGTTGTTCGTCAAACACAATAAATAATGTGAAACTGATTTATTTCTTTATAATGTTATTTTATATAAACTTAAACGTTAACATTTATGTTTACTCACGTCTGCAGACACGGCGATGGTTTAATGGCTTAGTGGGATCCCTATAAAAACCTTCTTTGCAATAGTGACAATGACGACCAGTCGTTGAGTGACGACAACTTTGACAAACACCACCGGAAACACGTCCGGATAATTTAAAAAGTTCCATGTTAAAGCGACACTGCCGGGCGTGATTATTACAGTTACAGGCTGAAAAAAAAAAAAAAAAAATAACAAATGTAATCTACTAAGTTAGTTTTTGAAGAATGAATTGTGATTTATAAAGTTTTTTAATAATTTTTGTTACATAATTTTTGAATTACTTATTTTTGGGAATTTGTTAAAATTTGCTTGTAAGTTTCGGAAATTAAATATATGAATAAAAAAAAATATGTTTTATTTCTATTCACTCAAAAAAAGAAAAAGATGTATGTTTTTTTGTAATGATTTATAATAGTCTTGTAACAGAAATAGGCGAAATTTAAAGTTCTCTTTAAGAGATAATTTTATATATTTTTTTTTAAATGTCGGAATTTTGAACCACTCAAGGCAGATAATATATAAAGTGCTAAGCCGAATCTGATATACCCTTCAATATGTATGTAAATCTAGTTTAGTGAAGTAACTCCAATCAAAAAAGCAAATATTAGGGGGACAGAGATACAAAAAAAATTAATATAATAAAAAATTTAGC